>JAKOGI010000040.1:1653145-1658145 GCA_029747015.1 Carnegiea gigantea
GAACTTGAGGTTAAAAAAAAAAAGCAGAGCACAGTATTCAGATTGACTTTCTTTTTAGGGAGGGACGAGAAAAAACGATAGACCCACAATTAGGAGGGCATTAAAGACTTAATCCTTGTACTTCAACTCGGACATCAGAAAGCCAGGCATCTCAAATGAAGATGCAAACTTCTCGACATCAGCCTTGAGTTGTTCAATCTCTTTGTTGTTCACCAAACCCTTGTTGAAGTCCTTGAGGAGCTTACCATATTCCTTCTGGATGTTCAAAGTGATGGTCACAGCCCTGTGGAGGAACTCACCAATTTGCTCGAAGTCCTTCTCCACCAACCCTCTTGAAGTCATCGCCGGAGTACCTGTCCCAACACAAATTTTTCCGGTTTAGATTATCTATATGGGAACTTATGCAATGAATAGTTAAAATGATGCTCCATTCCTAATACCACAAAGATTTTCAGCTCAATTTCTATAGCTTGCTATATATAATATTCTTTTCATATATCCACCACTTTGGTCAAGATCTCTTTGCAGACGACATCTCTACATTTTTAGTGAGAATCTGCGTAAATCCAAATTTCTGAAATCTGGTTTCAGCAGAATCCACATTAGATGGCGGTATGTGCGTCCACTTCGTGAAGTGATGCATCGAGGAAAATTGCGCAACTACCACTTTGATACATAGGTGGTTCTATTGAATATGGGAGAAATTGTCGGTAAACCTTTCCACTGAATATGGTAGAAAAACTTAGCCGCCATCCCCCCCTCCCCTCCTCTCAACAAAGGGACAAAAACCAAAATTCATGGGTGCGCTACCAGAGGATTACATCAGTCCATATGTTGTTCAAATTTAGCCAATTTTTAATTAAATTACAGCGAACAGATTTACTACAGCAGAATTATTCAACAGTGAGATCAAGGAAGTCATCCTAAATTGGTCAACTTAAATAAAGAAAATCACGTACCAATTCTTACACCTCCGGGAGCCAAGGCACTGCTGTCACCAAACACAGCGTTCTTGTTGACAGTAATGTTGCACAGGTCACAGAGCTTCTCCACCTTGTTTCCTACAGAAACATTGTGACAAAATCAGTCCTGACAGAAACCAATGAATTTTATAAATGAAATGACAACAGGGAATGGAATACAGAAGCAAATTTTTACTTCACGTGAAAACTTGAAAATAAAGAAAAGCAATCTCACAAACAAGTACGATCAAAGCTAACTCAGATGTTTACAATTAATAAGTAATAATAATCCAAATCATCAAAGTGACATAGTCATGCAATTCGTAGGAATAAGTACGGAAAAGGGAGCTTAAGTCTAAACCCTATTACCTGTCAATCCAAGAGGGCGAAGATCCCAAAGGACGAGATGGTTCTCAGTTCCACCAGTGACCAGCTTGTACCCTTTGCCCATCAAGTAATTTCCAATAGCAACAGCATTGGCCCTAACTTGCTTGGCATAGGCCTTGAATCCAGGGGACATGGCCTGTTTCAGCGCAACAGCCAAGGCACCGATTTGGTGATTGTGAGGACCACCCTGGAGGGAAGGGAAAACAGCAAAGTTGATCCGGTCTTCAAAGTCATAGAGGGCACCTTCAGGTTGGCCCTTCTTTGGTGGTTTTGGGCCCTTGCGGTAGAAGATCATGCCAGCCCTTGGGCCCCTAAGACTTTTGTGAGTGGTGGTTGTGACAATGTCGCAGTACTCAAAGGGACTTGCAGCTTCCTGCTCTCAAAAGTTAAGCAAAAAGTTAAGACTTGAGGGGTACAGAAAGAATGCCTCACAACAATGATACCCACAAGATTCATTGTTCCCTTCACTCTAGCAATGTATACTGGGTAGAATTTAATTAGAACCTCAGGAGAGCAATACAATAGAGACTGGACCCAAATGGGTGAAATTATTGCAGAAAAAGAATAATGTTCCTTTTAAGACTTTCCGAAGTGCAGTGTTGCATCCTTTTTGATTACGGAGCATACATGAATAAATTATAGTTACAGAACTTCATGTACAGAAAAACAAATCACAAATGCTTAAGCTTTACACGTGACAGGTCACTCGAGTTTTGAAGAAAGGGGGGTGAAGCCCCACTCATAACTTGCATCCAAAACTAACATGGAAAAGAACAAATCCATCCAAATTCATCATAAATGGTCTCATTAATCACATAGTTAGAACCTGAAAATATTGAATCCGTCAAGCTGACCCATAAAAACTCTAGCATCAAGCATATTCTCGCAAAAGTAGATCTACTAGACGACAGCCAACCACTGTGATCCCAGTTAAGACACTCACACTCTTAGTTAGCCTAATCAAGATCACCATACCATACTCATAGGAGTACAAACTCCTACAAGCCACATTAACACCACATATTAAAAACTACCTACATGACAAATATATGATGAGAAAATGCATATACATGACAAGTAGAAGTGCACACTTGTAGGTGTATGATGTACATTACCGATCAGCATGGACTAGATCCACAGCATCAAATGCAGAGAATTTAACAAGTAAATTAATTAAGTAAAACGCACAAAAGGGACACAGATCCATCCAACAAAACCCCGGATCTTAAAAATATAGTCTTTATTATCGACCCAGATCAAATCTAAGACAAACCAAGCCAACCCATACCAAATTAAATAAAACCCAAGAGAAAAAGAAAAAATTAAAGACAGAAGAGTAACTTATACCTGAGCAGCAACAAGGCCACTGATGTGAGCCATATCACAAAGCAAGAGGGCTCCACACTTATCAGCAACAGCCCTAAATCGGGCATAATCCCAGTCTCTAGGGTAAGCACTACCACCACAGATGATCAATTTAGGCCTGAAATCCATGGCCTTCTCCTCAAGCTTCTCATAATCGATGTACCCAGTTTCGTAATTCACCTTGTAAGGCAAACTCTCGAAGTAAATCGACGTCGCCGAGATCTTCTTCCCACCAGAAGTGTAGTACCCGTGGGTCAAATGCCCACCAGAGGGCAGATCAAGACCCATGATCCTATCATGGGGGTTCAACACGGCCGTGTAGGCGGCAAAGTTTGCAGGGCTGCCGGAGTAGGGCTGCACATTGACACCCCATTTGGATGGGTCAAGACGGAAGCACTCCAAAGCGCGAGAACGACACAGGTTCTCGATCTCGTCGATGTACTCATTGCCACCGTAGTAGCGGTTTCCGGGCATACCCTCGGAGTATTTGTTGGTGAGCGCGCTTCCCAGAGCTTCAATCACGGCGAAGGAAGTGAAGTTCTCGGAGGCGATGAGCTCGATGCCCCGGCATTGGCGACGCTTCTCCTTCTCGATGAGGTCGTGGATCTCAGGGTCGACTTCTTCGAGGGAAGAGTTTCCCCACGCCTTCACGGGCTCCATGGATGAGAGAGAAGGTGGGTTTGCGGCGGAAAGAGGAGGGATTCAGGAGAAATGGCGATGGTGGGATGGAGAAGAGAGAGAGAGAGGAAGTGCACACAAGGTGTTCGATGAAATACGGAGGAGATTTTAAAGAGGGTGTGCGAGTGTCATAGGAGAAAGGACCCAATTGTCCCTGTGTCATGCTGTCATTAATCGTTTGGTATTGTGGATGGTGCCCCGCTGACTGTTGTTCGGCGGGGGTAGGAAGAGAGACAGAGGGTGGGACCATGATATAACAAATTAAAAATAAAAGGAAAGAAAGAAAACAGGTTATTGTGGTGTTGGGTGTGAATGTGTGACGTGTCCTTTTTGTCAACACTTGCGGACTATTTGGCCCTTCGTCCACCTCACTTGCGAACATTCCCAACTATTTTGGCCATTCTTTTGGAACTCATATATACCACATTAGCAAAAATTTCATATTTTCAAAACTTATATTCCATCATTATTTTAATTAATAAAATTTTAACATAGATTACAGAATTAAATGTTTATCATGGAGCCCACTATTGAATATATTTAATTACTTTTATCTTTTTAAATGTGTATTTGTATTTTATGTTTATAAGTTCATAGGTATTTTATTTTCTGAAAAATAAAATAATTACTTTTTATTGACCAAAAAAATGTATAATGTTCTAAAAATACCCAAAAAATTGATTGCATATTTTTTGGTTGAACATGTATAATAGTATTTATTTTTTACTAGTTGCATGTGCCAAAGAAGATAGAATACAAAGTATAATTCGATTAAAAAAACCTATACATTATGAAGGTTAGACACCAAAAAAAAAAAATACAATAGGAAATTGCCTATGGAAAAAATAAAATACAGTAGGGGTCAAAAAAATACATCACGATATTCCGATTAGAAAAATGTAAATCACAACACAAAATATCAACCAAAAATACATACCAACTATGATTACGATCCTTACTGCACCATTTGTTGATTTTATCTTTCTTCAACCAAGTCTGATTAGGAGACATGCACGTAGTTTGGGATCGTGAACTTTTGCTACTCTATGAAGGTAGGCTACATAGCACGGATGACGGTCCAATTGAACATTAAGCTCCGGGATGTTATCCTCCATATGATCATAGTTATAAGCAAGGTCATACGAATCAGGTTCATTCTCAACGATCATGTTGTGGAGTATGACAGATGTCTTCATTAACATACCTAACTCAGCCTTCTCCATGTATCGAGCAGGGCCATGGATAATAGCAAAGCAAGTTTATAGAACCTCGAATGCTCTTTCTACATCTTTCTTAACTTATTTTTGACGTTCGATGAAAAATCTTGCCTTCGGTCTTTGAGAAAGGGGAATAGTTTTGACGATAGTCGCCCATCTTAGATAAATACCTTCGGATAAGAAGTATATAACATTATACTTGCGGCCATTGATGACATATTCACATTTTAGAGCCCAACTCTCACAAAGCTGTTGGAAAACCAGTGACCAGTTAAGGACGTTTAAATTATTGAGACTTCTCGAGTACCCAAAGAAGGTATGTCATATCCAAGGTCATCAGATCCAACACTGAGTCCTCAACTATTGCCTTGGCCTTTCTCTTGGCAACTTT
>JAKOGI010000040.1:1665645-1706141 GCA_029747015.1 Carnegiea gigantea
ACGGGGAAAAAAGCCAATGGTTGGGACTCGGGAGTTGGTGATGGGCAATTTGGTCAATTCACTTGCCTCTTAGGAAGTAAGCTAAGGTCACCCAAGCTAAGGTCAGTAGTGTACTACTATCCACTTATTTGAGGCTGACCTACCCATCTTTAGCTTGTTCAAGTCTTCAATCCAGGTGAACATATACATTATAGATAGGTAAGTTGGGCAGATTTGACTTATTTTTCAGGAGGGGAAAAAGAAAGCCTTTAAGGAGTTGGTGTTGAATATTTTAGAGCAAAAAAAGGTTCCCACCAACCGCATACTCCTAACAATTTGCTTCCTTGTTGCTCTTGTTTTGACATATCGATCACAAAGATTTAAAATATAGTTCTTTTTAGTTATAGTTGGTGGATTAGCAGAAATATTAGTCGCATGTACTTGTTGAAGTAATCTCGCGTAGTTTACGAGTGTCACATTATGTGTAACTAGTAGAATATTCATTTCTATAGAAAGATGAATACGTATATTAAAAAAGGAGTTTTTGACAGTTGTTAGTGAAAAAGATTATTTAAAATCATATATAAAATTCTCAAAATATTAATGCTAATACCTATGAATATTAATTCACTTATTAAATTTCGAAAAATTTAAAAGTGAGACACTATTGTGAAATTTTTTAGATCCTCCATTTTATCGGTGGACAAGGATCAGTACCTCTTAAAAAGCATTCATCAAATATTTAATTATTTTTATTTAATTCAAAAACTTTCTTTAAATCAAACATTAATGTTTGACATGATAGAAGACACCATCAATGAATTTTATAAAAGAAGCATAAGGAATTATTTGTGCAAGGAGCTCAGGTTAACATTTAATTTTGAATTTTGAGGCTAACAACTCCTTGTTGGGGGGGGGGGGGGGGGGGGGGGGGGGGGGTGAGGGGGGGACAGAAATAATAGGAATCTGATCAGATCTCATTCTCAGCATCAGTGCATCACAGGCATGAATATATTTATGATTTAAGTTAACTAAATAAAGTGGTGGGGATGCTCAGGCAATTATTTATTGCCCTGTTTTCATTTGATGATATAATGTACTTGTGATTTGCCTCGGCTCAAGTGTAGCCACCCCGGACCACCGACACCATTTGGCCTCACCTACTCTCCATTTACTCCATTTTGCTACGAGATCTGGCACTCTTTCCTTGTCTTTTCCTTTTTTTCCCTCATGCTTTGTGTATATTACTTCGAGATTTACCATTTTGCCTTTTTTTTTTGGGGGTGGGGGGGGGGGGGGGCGCTAGTATGGTTGAGAGGATGTATATTGTATCATTTGATGTTGCCCTTTAAGCAACAAATGGATGTATATAATAACTCTTTGTGATAACAGTAAGTACATTTTGGTGATCTCGTTTGATGGTAGCGGTGGGGAATTTTCAAAGAAACTAAGCGAATGAGGCTACTAATCTTACTATGGATATCAAGTGATACTGTTTTATTAGTGTGAGATATAAAATAAAAGGCTTAGTAGTCTCATGGCTTAGTATAGTAGTATGCATTAAAAATAGGCATTTTAGTTAAAAGCGATCATGAGTTCATACTATTTAAACTAGTTTAAAAAGAATGAAGGTATCAAAGAATAAGTAGAAGTTTGAAGTCTCCTATTCTAAATTTCTCTTTGTGTGTGTGTCTATATATATACATATATATCTGTGTGTGCGTGTGTGTGTATGTGTCACACTATTTAAATTAACTTATATTTGGTCTAGAAGAAACCCTGCTGGCAGGGCCACATCATTGACCCGCCAAACATGGGCCCCCTGACGTGGCCCAGTGCAGTCTTATTCACTTCGAAGCCCGTAGATAGAGACCACCTTTGCGAAATCACCAGCTAACCCTTCTGTATTGTACCTGATAAATACTCGCATGTCATCTGAGAAAGGTAATGAATACTGGACACAGACGCCTAAGTACTGTCATCACACTTCAATCTCCAGCTTTCTTGTCTTTTTTGTTTTTACCTCTCCTCTTGTGAGACTCTAACTTGACCGTCGGAGGGCCGTTTCTTGGACCCAAATTCGAGAAGTGCCTTTATTACAAGAGAAACGAAAGACCAGATTTTCTAGACAATCACCACCACGTAAGTCCCTTTTTTGCCACCTCATCTTTCTTGTATCTAATCGAAAACAATATAAATATATTTTCATAGACAAAGTTGCTGAATATAAGTATAATTCAAAAAATTTGTCCTCATCAACTACACTAGTAGGAAGTTACGTTTGCTAATAATTCAATCAATCACAATACTAAAATGGTAGATTTTTGAATTGAAATGAAACAAAGGCTCACTAGGCAAAACGTCCACATAGCGAGACCACACTCTCTATTTCCCAATCTTTATATAATAAGTGTAAAAATGTGTAAGTGGTTGAAAGACCTCTAAATTCTAATTCTGAGAATTCTGTGCGCTCCCGCTCAAAACATTAATCATGCATCTTTTTCAAATTTAAAATACTAGTTTATGTCCGTGCGTTTGCACAGGACGTCCAAATCGTAAAATTTAATATAAACACGTGTCAATATTATAAATAAAGTGCATAATGTGAATCAAAACTAAAAATAAAAAATAAAATTTCATACAAACAATACTCTAGACATACAATTTGATATATGTAGGAAAACTACAATTTTCTTTTATTTGGATGGGCAGGAAAACTAAGATTTTGAATTTATATAATTATAATTTTAGCGTAAGAAGTATAATTTTTTAAATTAATCAGTTAATTAAACTTTTCCATTTTGTAGTATTGATTTCTATAGTTTTTTTATTTGGGGGGTGGGAGGAGCTGGTAAATATATGTACACACACTTAGGACAAATTTAATCTTAATTATATAGACGTAAAACATGTACGTATTTTACCACTAAACCATCTCCAAGGGTCATTGTGTTTTATTTACATATTATTACCTTGATTTGTTGGATCTTTCAAAATAAAAGTCAACCATTAATTATTGTAGTGCTCATACATATTCAAGATTTCTTCAACTTAATGTTTTTGTAGAATATATATATATATATATATATATATATATATATATATATTTATATATATAGACACACACGAACATGGAAACATATACACACACGTATATATAATAATAATAATGATGATGATGATGATGATAATGCAAGCGACTTATAATAGATTAACAAAGTAATATTAGATGATAATTTTATCAAGAATTGTGATCAAAACACAATTTTATAAAGCATTATATTTAAAGGACAACAAATCAGAATATTGGTCACACACACACTTATACTATAACATATTTGGAATTTTCTTGTTTATACATCATCATATTTATGTAATGTTGAACTATGTTTGAAAAACACAAAATTAGGGACATTCAGTGTCACATAGATGCTCGTTTACATCTATTTTATTTTTTATTTTTTCCTCCTTTTATTACTAGCATGGACCCGTGCTATGCACGGAGCAATTTACCTTTGAAAAATCTTTTTAAAGGATGGTAACTTTTGGTTGGAGTTCAAATGATAATATATAAAAGTAAGTCCTCGAATGTATATTTAAAATTCTGTTATTTTACCGACATTAATTAACAATACAGGCACAACTCTATTTTCATCCATTGATTGTAATTTAAATTTGTACATTTCTACACTTAAAGGTTTACAGCATATTTTAATGCTCAAGAGAATGTGCAAAATAGAATATCTAAATTAAATAATTTTCTGATAGTCATCGATCATCTGCAAAATGACATTGAGTTTTACTAAGAAATATCCATATGTGACACCATGATGGTGATTAGTTAGAAATGTGGACAAATTTTTCAAAAAAATTAATTAAAAAAAGGTCAATGTAAACTCAACATTAAGGAAAGAGATCTTGGTCATGAAAAAGAAGAAAAAAGATGGATTGCAGTACATAGTAGACAATATTGACTGTTCATGTAGCTTATGTAAAATAACTTGTCAAGTGATAAGCCAAACATACATGCACATTGTGGTTCGCAACGCAAGATATCTATTCAATTAATCTTGAGTAATTGTTGAACTTGGTATTGGGTTGTCAAGATGATTCAAGATTAAGGCAAACCACAAAGGAAAGAACATAAAGTTAACAAGAAAAATATAACTCGTCCCTGTTTCTTATTCTCATCTCCTTCACTTTATCTAGTATCTGAACAATGAAAATAAAGACAGAATTGACAAAAAATCTAGCTCAAAACCTAGATCACGCATGGTACCCAAAGCATCCCTGTGTAACTCATTACACAAAATCCAGCCACATTTTCTCCCGAAAAGATCAATTTGAAAAAGTATCGCTCAAAGGTCGTTCAATGCCTCCACCGTCTATGCTATCATAGTTATAGAACATGTCAAAATTGATATTCCAGACTCCAACATATGCTTGAAGTAGTCAAATTTAAACAATTGCTCTGCAAGAGAAATCATATCACACCCCTGCAACGATCATACAAACCTTCCTATTAAGCATCAAGTATTTTAGTTACTTGAGTCGTTTTGTAACTGGAAGAGTCAATAGGTAATCTAGGAAGAGATAGGCACACTTTTCAAAACGAAATATATGAAGAAACAAAAAAGATATCAGTAACACAATCTTCATTACATGTACCAAAAAGGAATAAGTCTATCCAACCTAATGATTCCATTTGGAAAACTTGTTCAATAGCCTAATGATGACATATAGAACAACATAAAAATTCGCTAAGTTGATACACACTTATATGTAGCAGCACCTCCGACTCTACCATCTAAAAATGGCTTATCTTCTTTAGCAAAAACTAAGGTAGCAATCATATATCCAAATAAAATTTACCTAGCATGGTACAACTTTGCATCAGAATTGGAGAATCATAATATAATTGAGAATCAGTCTACCAATCAGCCTGATTCCTTAAAGACTAAAGAAATGATCTCCAAAGCAAACTAGCTGTATGAGATATCGCAAGGATGCATGAAATTGGGAAGCTTCATCAAGACCATATTAAACTTCAACAATTGAAACCAATTCTCCACACAAGGTCCATAATGTGTACTAAATCAATTGTAAACTTACACTAAAAGCTTTTGAGGGCGATTACAAAGAACCTTGCATGATTTATACCCACATGCGCATAACTCTTTTTGTCTGGTGACATCAGAATCGACATCAGAATCTATAATCAATTGAAGAGGCATTTTAAGCAATCCCCCCCCCAAAAAGCCAAAAGTCAAATCCATCAAGACATACATGGTGCAGAAAATCATAGTAAGGAGCACAATGAATGGAAATTCAATGTTTGACACATATGGCAGTAAATCAGATGTAAAATAGAATACTTTGTTTATTTGAATAGAAGAGTAATATTAGCACAAACTTGAATGAGAAAACACAATTAACACGCCAGAGACGATAGATAGTTAGATACACAAAAAAACCATACCTTATTGCTGATTTTTGAGTAAGAGTATCAATAAAACACATATCTAATTGAGCAATGGGAAGAATGATCAACTGAAATAATATAATAGACATAAAGGCAATGAAAATTTAGTGATATCCCACACACAGTCAGCATAGAAATAATCAACTGTATTATTATAAATCTATAAAATTCAAAATATAATCACATAAATCTCCTGAAGAACAATAACATAGTTGAACTTATAGTCTAACATCATGCTAAGAGCACTAATATTAAGCATTAAAATAATTATCAAGTGCCAAAATACTCAAGATACATTAACGCACATTTGTCACTTCCATCTCGAGACATTACAAATCACCAAGAAGTAATAACACATACACAAACATTCCCACAGCCCCAGCATACCCACAGAGATGAGAACACCAATAGTTGAGAGCATTTTTATAACATGTACCATGGAAAATTATAAAGCAAGTCAATAGCATCTAAGCCCAAAAAAATCCAAAAATAACCAAACAAAATTGGAGACCAACCTACATTCAATGGTTGTTTTCTTCATTGTTACTGCTACTGTTGGAGAAGTTTGGTCAATATCGAAGTTGCTTAACACTGAAGCCATCAGAAAATCAATACAAGAGATGAAGAACTCTAAACCAATTAATCATCTTAAATTGTTATCAATTTTTTTGGAATACTCCTGAAAATTTATACTTCTTGAAAGAAAAAGAGAAACAAATCCAAATGAATTTGGTTCTATAATACCTGTATAAGAAGCAACCATCCAAATTGAAAAGATTTTGTTTGTATCGAATCAAGAAGAAAATTTAACTTTAGAAGAAAATTCAAAGAGAGAGCATACAATAGGTAGGATTTTGATGGGCTTCATTGGTGTCAAGTTGTAGGGGGACTACACTTTGATATTGTATCTATCAATACATGCACAAAAATTAGCAAATCCAAAACCCCAAACAAAATTCAACCAAAAAGTTAATTCAAACATCCAAAAGTCAACATCCCTTCAATAAACAGATCAAAAAGAGCAAACCAACTTGAAGTAGCAGTACGAGCAACAGCAACCTACATATACCTCTCTAGCAACTCCCCAGCAGATCCAATGAGCCCACCTTGGACCAAGGCATCAGCCAAGCCCGACAAACCCAAAACTGCAATGATCACATATAATCCATCAGAGAGCCCACTTTGACCCTTGATGTAGGCCACATCTGTGATGGCCTTGACAAGCAGAGCCACTACGAATAGGCCCAGACCCATGTTGATTCGGACATAGGCATCGGACTTCTGAGCAGTGAAGATGATGAAGAGGAGAGAGAAAAGTCCAACAGGTGTGTAGACGATGACGAAGGCAAGGTCAACGCTCTGATCTAAGTAAAGGTAGTTGAAGTAATCGACGGTTGTGATGAAGTCGTTCCATATGGGAGGAGGAACCCTGCTCCCAAAGTGAAGTAGATGATGTAGGCAAAGTGGAAGGTGTCTTTTAGGGGGCTGTTCTTGGTGGCGTCCATGGGATGTTTGACACGTTTTTGGAGAGGCAGAGGAGGCATAATTATCACTCATCTCCAACAGTAGAGAGAGAAGAAAAATGTTAGTGAAGGTGAGATGATAGAGAAATAAAACAACTCCTATGAAAATGAGGGGGAGGGGTTCAGATTGTGATAAGGGGAGTTAGTTGAGGGGAGAGAGAAAGGCAGTGATGTAAGGCAGGTGGAGTTTTTTTAAAATTTTTAAAATCCTATTAATTTCATGGTGGGGATATATCTAGTAAAGTACATCAAGAGCGGTGATTCTTCCAACCTCCAAAATTCACTCCCATAGCAGTATTTGGTAGTTTTAAAAAGATTGTTATTATGAATGAACGGTTACTCAAAATTTTAATTTTAATTTAGAAATGTAAAAGTAATCTAACGGGTAAGGTCAAATTTGTATATTGCATTAACGATTAAGAATTTCTATTGCTTGAGATTTTAGAATTAGAGAAGAGAAGGGAAGCTCTCTCAGCCCTTATCATTCTACTACTTATCATATAAAGATTGCTCGCATCTTTTTTGTGAGAATAAAAAAACTCTCAATTATTGGACCGTCATCCTTATCAATAAGGCCACTTTGGCCATCTCTTTCTCTCTTCCTTCTCTCACGTCTCTCATTCTCTCTCTAAAAACTTTTATCAGAGCTCTTCTCTACTAGTGGAGAAAGAAATAACCGAATAAATAAGTCAAGATCATCATAAATCCCTTTTTTTTTTCCTTTGTGTTTTCTTTCTCTAATCATACCCACAAACTCATCATTGGAATTGATTGAACAGATATTTCAATTGTCTTATCTGAGAGATTCAATTCCCAGCTTTTTTAAAGACAGAAAGTGTAATGTTCTTAGCATATGAGTTGTTCTTATGTGTAGAAGAAAAGGTTGAAGGAGAGTGAGAGAAAGAAAGATAATGTTAAAAGAATCTCAATCCCAATTTATTTCTTCTTTAATTAGATTTTACCCTTCTTTTCCCTTCACCCAAATTCAGTTGAAGCCTAAAACTCGGAGAAAATTGTTAATTCAAACTTCATCCGCAACCCCCCCAAAATTTGCTTCTATAGGTCATTTTCTCTCTCTTCTGTTCTTAGCTAACTATTGGTCGAATTTAATTGCCATCTGAGTATTTTTCAAAACTCAGATTTTGATTAGCACTAGTTTAATTTCCTAGATTATGAATCCTTTGTTTCTCCCTTGTTTCATTTCACCCCAAACAACTAAATAAGAGAGAGAAAAAAGAGGGAGAATTGCTTGGAAAAAGTTCTTAGTTCTAAATTAATTAGTGAAAATAACCATGATCTCTAACTTATCTTCATAAACCCCACTAGCACTAATCAATCAAAATCCTCTAGTCTTCACTCATAACAATCTATCAATTCAGACCACCCCCCCAAAAAAAAAAAAAAAAAATGTGGCCCTTCCAATTGTTCTGCTCTTTCATGAGTGACCTTCCCAATTGTTCTACTCTTTTGTCAAGTTGATAATGAGGTTTTGGAGTACAAGACTTACATAAAAGAGAAGCAGACAGTAAGGCTGAAACTGAAGCAAAAAGCTTGTCCTTGTATATCGCTTTGTCGTCTTCACTGTGAACTTCAGGAGTGATTAGTCAGGAGGGATTACTTAGAAGAGAATGGAGGGGGTGAAATTTGGAGAGAGGAAGTGAGATGGAGGATGGATACAAAGAGCAGTCACACCAATATTCAATATACATCAACTTGGTGGTAGAGATGTGATATGGTCTGTTTCAAGAGTCTATACGTGGGTGGGTGTCTTAACTGCCTATATATTTTTTATTTTTTAATTTTTTCAATGACTTATTTACTTGTAACTACTAATGTTTTGAATTCGAAAAAGATGCATGATTAATGTTTTGAGCACGAGTGCACAGAACTATCAGAACTGGAATTTGGAGGCCTCTTAACCCCTTACACATTTCTACACTTATTATATAAAGATTAGTAGTTACAAGTAAATAAGTCATTAAATATATATATATATATATATATATATATATATATATAAGCAGTTAAGGCACCAACAGTACAAACTCTTGAAATAGATCATATCACGTCTCTACCATCAAGTTGATGTATATTGAATAATGATGTGATTACTCTTTGTATATGGGAAATTATACCAATGCTAATCAAAATCTGAGTTTGGGAAAATACTCAGATGACAATTAAATTCGACCGATAGTTAGTTAAAAACAGAAGAGAGAGAAAATGACCTATAGAAGCCATTTTTTGGGGGGGGGGTGTGGATGAAGTTTGAATTAATAATTTTTTCTGAGTTTTAGGCTTCTACTGAATTTGGGTGAAGAGAAAACAAGGGTGAAATCTAATTAAAAAAGATATAGTTAGTTAAAAACAGAAGAGAGAGAAAATGACCTATAGAAGCCATTTTGGGGGGGGGGGGTGGATGAAGTTTGAATTAATAATTTTTTCTGAGTTTTAGGCTTCTACTGAATTTGGGTGAAGGGAAAACAAGGGTGAAATCTAATTAAAAAAGAAATAAATTGGGATCGAGATTGTTTTAATGTTATCTTTCTTTCGCTCACTCTCCTTCAACCTTTTCTTCTACACATAAGAACAACTCATACGTCAAGAACATTACACTTTCTGTCTTTAAAAAAACTGGGAATTGAATCCTCAGACAAGACAATTGAAATCTCTATTCAATCAATTCCAATGATGAGTTTGTGGGTATGCTTGGAGAAAGAAAACACAGAGAAAAAAAAAAAAAGAGGGGATTTATGATGATCTTGATTTGATTATTTGTTATTTCTTTCTCCACTAGCAAAGAAGAGCTCTCATAAAAGTTTAGAGAGAGAAAGGAGAAACGATAGAGAACGAAGAGAGAAAGAGATGGCCAAAGTGGCCTTATTGATGAGGAGGACGGTCCAATAATTGAGGGTTTTTTATTCCAAAAAAAAGATGTGAGCAATAATAAAAGGAGGAAAGAAGGAAAAACAAATTAGATGTGAACAAGCATATGTGTGACACTGAATGTTCCTAATTTTGTGTTTTTCAAATATAATTCAGCATTGCATAAATGTGATGATTTATAAACAAGAAAATTGCAAATATGTTATAGTGTAAGTCTGTGTGTGTGAGCAATATTCTAATATTTTGTCTTTCAAAAAGTAATTCTTGATAAAATTGTATTTTGATCCCAATTCTTGATAAAATTATCATCTAATATTACTTTGTTAATCTATTATAAGTCGCTTGCATTTATTATCATTATATTATTATTATAATAATAATAATTATTATTATTATAATAAAATAATATACGTGTGTGTATATTTATATATATGTGTGTGTATGTATGTATGTTTGTGTGTATATAGATATATATATATATTATATATATAGATATATATTTATATATTCTACAAAAACATTGAATTGAAGAAATCTTAAACATATTTGAGCACTATAATAATTAATGGTTGGCTTTTATTTTGGAAGATCCAACAAATCAAGGTTGTAATATGTAAATAAAACACAACGACCTTTGGAGATGGTTTAGTGATAAGGTACGTACATATATTATGTGTGTATAATTAAGATTTAATTTTTTTCTAAGTGTGTGTACATGTATTTACCAACTCCTCCCCCCTCCCCTAATAAAAAAAACTACAAAAATCAATACTATAAAATAGAAAAGTTTAATTAATTGATTAATTTTAAAAATTATACTTCTTATGCTAAAATTATAAATATATAAATTCAAAATTTAAGTGTTCCTGCCCATCCAAATAAAAAAAATTGTAGTTTTTCTACATATATCAAATAGTATACCTAGAGTATTGTTTGTATGAAATTTTATTTTTTAGTTTTAGTTTTGATTCACATTATGCACTTTATTTATAATATTGATACATGTTTATATTAAACTTTACAATCTAAACGTCCTGTACAAACACACGGGCACATACGGGCACAAATTAGTAATTCAATTCTTAGGATGAATTTTTTTTATCAGAAAAAAACAATTTACTTTGTAATCATTAATCAACATAATGAGTCGCCCGCCCCATGCCCACGTCTCTGTCTGCCAACCACAAAGTCAGTGGCCAACAACCACAAATATCTTTTCTTAATTAGTGGGCTTTCTTTTTCCCTTGTTACGTTGTTGCCCTTTTTCCTTTTCTCCCTTTTTTTTTTCTTGGCGGCCGTACGTTCAACTGTGTAGGCTTCGTTTTTCATTGTTTTTAATTTTTATTTCAATGAGACATACAGAAGTGAGTAATTTTACTTCTTATGGTTGCCCCTATTATTCTTATTTAATTTCCTCTTGAGTTGGTAGGCAATTTTTTGTTTTAGCTTATGCAAGATGATCACCATGATCAATGTCCATCATGTTAGTTTTTACCACATTGCTGGGGAGACTAATTAATCAATATAGAGTTTAACCACATAGAATTAATTAGGGGAAATGTTAAACTGAATTTGAAAATGTTTATTGATATTATGATTACGTACTCCTTCAAAAAATATTCAAATAGTTTCATCTGATGGCTATAACTATTAGATTTTTAGTCGTATTTTTAGGTACAATACAAGGTTATGAAATAATAAAAGGATGTTGAAACTCTAAAAATATAGGGCGTGTTCGGCAATAATATTTTAGAAAACATTTATCGTTTTAACTAAGTCAATACAGTCATTATGTAACTTTTAGTGTTCGGTAATCTAGTATTTTAACTAGCATTTTAAGTAACGTTTAGCGTTTTGAGTAGCGTTTCTGAAAGCTAATAGTATTAAAAGTAGCGTTCATATTTTTTTGCCAAAAAATATCATTTGAAAAATTTATCTTTAGAAATTGCATATATCCTTTTATGTCAATTCACATTAATTAGCTAATCCAACAGCTAAATTTACCGAACACATTTATTTCAGCTACTCATCCAAACAGCTATCCGCTAACAACGAAATTACAAACGCTATCCATTACCTAAATAGCTATCCGCTACCTGAACCGCTATCTGCTACTTGAACTGCCAATTTTGCCGAACAGGGCCGTATAGTTCAGAAAGTACCAAAAAAAAGGTTATATTCAAAGTTGCAGCTTAAGCCTATATTTAGAATAGTACAATTTGATTTACATGATTAAATCTTAGATCTCCCACGACAAAGTAGGATTTTTGGCTGTGTTTTTCTTTAAGTTAGATGTATAAAAGAACATATCATTTACTTGAATTGTATCAACACTTGTGACCTAGTTTGTAGCACCTTCAAAAAGTGTAAAATTACTTTACCATTAAATAGCAAAATGAAAAGAATGTTAAAGACTATTGCGATTATACAGTTGTTTTGAATTATAGATTTGAGATATCGTATAATACATATTTGTTTTTATCGTCAAAGAAGGGAAAAAAAAACCCTTTCCTCTATGCAAACACATGACCCAGGTGTTTATAATTTTAGTCCATGATATGAGTTATAATTATAAATTACTAGTTAAGAATTCTATATAAGTAAACAGTCTTATTCACAACTTAAAAATCTCAAATTGAGTGAGCTAAATTCATTAAAAATGAGGTGAATTCATTAAAAACGCATCACACATCAATATATTTAGAATAGTTCAAAAAAATAATAAATAGATGCTAGAACTATATATATATATATATATATATATATATATGTATGTATGTATGTATGTATGTATGTGTTTCAAAAAAATACCAAAAATAACAAAATGTTAAAAATTCAACCTTACAACTCAAACACATATTTAGAATAGTACAATTTGACTTATAAGATTAAATCTTCCCACGATAAATTTGACTTATAAAATAACACATTATTTAAGCAAATTTTATGAAAAATTGTGATCTAGTTTTGTAGTACCTTCAAAAAGTATAAAATTAGTTTACCATTAAATAACAAAATGGAATGGATGTTGGTTACAATTCTTATAAATTATACAGTAGTCCCAAATTATAGATTTTTGATACTGTATAACATGTATTTGTTTTAACCCTCAAAGGGGGAAAAAAGCCCTTCCCACATGCAGATACCTGACCCAGGTATCTATAGATTTTAATTCATGATATAAGTTCTAATTAAAAATTACTAGTTAAGGATCCTATATAAGTGAGTATTCGATTCACAGTTTAAAATATCAAATTTAGTGAGCAAAAAAATCATTGAAAAACGGGTAACACATCAACACGTTACTGCTTTTAGTTAACCTTTTAAGTAAAACTCATGCCACAAAACAAGTTTAAGTCTAGTCTACTCAAAATCAAGCTAATACAAAAGGCTTATGATATGAAAAAGGCTTATTATAAGTTTAAAATGACTAAAGGAAAACCGACATGGGCAGCCATCAAATTGGATATGGAAAAGGCTTATGATAAGTTGGAATGAGATTTTCTTCTTGCATGCCTCACCCAGATGGGTTTCCATCAACAATGGATTGAATAGGTCAAGGAATGTGTAACAACAGTTTCGTACTTGCTTTTAATCAATCATACCTCTCATGGCCTCTTCCAACCATCTAGGGGGATTAGACAAGGTGATTCCATCTCACCTTACTTGTTCATATTATGCGTGAATGCCTTTTGTGTTGCTTTGCGTAATTTAGCCACTACTCCAAAATCAGGTGTAGGGGTCCGTCTGTCAGCCCACTCCCCCATTATTCCATGCCTCTTCTTTGCGGATGATAGTCTATTATCTTGTAAAGGTAGCATTTCGTCCTGCACGAAACTAAAACTAATTGATAGTTTCTGTAAACTTTTGTAAACTTTCGGGTCAAGTTATTAATCCTCATAAGTCATTGATTGTTGTCTCTAAAAATGCATCTAATGCTCAAAAACAGACAATCGCGTCAGTTTTCAATATTCCACATAGCGACTCCCTAGGCAAATAGCTCGGTTGTTCCGTCTTTCAAGACAAACCCAAAGCTTCGACTTTTTCTGAAGTTCTAGGAAAAGCAACAGCTAGGATGGAATCCTGGAAAGCGAATACACTATCCAAAGCTGGAAGAACAGTGTTAATTCAGGCCAATCTAGAGTCATTACCAACTCATACGATACAATATTTTGAATTACCAAAGAAGATGACAACAATGTTAGACCATGTTAGTAAAAATTTCTTCTGGAAGAGATCTAGCAAGGAACACGGGCTCCCAATGATTGCATGGGATAAAATCTGCCGACCTAAAACCTTTGGGGGGTTGGGGCTAAGGAAAGCTGAGGCGGTCAACCTTGCCTTTCAAGCAAAGCTAGCTTGGAAATTGCTCAGAGATAACCAGGGACTATGGACTGAGATCATTAAACAGAAATACTTACGATTAACCACCTTCCTAGATTGTAAACACAAAAGTACGGACTACCCCGTTTGACGAAGCGTTTTACGTTGTAGGACACTTATTAGAGAAGGAATAAGGTAGAAAGTGCGTAATGGGAATAATATTAGCTTCTGGTGGGATAGTTGGATAGATAACACAAATCTCATGGACATTCTGGATATTAACCCATCCACATTAACATCTCCGAACCTCAAAGTATGTGAGGTAATCACAAGCGAACACTAGTGGGATGTCAGAACTATTCGCTCCTTAGTAAAGCAAGAAAATATTGTGCAGAAAATTATTGGCATACCTTTACCACATTCTACGGCGGCCGATATATTCTATTGGGTCCCACGGGATCTGGTGCTTTCAGCATGAAGACAACCACATGGATGACCCATAACACTTTCCACACCAACGATCCTAAATGGATGTATAACTGGATTTGAAAACTTGATGTGATGTCCAAAATCAAAATTTTCTTATAGCAACAGCTACATAATGCATGACCTACACGCGGAACTCTTTTTCGAAGGGGCATGAACATTGATCCACCTTGCCCTATATGTGGGGAAGATATTGAAACCATTGATCACTTATTTTGGGACTGCTTTGTAATTAGACGAGTTTGGTCCCTAGCCCATCAACATTGATGGGTACACCCACTGCCATCACAAGATGGTCAAACCTCAGCCCACCGATTACTCACAGTATACCGCTACTATAGGAACCCTAAAGACATATTAAAAGTGGCTTTTTTGCTATGGCGCATCTGGAAAGGTCGAAATGCCTTGGTTTTCCAAGGGGATATTATAAATCCGGTCCGAATTCTCATAGTTGCAAAAAAATACTCTGTAGAATGGCAAATCCGAACTTGCATGTTGGAGGGTTACACTTATAAGGGGGTCTCCTCATTGCGTCCTACCTCTAATTTTATTGTGAGGTGGAATGCCCCCTCGTGGATTTGTCACACTTAATTTTGACGTATCCCTTAATCATAATTCTGCAGCGAGTGGTTTCATCATCAGAGATTGGGCGGGCAAGCTCATCAAGGCGAGAGCAGTTTTCTATGGAGATTTGTCTATCCTGGTTGCCGAGGCACGAGCTTTACGTGATGGGTTACACGAAGCAGCAAAACTAGGCATCAAAAATATATGCATCGAAGGGGACAATGCTATGGTTATCAAAGCACTACAAGGGACGTCACGCACGCCATGGAAAATTCAGACGCTTATTCACGACATCTCTAGATACTTCAAACTCATGGAACATGTAACCATTTCACATATTTTTCATGAGGCTAATATGGCAGCCGACTACATTACAAAGATGGGACACGTAACGTCAGAGCTTACAACATGGGACTGTCCACCAACAACCAAGTGTAAAGATACTATGATTGCTGATTTGATGGGGAGTATTCTTGTGAGAAGAGGCCCCTGGTCACACTTTACCACTTACCTTTGTTTAAAAAAAAGCTAATACAAAATCTTATTACGAAAACTAATTCTATTACATCAACACAGGTTGACTCAAGTGGGTTAATACTTATTTCTCTTAACTAAAGTCTTGATTTTGAGTCTTATAAATAAAAAAATCTATAATGAGATAGTTTTATCTATTATTATGTCAACAGTAACTCGACTCTAGTGAAATGAAGACTTTAAAACAAAAAAAAAAGACAAACTAATTATGCTACACAAGCGTCATAGTGTGGCACTGAACCCTTACTTTTTATTTGCGTCTACCGTCGCCAGCTCATCACATTATATTCTTTGCTTTTCCGCATCGCATCTGATCGAACGCCACAGATATTTAACCAGATCCGGCACCTAACCAAAGGATTCCATCCTGACCGTCCATTTGAGTCATCAAACCTATTTATACTCCCTCCCCTCACTCCCCTATCTCCTCGCATAACCCCTCCTTTCCCCCGCTGCCGATCTATTTCTGTTTCTAGAGAGAGAAAGCTCGATCTCATTTCTAGGCAGAGAAGCAATGGCGTCGACCTTGACAGTGGAGAAGGCTAGCTCAGGGAGGGAGTACAAGGTCAAGGACATGTCTCAGGCCGACTTCGGTAGGCTCGAAATCGAGCTCGCCGAGGTCGAAATGCCTGGACTCATGTCTTGCCGTGCTGAGTTCGGTCCTTCTCAGCCATTGAAGGGTGCTAAGATCACCGGCTCTCTTCACATGACCATTCAAACTGCTGTTCTTATCGAAACCCTAACCGCTCTTGGCGCTGAGGTCAGGTGGTGCTCCTGCAACATCTTCTCCACTCAGGTATCCGATTCTTTCGATCATTACCGATTTGTTATTATGATCTTCATTTTTTGTATTCTGCATTGTTGGTTTTTGTTGGATCTGAGGTTTTTTGTTCGAGATTTTGTCTGATGTCGCATTTTTAAAGATTGTGTACTGTTTTTATTGCAGTTTGTCTACTTGATTCGACGTAGATTTGAATGGTGTAGTGTTGTGAGATACTGGAATCTTTAACTATTTAATCCTTTTTGGCGCGTTCAATGATTAATAATGCGGTTTCTCAAAATTAATCACTAAGCTTCTATTCGAATTTGATAGAATCCAAGACGTGTTTGTTCTTGGTCGATTTAACGTATTAAATAATTTTCTACACTTTTGATTAGAGGTTTAGATCATAGTTAATCTTCGGGGATTGAACTTGATGTCAGATGCTTTTGCGAAATTATAAAGTATCAGGTATCAGTGATGGATAATCATTTTATACCTGCCTTAGTTTGTCTGAATCCTAATGGGTTTGGAGCTCTGGCTTATGACTTTGCTAGATCTGATTAATTTTACATTATGGTTCACTATGTGTTGCCTGGAAGGATTGCTTGAAACTCAGATCTTTGGGACATTCATGATTTTCCATTGATTAATTTGTTCTCTGTATTACAGGACCACGCTGCTGCTGCCATTGCCAGGGACAGCGCTGCAGTGTTCGCTTGGAAGGGTGAGACCCTCCAAGAGTACTGGTGGTGCACAGAGAGGGCTCTTGACTGGGGTCCCGGTGGTGGCCCTGACCTCATCGTGGACGACGGTGGCGATGCCACCCTTTTGATCCACGAGGGTGTCAAGGCCGAGGAGGAGTATGAGAAGTCTGGGAAGATGCCCGATCCCAGCTCCACTGACAACGTTGAGTTCCAGATGGTCTTGGGCTTGATCTGCGACAGCCTTAAGGTCGACCCCAAGAGGTACCACAAGATGAAGGACAGATTGGTTGGTGTGTCGGAAGAGACCACCACTGGCGTTAAGAGGCTTTACCAGATGCAGGCTAATGGCACCTTGTTGTTCCCCGCCATTAACGTCAATGACTCCGTCACCAAGAGCAAGGTATTTGTCTTTTTGTACAACAGATCTCTTGGCTGTACTCAGTTCATCTGATGTAATTGAATGAATTTACTAGTTTTTGATTTAGGAAAGTAAGATTCAATCTAGTGTGGTTTGAAGTCATAAGATTTGATATGAAATTAGGACGGAGTAGAAGAGAGCCACTATAGTATGCTTTTGCCTTTTAGGGAATGTCAAGTGTCATGTGCTAACAAATGCGTCTCCTTGTGTAAACAGTTTGACAACTTGTACGGGTGCCGCCACTCTCTTCCTGATGGTCTTATGAGAGCCACTGATGTTATGATTGCCGGTAAGGTTGCTGTTGTCTGTGGGTATGGAGATGTCGGCAAGGGCTGTGCTGCTGCCATGAAGGCTGCTGGTGCCCGTGTGATTGTAACTGAGATCGACCCCATTTGTGCTCTCCAAGCCCTTATGGAGGGTCTCCAGGTCCTTACCTTGGAAGATGTGGTCTCTGAGGCAGACATCTTTGTCACCACCACCGGTAACAAGGACATCATCATGGTTGACCACATGAGGAAGATGAAGAACAACGCCATTGTCTGCAACATTGGCCACTTTGACAATGAGATCGATATGCACGGGCTCGAGACTTACCCAGGTGTCAAGAGGATCACCATCAAGCCCCAAACTGACCGCTTTGTTTTCCCAGACACCAACAGTGGCATCATTGTCTTGGCTGAGGGTCGTCTCATGAACTTGGGCTGTGCCACTGGCCACCCTAGCTTTGTCATGTCCTGCTCGTTCACCAACCAAGTCATTGCCCAGCTCGAGCTGTGGAAGGAGAAGAGCAGCGGCAAGTATGAGAAGAAGGTGTATGTCTTGCCCAAGCACCTTGACGAGAAGGTTGCTGCCCTTCACCTTGGGAAGCTTGGGGCTAAGCTCACCAAGCTCTCAAAGGATCAGGCCGACTACATCAGCGTGCCCATTGAGGGTCCCTACAAGCCGGCTCACTACAGGTACTAGAGAGCCAGTGGCATGGAGATAATTTGGTCACCGGAGCTTCCAAGTGGAACGGGATTTCTTTCCATTACTTCACTTGTTTGATTTTATCTTAGGATGTTAGATTATTGCATTTTTTGTTTTTCCGGCTCGGAGGATGGGAAGGTTTGGAGGACAATGATCCGGTCTCAGTTGAATGAGCGTGTTGAAATGGTGATTGAATAAGGGTGTGGACGGATGTGTTTAGTAGTTGGCATCCGATTTGCTGCGTTCATGCATTGTAGCGAGTCGGATGATTAGTTTTCCTATCAATGAAAAGAAATTGAGTGTTTTGCCTTCTCTTCTGGTATGAAAATCCTGTTGTTTTCTGTTTGTTTTGGGCAAGTATTTCTATTTTGTGAAAGAACACTGATAATATTCCAAAGATGATAGAACGGCATAGAAACTAGGTCTTTCGCCCTTTCAGAAATGAAGACATTGTGCATTACGCAAGGATGGAGAAGAGTAACAGCCCCTTCTTGACTCTTACGGTTTGACCGGGAACTTGGCTCTGAGCATCTGCTAATTCTCACTGGTGCAGTTGTACTGATCCTTCAGTAAAGGAGTGCTCTGACAAAGAAGGGCAAAAAAATAAAGAAAAAGGGGGGGGGGGGGCTCTACTACAATTCGCAAAGTGGCTTATCTTCCAGCACTTCAATTTTTCTCACCTAATTTCTTTGACAAAACATCTCAATCTTCGAAACGTTAGCTATTTGCGTGTTAATGATTGGTTTTGGTTGGCTGTGTAGGGTGTTAGCCACCTATGTTAGGCTTGTGTGTGAGGTCAAACCAACCTTGAGAAACCCTGGCCCCCCCTTCAAAGCCATTGATAAGTCACGCCTCAGTCTTTGGCAAAATAGACAGAAGCGGAATGCCATGGGGATGATTATTCACACAAGCTAAACACCCATGTGGCACTAGCAAGCTGCACTCGAAACTCTTTAAGCTTTTCTAGTAAACCTTAAGAGTTGTTTGACTTAGACTTAACATAAGTACATGCACACACACACACAAAGGGAACTTAGTAAAGAAAGTGGACACGAGAGAGTTCTTGAGAATGCCTAGGCATTATGTTGTTCTTAGACTTGTTTGCTTACAAATGAGGCCCATTTGAGGTGTATATATGCACACACACACACACGCACACACACACACACACACACACTTCCTCCTCCTCAATGGATGTGGAGATCGATTTGATCTTACATTCTTACCGCTCATATTACACATCCAGAATGTTCTGTACAAGTATCCAATATTCTACACAAGTGCGGAATTGCGTGAAACTCTATGGAATACTCTAGAAATGACTGGAGAAATTTAGAGAAATTCAGGGCATTCTAAAGTGGAACATCACGAAGCATTATCTTCAAAGCATGTAGAGTACTACAGTATTTGATTTTATATCCTCATAGTGGGTCATTGAGACCCAATCAAGTCATGAGCAAGTCATTTAAATTTATAAAAAATTTATGGTCCAGTGAGTTTCAATGTAATATTTGGGAACCACGATTTTTAAAAATATGAGACCATGGAAGTTTTAAAATGTTACCAAACAGGGAGAGATTATCAAAATAAACTTTTTTTTTAGTACTAAATAGCTGTAAGTCATCAAATCACTAACAGAAGGGTGTGGTTTCTGTTAGTGATTTGAAACTATTTAATCACTGTTATTATGTATTGTTCTTTGTGCCTGCTATGTATTGTATGAAGCACATATGTTTGGGTTTTTTCAGAATGCGGATTACCCATTGAGCATGTGGTAGCTCAGCTACTTCCTCTTTCATTTTTTCCCCAGGTCTAAGTCTTTAAAAGAGGATAATTGGAGTGATGGTTGATGACATATTGATTCTTGCTTTCTTTTGTGGTCTTGTGTAAAATAAATAAGACCTGTAAATCTAGTTAACTTAGAGTTTAGAAATAGTTTAAAATGCGCACTTGTCGTCAGGAATGACATATTGTCTAGTTGTCGCTCTGAATGGCCGCAAGAGCCAATCATCTATATTTTACTGATTAGAATTAGATGTTTTAGTGCTTTGGGTGTGTGACATGTTGAGTTATATTTGATTTATTTTGTTAAATCTAAATTAACAGTTTGCCTGCTCCGGGCATGTGGTTTATAGAGTTGTTGTCTCCGATGTGTAGCCGTTGAGTTAATTGTTAGAGTTATCTTTTGTATTTTGATTGTCACAGCTACAAGTGGTAACCTATAAGCCGCAAGTCATGGTCAATGCTTAGGTAGGACTCTGTCCATTTTGTTTCAAATTCAAGAGATCACTAGAAACTACTACCCCAGGGGGCAGGGATGTTATAGATGCTATCGGAGTAACATCCTGCAACCATAGGTTACAATCTAGGGTTTGCATTTGCATATTTACATCTAGGTGCATTCTTGTGTGATAGTGCCACGAGTCCATGTGTTTCATTTTATGCATTTTACATCATAATACAACACAATAACAATAAAACCTCTCATTGTGGGTCCTGCGTCTAGGGAGATCTAGATGTAAATAACCTTACCTTTACGGGCATCCCTACCAGTAGTAGGGATGAGTGTGAAGCAGGTACGAGGTGAGTGGAGTTATACCTGCACCCAGTGGCGGAGCCACTAAGGGGCAAGGGGGGTCAATTGACCCCCCAACTTTTTGGGGAAAAAAAAAATTAAATGTGAGATATCCTATTGGAAAAAAATAGATACATATTAATTAGTTCTTAGATACTTCATAAAGGAGAGCACAGTAGACTGGTTGGCAACTTGTTGTTCCGTGTGGTAGGTTGTAGGTTTGACTCTTTATGCTATCTTCCGTGTAAATTTTTTTTTGAATCTTTTTAAAAGTCTATCGGACCACGATATCATACTTTATTTTCAAAACATGAGATCTCATCGAGGACAACTTTCTTTTTTTTTTTTTTTTGATAGAAAGGATGGGGATTATCATTTAATCAGTCACCAAAACTATTACAAATATCCTTAACGACCAGATCAAGGACTCAATGTGGACCATCCCCCAGCCAAACCCGACGTCACGAGTCATAGGGTTAGAGGTGAGTTAGGATAACTTTCTTGAATGTATTAACTACGCACTTCATTTTTAGAACTATTAAGGTTTATGTTATGTGTATTATTAATCTCGCCCCCTCCTTACTTTGAATCCTGGCTCCGCCCCTGCCTACACCCATACCCATTTTCAAAAGTCATCCCCATCCCCATACCCATACTCATACCCGTTTTCAAAATCTATCCCCATACCCATACCCATCGGGTATTTCAGGTATTTCGAATTTTATTTGGATGTATACATATATTACAATCTAATATCCATTGGGTACGATAATTTTTTTTTACCTAAAGAAATTTATAAAACTAAATTCAACTAGGCCAAGTGTTCCAAAGAAATACAATACTCATTGGATTTAATAGTTCATACTTAGCTCATAAATAAAAAACTGCATCTAAAAATGATTGAAATGAGAGAGTAAGGGACACAACAAATGAGCTAAAATTTTAGATTTGTGAGTCATGAGGCATGTGACTTTATGTATTAGCATAGTAAATGAGCGACATAAATGGATGCATTGTATAGTTGGGGATGAGTTGCGGTATAGAGTTTTTTAAAAATAAATTACCAACGTTCAAAGCTCAAAACTCTATTCAACAATTTATTTACCTCCCCAAAAAATTCGGATACGAGACGGGTCTAGGTATGAGGTGAGTGATGCCTATAACCGTACCCGTATCCGTACCCGTATCCGTACCCATATCCATACCCGTTTTCAGTGTACCCACCCCATACCCATTTTTTTCAAATTTTTCGTACCTATACCCGTTACAAATGGGGCGGGTTTAGGGTGGATTTTTCGAGTTCGAGTGCAACTCCCATTCCTGGCCCGTAGAGAGGAAAAATCCAAGAGACTCACAAAACAAGAATTTGTAAAAACATTTTATAGAAGAAGGATTTTATGAAAATATTTAATTAAAAAAAAAACTAAGGATGCGCAGTAGGGAATGAATTAAGAAATACTAATAAATTAGGTGGCGGTCATTATACAAATATAAGTACAACATATGTACAACATAGCAGAGGAAGGTACTATACCTTAACAAACAGAGGTAGACAAATAATGTCTTTCTTAAATATATGTACTACCTACATACAAACACGGCATAAAAAAAAACCACAACTAAACTTACCCTACTGCAGCTGAAAAAACCATAACCAAATCAAGTGGCCAACTCTCTGTGATGTAAGATCTTAATCCTATATCGCCACAGTCTCCTATCCTGAGTCATGTCCTCCGTCAATCCTACAACTTTCAGGTCCTCTCTAATCACCTCGTCCAAACTCTTCTTTGGTCATCCTCTCCCTCTTTTACCTTCGGGGATATTAATCCTCTCACATCTCCTCACTGGACTGTCCATACTCCTTATTTTCACATGGCCAAACCATCTGAATCTTGTTTCTCTCATCTTATCTTCGATGGGAGCTACTTTAACTAAATCTCTGATTATTTCATTCTTAATTCTATCCATTCTCATATAACCACACATCCACTTAATCATCCTCATATCTGCTACCATCAACCTTTGAACATGTGTCTTTTTAATAGGCCAACACTGTGATCCATACAGTATAGCCGGTCTAACTACCATATGATAAACTTTGTCTTTTAATCCTGCCGGGATTCTCTTATCGCACAGCACACCTGAAGCATACTTTTATTTTTGCCAACCCACTTTTATGCGCTGGTTAATATTTTCGTCAATATCCCTATTCTGTTGAATGATCGAGCCTAAATATTTAAACTTCTCGATCTTTGGTATCGTCATCCCGTCAATGGTGACTTTTTCCCCCGCATCTTCCCTTCCACTGAAACAATAATGTAGGTATTCAACTTTCGATTTACTTACTCTAAAACCTCTAGACTCGACTGTATGTCACAATCGCTCCAACTTATCATGAACTCCCTCTCTGGTCTTATCAATAAGAACAATGTTATCTATGAATAGCATACACTATGGTAACTCATCTTGCATCCCTTTTGTAAGCTCATCTATAATTAGAGCGAAAAGAAAAGGGCTTAAAGTGGAACCCTAATGTAAACCCATACCAACGTAGAAGTCATTGGTATCCCCGTCCTAACTCCCTCGTATATGCGTTTTAAAGCATAAATATGGTATTACGTGCAATAGAAAGCTCTGTGAAACTTATATGGTCACTTGGGTTTGTTTTAAAATTATCATTGATGTGTTTTGTGAATGAATTGCTGATTGATGAACTTTTGTTGATTGTGTATCTTGAGTGTGGTTGCCCATATGGTTAAACTGGTTGAATTAGTTAACTTATGTGGTTTGTTATGTAATAGGATTGTTAGTTCGTTATTTGATCTATGCATCTTTTAGTCCATCGTGCTACAATTGGTGGTCATATGCCCGTATATCTAATAAAATGCATGATCTTTTAGTTGTAGGAGCTTGTACACGTGTCTTTACCTTTATATATTTTATGGTTGTTAGGGTGACGTGCTTATGTATCCATGACTATAATTGAATTCTTGAATGTCTACTTGATGGATGAGTTATGTAACATAATTGTAGGCATTGTTCATTTGGGTACGATAACATGACGTGATTAAGTTGTTTATGTTATGTATATTTTGCAATAAACTTCATAGGAGGCCCAAGAGTTGAGCTTTAATTACTTGTCGTTTCATTTTATGTGCGCTAAGACAATATGCTTCGTGTATAGTTGATATGCTAGCTGTAAGTTGTGCCACTTTTTGGAATTAAGTTGTATTACTTCCAAACAGGCAAAGTTGTACAAAGCTGGAATCAAGTCATAGGGCATACCCTAGACTAACAGAAGAAAATAGGAAGATTCATGCTTATGCTGCATGTTGTGGGCATTATGCAATAAAATTGCACTGGCCTCCCTGGCTTCCTAGAGGTATGATTAATTGAATCTTTCAAATGGTGGTTGCCATTAACTTTTCCTAGGCTTGCAAAAGTTTGTAAAAACTACCTTAGTTATCTGCTTCAGAAATCTACTATAGTTTCCGTCCTGGTTACTCCACTAAACAATCTCATCTTGGCAATTCCCTGGATTCACCTTGAGCCAATGACACACAACTTCAGAGGTTCCAAATAGGTATTTGAAATTTCCCAAAGCAAAAGGGGGAGAGAGACGTCTATAACTTTCATTTTCTTCCTTGCATCAACCGCTGCCTCTGTAACCTATCCCTATATTCGATCTTTCGTAAGAAGTTCTATATGTGAGAAAACCTATAGCACAAAAACGTGTATGGAATTGTTAAGTAGGACTAGACCACTTTGTACTTATCCTATGGCGAACCATTTAGCCAAGTTAGGTAACTGCCCTTAATGTGATATTGCCTACCCTGAGCCATTGCAATATGTTTTAGTTTGTCCCTGCATTTAAGTATTTCTATTCGACTCCAGGAGCCGTATAATATCTATGGATTCATCTACTACATAGTTTCCTTTCGTATGACACAGAGACAAAGAAGCCAAACTTTCTAATGGCTATAGCATCTTATAGTTGTGTAAACGTTGATACTCAAATATAGTATATTCCTTTAATCTGCTTGTTATCTGTGGTATATTCGTAGCCGATGCTTATTATTCTTTGCTTCGGGTTGATACGTTGCATAATTCTTGGCTTTGGGGCTGTGTTGTTGTTTTATGAGCTCTACATGTGTGTCTCTTCTGTATTAGCTACTAGTGTGTAATGCCATGGGATGCTAGGCAATGTTAGTTGTCCTTGTTGCTTCTGCTACTTGATCAACATTTTAGCAGATATGATTCTGGTTGGACACCCAAAAAAAAAAAGGGAAAAAAAAGAGAGACCATAAGGTATTGTGCAATTGCTTAAGTTTAGTGTACTTGATGTTAGAAAAGTTCAAAGAGGTTGATTACCATGTTGATATGATATGAAAACTACCTAGTTGATTGACTTGATTCCTAAAATGATTCAACCTCTTTGTATTTTCGAATGAATTGATTTAGTCCGATTGTATTGGCATGGCCTTGTTTTTGTTCCATTGACTGTTATGGATGATAAGCCTTTAAATGTCAACTTATGTTGGTGTATAAATAAAGAGTTGTTATGCTAGTTGTTTAGGTGTAGGTAAGGTTGAAAACTGGTGTTTGTCTTACAATAAATTTTTATATGGCTATCGATATCAACTCATTTGTGCTTCTTCTACGTGATTTGCCCTTAGCGCCCTTACAGAGTGAGCAAACGCTTATGTCATGTTTGGTTAGATGTAAATCATGTAATGTAATTATAATGTAATACAATCATTTTTGAAATGCAATCAAGATTACTTAGTTTCTAGTAATCATAATTATAAGATAGTTCTTTTATTATAATAGTCTCATATAACCAAACAAGGTAATGAAAACATAATTACAAACTTATTTTGCATTATAAAGTTGATTACATCTAACCAAACATTAAATTAAAGAGAAATGGCAAGGAGAAGACCGGATACCATAAACGTCTTTCCTCTTTTTTAAAAATCACATTTGGTTGTGAAAGTAAAGTTTCGACTGTTCAGGATAACCCCTGTAGGGTTTGTGTCATATGTGTTTGAACTTTATAATTTACTATTACTATGTGCATTAGAATTTTGGGGACGAAACTTTTATGAAGGGGGGAGGAATGTAAGGGTTGAGCGGTTTTAGGCAAGATTAAATTTTCCAGTTAGCACTTTAATTAGTTTTATTAGATTAAATTTTGTTCTAACTGAAACCGTTAATTTAAGTGAGTTAATTTTTAGAATTTTCTTGAATTATCAGTTTAGTTGAATAGTTAATTCCACATTGGATACTAGAATAAGTTTAGAGCTTAGCTAGCCTAACCTTGTGGCTTAACCCAATATGATTTAAAAACAAAGAGACCAGAACTGACACTTTTAGGGAACAAAAACACGATATAGTAGTACAAAAGCAAGCTCGAAAAATTCATCATAGCAAAACCATCCCCAATCCACCCGTCACCCCGTTCACGCCCACATCGTCGAGCGAGAGAGGGGAAAGAGAAACAGAAAGATTTCGAAGTAGTGAAGGGGGATGAGAGGGGAAGCAGTTACGGATGGGAGAGGTGAAATGGTGGGAAGCAGAGCAGCGTGGGAGGAGGAAGAAGAAAACTACAAATCCATTCCAGTTTGCCCCACCCAACCCTAAGTTGGGTCCAATTGCTTGGGATTAAGGTGTGTAATTCTCCAGTCTCAGCTAATTACTAATTTCAAATCGCTTTGAACCTATCCGATCCATGGAGTTTGCTTAGCTATGGTAAAGTCAGGGTTTCGTATGTGAAGGTTAGTAATTGAATGAGAAAGGGGGTTGGAATGCATTTATGGAGGAAGTGTGTTGATTTGACATGAGAGGATAATTTTGCGAATGATTATGTGTACTTGAGGTTGATTCTTTAGGGCGGTGCTAAATGGAGAATTCTTAGATACAAATGTATGTATCTAGTATGGTACACACTATAAAGTCATGTAGTGGATACGCGCTCAACATTTTATAGCATTTTTTTTTTTTTTATCATAGTAGTATATCTTTTTTGTTCTACAGTATACCTTTTCCTTTCTGCAGTGTACCATTTGTTTCCTACAATATATCTTTTCTTGCATGTAATGTATCTTTTCTTAATCTGTAGTATATCTTTTGTTTCCTCCGATGTATTTTTTTCTAATCAGTTGGGTTGGAAGAATTACAAAAATACTTGTTAGGGTGGGGCAAATGAAATAGGAGTTTAGCCCAATTGTATGATGCTTCTTATATAAGTATGCACCCGATTACGCTACATAGATATGTACTTTGGAATTATTGGTGCTAAATGAGGGACACAGGGGAGTTTGAGATAGTGAGCTACCATTATTGATTATTATTACATGATGAACTCGGGGGAGAGAGAGAGAGATAACCAGAGAGAGAAAAGAAGTAGAGAGAAAAGTTGGTATTGTGATATTATTGGAGTTGGTTAGTTAGTTACAAACTAACATCCGTTTATATACAACGCTGTATGCCCAGCTATACCAGATGCCGAGGTGGGATATATGGCTTGACATCCCTTCACAAGCGGGAATGGGGCTAAGTAAGCACCATGCCAAGCTTGGTTGATAGGTGTTTATGCTACGAAGAGGGAAGTATCTTGGTTAGAATATCTGCCAACTGATCAGTAGTGGGCAAGTAGCTGAGTTGCAGCAGGCCTTCAAGAACCGTGTCTCGGGTAAAATGACAGTCAATTTCTATGTACTTTGTTTTTTCGTGAAAGACGGGATTCCTTCCAATGTGAATGGCTGATTGGTTGTCACAGTGCAGTGTAACTGGCTTGAGGGAGTAAACCCCTAGCTCTTCAAGCAATCTAACTAGCCATGTCACTTCTAAGGCTGCCTGAGACATAGCTCTGTACTCTGCTTCACTTGAAGACTTTGAGACTGTACTTTGCTTCTTACTTTTCCAACTGATGAGAGATGATCCTAACATGATTGCATAGCCAGTGACTGACCTTTTAGAAGATGGACAAGAGGCCCAATCTGAGTCTAAAAATGCAGTTAAGTTGAGCTGGTAAGATGCTTTAAGGAGGAGGCCCTGCCCTGCTGTGCCTTTGATACATCTCAATATGTGAAGTAGAACTTGTAAATAAGTGGTTTTGGGATTTTGCATAAGCTGACTTAGTGTTTGTACTGCAAAACTTAGATCAGGCCTTGTATTAGAAAGAAAATTAAGTTTCCCCATCAAAATCCTGTAAAGTGTAGGGTCTGGTATAGAGGCACCGTCTTTTGCTGTGAGTTTGTAGTTAATTGGTAGGGGTGTTACTACTGGTTTCATACCAAAGATGTCAATAGCCTGTAATAACTCATGTGTGAACTTTTTCCGGCTAAGCACTATACCTTCTGGTAGATGTGTAACCTGTATCCCCAAGAAATAATGTAAAGGACCCAGATCTTTGATCCCAAAACATTTGTCAAGATGACTCTTCAACATGATCCATCTCAATCTTGTTGGACCCTGTGATCAGAATGTCGTCCACATGCACTGCAATTATGGTGATATCAGTGCTGGACTGGTTTAAGAAGAGGGAATAGTCATTTTTGGATTGTTGATAGCCTAAGCCAATGAGAGTGTTGCTAAGCTTATGAAACCATTGTCTGCTGGCTTGTTTAAGCCCATATAAGGATTTTCTTAGCATGCACACTTTGTTGGCGGGATTAGCAATACCTTGGGGAACAGCCATATATACTTCTTCATCTAATTCCCCATATAAGAAAGTATTATTTATGTCTAGTTAATAAAGATCCCAGCCGCCTCTAGCAGCAGCCAGTGCAATGACACTTCTTATGGTAGCCATTTTAACAACAGGGGAAAAAACTTCTTGATAATCCACCCCATATTGTTGAGTAAAGCCGCTGATAACTAATCTGGCTTTAAGTCTTTCCAGAGTGCCATCAGCATGTAGCTTCACTTTATACACCCATTTGCTGCTGATTGCCTTTTTTCCAGGAGGTAAGTCCACATAATTCCATGTGTTGTTTGTGATGAGTGCTTGTATTTCTTTATTCATGGCTTCAACCCAGCCTGGGTGTTTTGAAGCTTCTTCGTATGAAGCTGGTTCTGTGTATTGAGAAATTATGGAAACCATAGCATGATGAGTTTGAGGTAGACATGTTAAAGGTATAACGGCATTGCAATGATAATCTTGCAAATAAGAGGGGGTTTTATGAGTTCTAATGGATCTTTTGGTGGTGGTATGAGTTGAAATGAGTAATGTGTTGCTGTTGGGAGAAGAGTCAAAGGTGTCATGTGGAGAAGGAAGTGAATTGCTAGAAGGTTCAGTCACTGAGTCAGTGGCCAAAAGATGGCTTGTATCTGTAATGTCTGATTCTGAGCTGTTGGCTAAGGGTGGATAATTTGTATGGATGAAATCTAGAAAGACCATGGGAAGAGGTATGTCTGATTTATTGGGGGCAGCATGAAGAGGAAAAATTGTCTCATAAAATATAACATCTCTAGAGGTGAATATTTTCTTGCTGTCCAAATCAAGCAATTTGTATGCTTTCTGACCATAGGGATAACCAATAAAAACACAGGTGTAGCCCTAGGTTGTAATTTGTCTCGATTTCTCGTGATAGTAGAAGCATAACAAAGACATCCAAAAGCCTTAAGGTGTTGATATTGAGGTGGTGTACCATGAAGAAGCTCAAAGGTTGTTTTATGCTATATTGAAGAATTAGGAATCCTATTGATCAGGTAAGTGGCAATGAGCAAGGCCTCACCCCAGTATTTTTGAGACAAATTGGATTGAAACATTAGGGCCCTAGTAACTTGAAGCAAGTGTTGATGTTCTCTCTTAACAACCCCATTTTGTTAGGGGGTATCAACACAAGTAGCCTGAATCTCAATGCCTTTCTCTCTGTAAAATTGCTGTATAGGCCCACTCTAAAACTCTAAGCGGCTGTCAATCCTTACAGTTTTGACCTTAGCATTAAATTGCTTTTCTACAAAAATAATGAAGGCTTATGGCAAGGCAGTAGCATTACTCTTGTGTGAAAGTAAATGAACCCATGTAGCCCTTGAGAAATCATCAACTATAGTGAGAAAGAATTTATAGCCATTGTAAGTGCAAAAAGGGTGAGGACCCCAGATATCCACATGAAGTAGCTCAAATAACTTGGACGCCCTTGTATGATTGAGGGGGAAGGGTAATCTATGCATTTTTACTTTAGGATAAATTGGATAAATGGAGCCGTTGTGTACTTTATTACAATCCGATAAATCCAAGTGTTGCAGTAGCCCAAAAGATGGATGACCTAAACGAAAATGCCAAAGTTCTATGGAAGAAAAATAACTAATCAGACTGCTGCTTGACTTTGCTGCCCCTGACTTTGGAGAAAGCTGCTGTATCTTAGAACCTTTGACTTGATTTGATTTATCTTCTAGATTTGCATAAAAGCAATACAGACTCTTTGCTTCTTTACCAAGGACCACTACCTTCAGCAATGTGTGGTCCTGGAAAAACAACATTCATGTGAGAAAAGAACTTGTGAACCAGTTTGCTTTGTCAACTTGCCGATGGATAATAAATTGAATTGGAAATCAGGTACATGCAATACATCCTTCAAGCACAAGTTGGGACCAATTTAAACAGATGCTATATGTTTCACCTGAGCAGGCAATCCATTTGGCATTGTAATATGACATTGCTGATATACATGTCTCACATCAGAGAACAAGGATAAATTTGGACTAATGTGATCACTAAACCCACTATCTATAATCCAGGAATCTTTCCCAAATGAGGAGAAAAGACAGATTTTATTACCTGCCATAAAACCAGGATGTGATGCTTCCAGACTTTCACTTGAGCCTTTCTGTAAAAGAGCCATTAGTTGTGTATATTGTTCTGCAGTTAATCCTGGTACAGGTACACTAGAGGGAGCAGTGAAAGCTGGTTGATTGAATGATGTTTAAGAAGTCTCTGTATGACTGCTGATATGATCAACTTGGACTCCAGCTGCAACTTTCCTGCTCTTGTTATATAGTCTATGCCCTGAAGGATACCCATGTACTTTGAAAGACCTCTGAATAAAATGTCCAGGGACTTTACAATGATCACAATAGTATTGCCTTCTATCATTCCTGGCGCTGCTGATGACATATTTTGATCATTCTTGGGTTTGTAACTATGGCTATAAGTGTTTCTCTGTTGTCCTGCCAGTGCAGTATGTTCATTTCCCACACTATTCTCAAGTCTTGGTCCAAATTGTATTTGAACTTGAAACGCAGCTGATTGACTTACAATGTGAGATTCAGCACTAAGACCTCTCTACTTTTCTTCTTGCAAGATTACATTATGAGCTTGACTAAGAGATGGCAAAGGCCTCATCATAAGCAGATTCCCTCGAACAGTTTTGTACACATCATTTAAACCAACAAGACACTGCATTAACTGTTGATTATCAATCATTTTATGGATTGTCTTCAAACTAGCACATTCTAAGCCACAAGAACAGTGAGGAATTGTTGTAATTGCATTATACTCATCCCAAAGCTTCTTTATCTCAGTATAATAGTCAGCAACAAAAAGATTATTTTGAGCAATAGAACACAGATCTTGCTGTACCTCAAAGATTCTAGTCCCATCAGCTTGACCATACCTCTGTTCAAGTTCTTGCCAAGCATTATGTGAAGTAGTTGAAAACATGATGTTATCAGAAATATTTTTGATCATAGCGTGCATAATCGAAGCCAATACCATATTGTTGCACCTGTCCCATTGAGCTTGCAAGTCAGGTGTAAAGGAATCAGGCCTGGTGTAAGTACCTTGCACAAATTTGATCTTGTTCTTGCCAATCAACGCAAATTCCATGGCTCGCTTCCAGTGGCCATAATTGCTTCCATCAAGAAGATTGCTGACTAGAATATTGTTAGGATTGTCAGAGGATGTAGGAACAAAACGTGAGAAGCATTTGTCAAGAAATCTTGTGCCATTGAACAACAACACCACCACCACCTCCCAGTGTGGGTCCCGCTTTCGCGGGGTCTGGGGAGATGTGCCATTGAAGCGTTTTGGAAATCATTGCCAGAAACAGAATGAAGTTTTGTGCAGTAACAAACGTCGAAAAAAAAACTAGAAGAAGATCAGAATAAACGGAAACAATCAAGCAATTGATCGTTGAGCAACAGCCAGATGAAAAATGAATTCATTCCATAGCTCTGATACCATATTAAGTAATGAGCTCAGGGGGGAGAGAGATATAACCAGAGAGAGAAAAGCAGTAGAGAGAGAAGTTGTTATTGTGATATTATTGGAGTTGGTTAGTTAGTAACAAACTAACGTCCTTTTATATACAAAGTTGTATGCCCATCTGTACCAGATGCAAAGGTGGGATATATGGCTTGACAATTATTGTTATTTTTACCTTGTTGTGATATGAATTGTTGTGCATTCAAATTTATTTGTGTAGTTGGGGCACCTTGAAAACCATTTGCCGAACAATTCAAACAATGCCCTTGAGTCTTGGTAGGAAAATTCATGTGCAGGGATGTTGCTATTTGGGGACAAAACTAGAAAGGGGAGGAAGGGGGCTATTGCCTGGTTCAGTGAACTAGTGCATATTCGGGTCTATGAACCGGACAGCAGCCCAACCTGGTTCAACTCTGACCCTATTTGTATTTTCTTTCTTTTAGGATTGTGACTTGTTGCATGAATGCTGGATACAGCAATGAAACACGTTGAATTGGTTAGTTGAAATATAGGCGGTTGTTTAATTAAATCCCACCCAAGAGTGACCTATTTAAATTACCGAATTATTGTTATCGTTGGTTGAATAATGCTTGCAGTTAGATTAAACAAGTCGACATCCGAGAACCAGTTGGTAAGGGCTTTTGTATTAAAATATAAAACTACCTGGTTGTTTTTAACCCAAAAATGACGAACTTATTTGGCCTGTAAACTTTGGTCGCTTCTTGATGAGACTGAACCAGATTTGAAGAGAGTAAAGCAACTCTGTTAACTCCGAAACAGTGCCTGAGTTTTAACCCATTTGAACAATAATGTGACGCGCATGTGTGCGACCATGGAACTTGAAAGCAAGTATAGAGTAGTCCTTTCGGCCATTTAATGAAGTCTGCCTAAATTTGAAGGTGATTTAAGTGGCGTGCAATACTTTTGAATCAAAACTGAAAGCATACTGTTGGTAGAATATGTTATTGATTGTTTTCACCAATTCGAATAACCGCTAGCCTTTTGCGAACTCTTTTGTGATCAAGTTGCAGCCAACAGACCTCTCTGACAAAAGCGGAGTCAAAATAAAATTCTAAAGTTTGTGACACCCTTTTCGGCTCTTCAAGCAAGTGGTTGAGTCTGAAAAGTTTTTGGGCTAAGACGCTACTGCTAAGAAAGGACTTAGTCTTGGAATAGACCTTATGATCCTGAATAGATCAGGAATCCTACTTGCCACTACCTTGATGAGGGTAAGAGTTCGTTGCCATTGAGAGTTCCTGGGGGATACAAAAAGTCGTGTTGATATGTGACCAATTTTTTCTGAGTTTATGGAAATTTTAAAAAAATTGGAGTGAAAAATGAATACCAATATATTAGGTTGCGAAATGCATAAAAGGCTTTAAAAAATTCTAAAAATGATGCGCGACAATTCTTTAGTCATATGAAGAGCAGAATACATGCAGCTAAAAAACAGCTTATTACTATATAAATGAGGTTCCATGCTGAGCCTAAACAGGAACCATCTTTATGAGGAAGAACAAAGCAACATCAAAGAGCTCCAAGCACCTCATAAGGCTACTAAACAGGATCAAATGCAAAGAAACAAAAAGAGATGGATTGACAAAGGTGATAGATGCGCACCTAATTTTTATGAAAACCTTAAACAAAAAACCTACAGGAACATGATTCTATCAATTATTGATGAGAATGAAAGTACAACGTTGCCAGAGCACTAGTGATATTAGCGAGTAAGGATTCCATACTTTGGCACTCTATGAACTACAACCATGTTAAATGAAATTTGCATTTGGGTCTATTGAGGTCTGGTTTAAATATCTTAGGACTCCACAATTTTTAAAAATGGATTTACGGCCATGAATGTTTCTGTGTAATAATTTCCAAGCCCAATTCCAACGTCAAAGTTATATTTCTAGTTCAAATGCTAATCTATCATCCTGGTGTTCTTGTTTTGCCCTTGTAAAAATGACTTATGGGCTGTGAGACAACGGAAAGATGTTCTTTGAGAGGGGGGGGTGGTTGGGGAATAAGAAAATTTAAAATTTTTAAAAAGCATTCAACTTGTTGGGTTCATTCCCCAACCACCATATCCAATTCCCAGAACCCCTCCACTCTCGCATCAACTTCTCTCTTGTCCACTCCTTTTCTCTCTCTTACTTAAGTCTTCTACGTGTCCACTTTCTCTCCTAGAAAGGGCATGAACCCTGGGTCCATTGTACCACTCCAATCACTCTCTCTCTCTTCGGTTAAACCTCATGAAGGTTCTCTGTTCATCTTAGATAGTCTAAAAAAAACCCTAGGCCAATGAATCTTCAAAATCGATGCCCAAAATTGTGAAGACTTGCATTGTAAGGTCACATCAATTGAATTTGCTATGCGGAGATTCTTTGGGAGCCATGAGATCCCAACAAAAACATGCTACAGATCCCCACAAAAACAATTCTCCTCAGCTTAAAAAGAAGGTAACTTTTTGATTTTTCAATTGAATTATCTGTGTTGAGATTAGGATTTTGGGGGTAAAGTTGGTAAATTAAGTAATAAGAGATTAGGGTTTTTGGGGGCATATTAGTAAATTATTTAATTAATTGGGATTAGAGTTATAATATTAAAATTAATTAATCTCGATAGGGTTAGTATATTAAAATTAATTAATTGGAATTAGGGTTTTTCATATTGTTTAAGGTAATTTTAGAGGATTGTATTCTAGGTTTAGGTATAGAGATGGTGTAATTTAAACAGAATAGTTTGTTTACTTGAAATTAATATGTATGTAAGAAAATCTAGTTTTAGCTAAATTAATTAATTAACCCCTCTCCCAGAAAGGGCATCAACATATTAGTTTGTTTTTAGTTGTTAATCCTCTGTTTATGTTAGAAATAAATATGTATTGATTTTTGATTGTAGATTGAAGGGAATAGAGTATTCGCAGTATTATATGAAGACAATAGGGTTGACATAGAGATGGATTTGACATGTATCAAATGTTAGATCTGTATAGGGATGCAAAGGCTAAGCTTAGGGAAAACGGGTTTGAAGTGTCTGAATATGCTGGGTTTATGTTTAGTCTTCCCCCAATTGGTTGTAGAAAGAAGGTACCCCTAGGTTTTGATGTTGACTAGTTGAATTTGGTAACTCTATGGGACTGTGCTATGGGTGATATTCCTATGTTCATGTTAAGCATAATACAACCATTCCTCATACCACTTATACGAACAATAGGTTTAAAATATGCAACCAAATAATCACTTGAATTAGCCAGTTAATAATGAAAACCCTCCTGATGATAATGTTAGTGATGATGACATGAAATCTGAGGTTGATCAGTTAGGGGAAGAGGAGTTTAGAGGTTTTGTTGCTATAAGGCAAAGGCCAAGGAATGGGTTGACAACCTTATTTTCACCCCATAGAGCCAACCTATTCTTAGTCCACATGGACAATCTGCTCTCAGTCCACATGGGTAGCCCATTGTTACCCCACAACGTTAGCCCAATAACTGCCAACTCAATCCTGTAGGGCAGATGTCCAAATCACCAAGCAAAAGATCTTCACTTGTAAAGACTTCTCACATTTCCTCATCTCTAAAGACCTCTAAAGCTGCAATCTCTCAACCGCAGACATCTGGAACTTCTCCACTGGAGTCACCATTCAGGAATAGAAGTTTTCTCAACTCTGAAAACACATCTTCTCCCATTCAATCATCTGCTCTAACATTGTCGGTGGACTTCTTTGACCTTTTCTCTTCTTCTAACCCAGTACCACCTAAACTAAAAACGTCTCAAGACCTTTCTTTGGGTGATATTGACTTAGGTTTAGGGGGGCTACATTATTATCATTTGAGGAGCTTGGCTCGGCCATGTAGAGCAGCTGTGTATGAGGCTAACAATGGTAGTGAGGAAGGTGATAGGGAAGAAAAAGAAGCAGGTGATAATGGAGAGAATTCATCTAAGGATAGTGACTTTGATGAATTAGGTGAGGATGTTGATGAAGAAGGTGAGGCTGTCTCTTTGATCGATTCAAATGAGATGAGTGAGCAAGAGATTGATCGTGATTTAGATAATTTGAGGAATCCAGATCTGGAGGATGAGATATCTAGGCTGATTGACACTGGTGAACTTGATAATAATGGCAATCCAACTGAAAATGTTTAGACTAAGATTTACCTCAATGGTAACATATGGGTTAGGAACTTTAATGGGACCATTCAATAGCTATTGGAGATATGTTTGTTGATAAATACCACTAGAGCAAGGTTATTAGAGATTATGCCATTCAAGAAGGGAATGCCTTATAAAGAATAAGGAATCACAAGTTCAGACACATAGCTACTTGTAAAAGAGAGTCATGTACATGGAGGGTTCATTGTTCCAAATTAGGGGATGGTGTCACATGGAAGGTGAAGCCCATTACAGGTGTTCACCAAAACTGTCCAAGATTGAGTGTGAACAAGATGACTTCTATCCATAGATTGCACAGTAGCTATTGACTGATTACAAGGCCAATCCTAGCCTGAAAGTGGTGAATATGCAGAAAATTGTGATGGAAAGGCATGGGTTATCTGTTCCTGACCACACATACGCTAGAGCACTGAGGCTATTGAGATCATGGATTGATAGGAAGCATGAAAAGTCATATGTAAGGCTTCCAGAGTATATTCAGGAGATAAAGAAAAGAAACCCAGGGACAATAGCTTCTTGCATATCTCAATGGCCGAAAGATACCCCCTTTTCAAGAGACTCTTTATTTCATTTCCTGCCATGAAGACTGGATTCATGCAAGGTTGTAGGAGTCTTATAGGGATTGATGCGTGCTTCTTAAAGGGGCCTTCAAAAGGGGTCTTGTTGACTGTAATGGCCCTTGATGCAAACAATGGCTATTTCCCCCTTACATATGGTGTTATGGAAAAGAAGAACAAGGACCACTCGGCATACTTCTGTAGGGCTTTGAGACTGAGCTTAGGAGGTGCACATTTTTCTAAAATGACATTCATTTCAGACAAACAGTCGGTATGTCTTCATTTCAACCATCAGTGTTTAACAGTTTTATGTTTTTATTTCATAGCTATCTGATAGTTTTATGTCTTACTTTATTTCACATGTTAGAGCTTAATCATAGTATGGAATCAAATTTTCTAGAATGTAGGAGAAAAATTTATGCAGTGTACTTTTACAGAAACTTCTCTATTGATTATCCAGGTGCAAGCTTCCTTCCCTTAGTATGTTCTGTTTTGGAGAAGACTTTGGTTTTTATATATGTGTTCTGTTTGCTTTGCTCCTTCTATAGGTGCAAAGCTACACACTTTGTTTTGGACTGCATGAAATGCCTGCACTGAACATGTTCACAAGCAAGCAGTAGAAGCAATCAAGGAGTCAGTTGCTGCATATGGGTGGCTGTATGGGGAACCTGTAGAGAAATGGGTGAGGTATACATTTCCTCCTGACTTAAAATGCCCTGACAACACTACAAATTTTGTGGATTCTTTCAATGGAAAAATTGAGAAGTTGAGATACTAGCCTATCTTCACCCTGTTAGAAGAGATTAGGAGGAAATTTATGAAAATCATAGCTAATAGATTTAAAGTAGCTAAATCCTGGCCTAGTGTTGTGGTTACAAGAGTGAAATTGTTGCTTGTGAAAGCTGAGTTGTCAAGTAGAGAGTATGTAGTAACTCTTGCTAGTAGGGGTATATTTGAGGTTCTAGATGGGGTTACCTCTTTTACTGTGGACCTCAATGCACATCATTGTGATTATATGATGTGGGACTTCCCTAGTATACCCTATAAGCATGGAGCAAGGTACATTTTAGGGGAAAGGCTTGACATTGAGTCATTTGTTCACCTATCATACACAATCAAAAATTAATTGCACCCATATGATGTAATCATGAACCCCACTAAAGATCCTGTCTTCTAGAAAGTAAAAGATTGTCCAAGATTAGGCCTCCTACTTGTGGAGATCAAAATAGGAAGGCCACAAAGAAAGAGGAGAAGGGATGTGACTGAGTTAAAGAAGCAGTACACTAGGAGCAATATCCTTAGGTGCAGCACATGCAAACAATATGGTCATAATTCAAGGAGTCATAGAGAAGGAGGTTAGAAATTAGGAGAGGTAAACACAAGCTAAGGAAAAAGAAGGACAATTGACAGAAGAGAAAAGTTGCCAGGCCAAGGAAGGATGAACAGACCCATGGAGCTATCTCATCTACTCAGCTTTCTTCACAGAAGCGACCCGTTCAAGGAAGAAACAGACCAAGAAGCAATCATCCCAACTTTAGTCCGCCTCTAAAAAGCAGAAGATCATTCAGCATTCATTATCCTAAGGTATATTTCATTTCAAAGAAACTATTCTTATCCTTTATGTTTTTTTACAACACTTTAACTAATATCATTTCTTATGTTTTTTGACTGATTCTAGTTCCTGGTCCTGAGACTTCAATTGGAATGGGACATTTGAAGTTCTGTTGTTGTCATTTTGCTGCTACTGCTTCTTCCTCCTATAAACTTATGTCATTGTCTACCTTTTGGTGTATTATGTTTGACGGAACAATGTGTGTTTGAGTTTAGTTTATTTGTATGGTTAGGATCATTGAAGTTACTTGTTTTATGAACATCAAAACTAAGTGCAGTTAGTGAGTACCAAGCATAGTTTGTATTATGTTGAGAATGTTATGATTTGAGTTGAGTTTAATTATTTGGATAAAAGTAGCAACAAGGATATTAATAGATGAAATGCCAATTACAATCAAAGAGACAAAGTCATTAGCATGATTAGAATCTCACTTCATTGCAACAACTACAAGCAATGCTAGCATAACTATAAGGCCAAATAAAATCCTTCTATTAATATCCGTAACTAGAATCTTTATTTCTTTGAGTTCATCCATCATCATATCCTTGCTTCGTTGATCTTCATCTAACACTCTTGCTCCATCTCACAAAGGACTTGCTCACTTAATAACTTTTTTATGTTGTAAACATTTGTAAAATAATCTCCACGGGTTATTATGAGACTTTAATAATTTTATTTTGCCAACTCTTCCACAATTTGGACAAATTACTTCAACCTCATAATGCATGTAACCACCTCCACAACTAGATGAACCATGCATTTCTTCTTTTTTTGGCAATTATCTAAACACCTACAAAATTATATTACAAAATTTTACAATTCAAAAAAAATTATAATAAGGACAGACTTCAAGAAAAAAAAGTTACAACTAAATTTACAAATATTCTATTACAATACAGCCAAGAATATTATTAAAGATTATTATTTTTAATAAATTAATTCCGCTCTTTCAAAAGGGATAATAGTAATATATACAAAATTTGTTAAAATAAAAAAATCCACTCAGTAAAAATTAATAACAAATTTATTATTAAAAAAATAATATATAATTATAAGATAATTCACAAATTTATTGTAATATACAACTCACTATTTTTAGACAAATAAATTGTTCATACACAAAACAAAAAAATAAAATAAAAAAGCACAACTTACCTCCACTGTAGTCTACTCATAATAACTTGTCTGCTGTGGTATGGCAAGGGCACCGATGGAAGAAAGAGAAAACGCAAAAGAAATAAGAGACAGGGTTAGAGGAAATGAAAGGGTCGGGGGCCTTTATAAAGGAACAAAAAAATGGGACTATTAGGGGGAGATTTCTAGAAATCCAATAGAACAAAAAAGTTAAAAAAATAATTGTTATGACTATTACAGCACAAATGGCAAAATGGGGACACGATGGTCGTAGATCAATATTTGAACTGAAAATATAACTTTGACATTGGAATGGGGCTTGAAATTATTGTGCCCAAGCATTCATGGCCCTAAAACCACTATGAAAATTATGGGCTCCTCAAATATTTACACCAAACCTCACTGGACCCAAATGCAAATTTTTCATATTAAACACTCAACAAATTTCAACTACTTTTTCTATTTTTTAATTAAAAAAATAGTATCCTTGTTTTGGATCATATGTTCATAAATTTTCATATCATTCTGATGATAAGAGACCTTAGTTGCCAGGGGGAAATAAAGAAATTAAAATCTCAGCCTGGATCATCTTGCACATCAAGCCAT
>JAKOGI010000041.1:0-267500 GCA_029747015.1 Carnegiea gigantea
AAGACTTTAATCTTGGCCCTTCTCCCACGAAAACCTTCCCACATTGATAACTGATGACTCACATAAGTTGGTATCACCCAACAAAGGCCCAAGCAGCTAAAGGCTAAATCCCAGAGGCATATAGCAATCGGGCAATGGAGAACTAAATGGACCATGTTGCACATAAAACATCTGTTGACTAAGATCTTACCCCTCTTCTATAAATTCTCAAAGGTTAAGATCTTGCCTTGACAAGCTTCCCATACAAAAAAGGACACTTTCAAAGGGGCCCAAAACCTCCAAATAATATTCCAAGGAAAGTCGCAATCTGATAATGATAAGGACGTATTGGCAAGAGACGAAGAAAGGTGAGGGAAATAAGACTTGACGGTGAATTTCCCGTTGGAGGTGAAGGCTTGCCTTCACCTAACCGTATCAAGAGAGGAGGCCTTTGGGGAGGCCGTATCAAGCATGGTGAAAGATGATAAACACTATCATCTCCGAGAAGGTTGGACGAACAAAAACGGGGGACCAAACGAATGAAGAAGGAGAGCGCTCCAAATAATCAAATACACGCACATCCTTTTCACCTACAAGAACAAAGAGGAAAGGGAAATGATCCCTCAAGCAAACACCATCACACCATCTAATATGCCAAAAGAAGATGGAGGACCCATCGTCCACCTCAAAAACAATGTGAGAGAAGAAACGATCCCAACCTCTGGTAATAAACTTCCAAAGACCTACTCTATAAGAGCCATTATACTTGCTTTGTATCCAATCAAGACCCTCAGTCCCGTATTTTTCCTTAATCATAGCTCTCTAAAGCTTGTCTTTCTCAGTCATAAACCTCCTCAACCATTTTCCAAGAAGGGCTTCATTCAATGTGATCAATCTCTAATGCATAAGTCACCTTTAGGGAAAGGTTGCTTAACAATGGCCCATTTCACCAGGTGATACTTAAAATCATCCCCAAAAGAACCCCACAGGAACCTCCTCTGAATAGCTTCCAGCTTGTTAGCCACAAAAGAGGCGATGGGAAAAATGGAAGGAAAATAAGTTGGGATACTAGAGAGGACGCTCTTAATAAGAATCAGTCTTCCTCCTTTAGAGAGGTATTTGGTTTTCCAACAAAAAGTCTTTTTTCAAATCTCAACACCTGGTTCCCAAATGGACTTCTCCTTGTACTTAACACCGAGGGAAAGCCCCAAGTATGATGAAGGAAGTGTATCTAATTGGCCTGCAATAGCATAGGCGTTCTCCAGTTCCCCCATAGGTAGAATAGAGGACTTCGACAAGTTAGCTCTTAAACCAGAAATGGCCTCAAACCATAATAGGATGCAATATGCATCGAAGATGGGATGGATGCAACGAAAGCATACCTTTTAAAAACCCGGTACACGACCACATACTTTTCAAGAGAAAAACTTCTCCAAGAGTTGTCATCACAGATAGGCGTCCATATTGACCCATTAAAATGTTCTACAACATTATTATTGTTTTTGATAAGGAAAAATATGTATTATATAAAATGAAGATGGGATGGACGCAAAGAAAGCATGCTACAAAAGATTATACAAAATGTTCTACAGCATTCGAAGAGCCATCGTAATATGTCTAGACCACAATGCCCTTATTTTGGCATTTCTGGAACCATGGTTCAGTCTGGGGGGGGGGGGCCCAAATTCAAAGCATCATACATGCTTCCTGCAATTTTGAGAAAATTACCCAAGGAGTTATTCAATGTTGATTGTGTGCTTCTTTGACCCCTCAATGTTTTAGAGCAGTTTAGGACAATTATTAACAGTCTAGGCCAAATTATATATCTGTAGTGCCCCTTTATCATTATTTTAGAGTTCCCCTTCAAATTTTACAAGTTAGTAACAATAAAGATTGTTCACGGGATATTTTAGAATGTCATAACAGAACTTAAAAATATAGTTCAAAGACTCCCGAAACATCCAAAATGAAGGCTCTGTGAATTTTTGGGGGTTCAAGTAAAAACATCCAAGTAGACGTCAAATAGGGACTATATTTTCCTATCGGACCCCTCAAATTGTTTTACAGTACTTTACAACCATCATAAAAAAGCTTAGTGTGCCTCTGATACCATTATAACATCCCTTTTGCATTTCATATCATGATCTGAAATCTACAAGATAGTGAAAAAAAAAATAAAGCCATTGCAACTAATAACATTGTCTAAAAGGTATGTAGAGAATGTCTGAGGTTAAGGAGTTATATCGGCAGAGTGTGTTGCAACTAATAATATTGTCTAAAAGCTGTTGCAACCAACAAGATAGTGAAAAAGCTGTTGCAACAAATAATATAGTCTATCATAGATATCATTAATCTTCACCATTTTCACAAAAATCCCTACAAAGTTGAAGCATGATGACTATATGCTCAAGCCAACCCCCACAAATGTTTTAGGACGCCCCAGGATCATGTCAAACAGTTTAGGGTGCATTGTGAACAACCATAATGCACATCAATGGGCTTTCTAGAATCAATCCTCATAATCTAGAAACTGGTGCTAATGGAGCCATTATTTTCATTGAAATTGTTTAGGAGATATTTGAAATGTCCTAAAAGGTTTTGCAGGCAGCAAAAAGAATCTCAAAACCCAAAATACATGCTATTGTAGAGGGCATTAGGAATCTTTTGGAGACTATTTCCATAGTTAAATGTTGATTATGCTTCTTTTGACCCCTTAAAAGGTGATGGGACACTCTAGATTGTCCAAATGGTTTCATGTAATACAATAATGGTCCCCCCCCCCCCAAAAAAAGATGTCTTTAAATCATCTTAATCATGCTTCACAATCTACAAGACAGTGCTGATGAAGCTATCACACCTACCTATGGATGTTGTTAAAACATCTTAGCATATTTAGGTAGTAAAGTGGTAAAAGCCGCACAAACACCACAATAAAGATTATTACACATGGTAATTTCGACTTCCGGGAAAATGTTTTGAGTGATATAATAACAGTACGCTCCCAGATACTCAGGACTATTCACTGTTGAGAGTGTATTAAGCCATTGCACACATGGAAATTGTTTTACGGGATATTTAGAACATTTTGAAAGGTTCACAGGCAAGCAGGTAGAGCCCATCAGGATCCCCAATACATGGGCTACTATACACTATTATGAGAGTATTTTGATTTTTGAGCAAATGCACAAGTAGTTGTCAAATGGTGACTATATGCTTCCATTCACCCTGCAAATGTTTTAGGGTTTGTTAGAAACCATTCTAAACTGTTTTAGGAGTACTCAGGACCATTATTTACTGTTGAGAGTGTATTAAGCCATTGCACACACTGAAATTCTTTCACGGGATATTTAGATTTGAAAGGTTCACAGGCAAGCAGGTAGAACCCATCAGGATCCCCAATACAAAGGATATTATACAGTATTCTGAGAGTATTTTGATTTTTAGTATTTCGAGTATTTATTTCTAGTATTGTTATTATTGCTATTATTTAGTTGAAGTTATTTCGAGCTCTCCTTTTATTCTTCCTATTATTGTAACCTTTAGTAGTTTTTTTTTAAGTTTGTTTGGTTTGGTTAGTCTCTTGATAATTTTATTATTAGTATCTTTTGGGTCGTTGTTTATTTTTTATCTAACTAGGGCGTTTTCTAATAGTAGGTTTTGTTTAGTGTTTCCGTTGTGTTGTTATTACTAGTATTAATATTATTATTAGTATTATTATTATTATTTGTTTTTTAGTTGGTAGACCTCTAAGATGTTCGCTGGCCTCGTAGGCGTCTGCGTCTGCGTCTGCGGCGAACCATGTAGCTGTTTCAGCCTATCCTCCGGGGAGTTTTGGAGTTGGGAGGGATTTAGGGCTGCGGAAGGTACGCCTAGCGTCCTGGAATATTGGGTCTCTCATGGGTAAGTGGATAGAATTAGTTAAGTCTTTGCGTAGGCGTAAGATTAGTATAGCGTGCGTCCATGAGATGAAGTGGGTTGGGGCTAAAGTTAGAGAGATTGATGGGTACAAGCTTTGGTACTCGGGGTCAACCAAGGCGAAGAATGGAGTTGGTATCCTGGTTGTGAAGGATTTGGCGGACTAGGTGGTCGAAGTGAGGCGTAAGAGCGATCGGATTATGGCCATTAAGATTCTGGTGGGTTCAGTTTTTTTGAACGTGGTGAGCGTGTATGCGCCCCAAGTAGGCCTGCCGGAGGAAACTAAGAAGCTCTTTTGAGAGGATCTAGATGAGGTCACCCAAGAGATCCCTCGGAGCGAGAAACTGTTCATAGGAGGAGACTTTAACGGCCATATCGGCGTGGAGACAGCGGGTTATGATGGGGTCCACGGGGGTTTAGGTTTCGGAGAGAGAAACGCGGGAGGGGTCTCTGTGTTGGACTTTGCGGTGGCCTTTGGTGGCCAACTCCTTTTTCAAGAAGAAGGAGGATCACCTAGTGACCTTCAAGAACAGCTCTTACAAGACCCAAATTGACTACTTCCTTACGAGGAAGGAAAGTCGGAGATCGTGTAAGGACTCCAAAGTGATTCCTAGCGAGTTTCTGGGAACTCAACACAGGTTGCTGGTTTTAGATGCAGAGTTCAAGTATCCTAGAAGGACGAAGAGGAGAGTCGGAGAACCCATAATTAAGTGGTGGACCCTCACGAAGGAGAAGGCGAGGTTAATAGCAGAAAGAATAGCCGAGGAGGGAGCTTGGAGGAGGGCAGAAGACGCCGATTCGATGTGCGAGAAGACGCCGATTCGATGTGCGAGGTTGTGGCGGATTGCATCCGAAGGTCAGCTAAGGAGACCCTAGGTCTTTCCAGGGGAGGCGGGAACAGGATAGAGGGTGCCTGGTGGTGGAACGAAGAGGTAAAGGAAAAAGTCAAGACCAAAAAAGAGGCTTTCGCAGAGTTCATAAGCAACAGTTCGGAGGAAGAGAGGGAGCAAAGGCAGATTGGATACAAAACGGCCAAGAAGGTAGCCAGAAAGGCTGTGACAATAGCAAAGAGTCAGGTTTTTGATAGACTGTACCATAGATTGGGGACGAAGGAAGGGGAGAAGGAGGTTTTCAAACTGACTAGGGTGAGGGAAAGGAAGATTAGGGATTTGGGAGTGGTAATGATGGAGACCATCATGACCGCTCCCGTACCTCCCCTTCTCCGCTCAAGGAAGACCCCAACAATCTCAAAGAGGCTAAAGAGTTTGCTCTCCTCTGTAGAAAGGCCGTGACTATGCCGGAGGAATTCATCCATAGCCCCCTCACGCCATGCCCGGTTTTTGTCACTTGTTTACACCAACATGTAATGGACCCACCTGCTGAAGGTCCTTACATTATTCAAGCCTAGAAACTTAGCTTTCTTTCAAGACCAACCACGTTCAATTTGGATATCATTTGGTTGGTAAAACCTAACCCACAAGTATATGGTATCCGGGCACAGGGCAGTTTGGACAGTCTGTACTATTTGGGCCATAACTTTTGATTGGCTGGTCCAAACTTAGCAAACTTACATTCCCTGGAAAATAGACTTCCTGAGCTTTCCAACAAGCCCAAGAACATCGAATTTGGCCCAGTATTCTGAGAGATATGGCTCCTGGAAGTTGAGGCTGCTGCAAATGTGAAAGCAATTATTGCAATCCATGTGAACTTGGGTGTTTACTCTTTATGTCGGCTGCTACCTCCTCCAATTCCGTGTGATTCTTTTTCTAGCAAGCTTGAATGTGTGAGATAAAGGATTCATGCATCCATTTAAGCTTCTACACCCTTTTCACACCAAGCATCCAAGAGACACACCTTTTCACTCCTTGGTACATCCACATGAAGAGCTAGCTACAATGTACTTAGGATTCTTTGTTTTCTGCACTTTTTTTTTGTTTTCTTCGTACCTTTTCACAATATAAGGCCTTTAGTATAAATAGGCCATAGCTTGAGGTTGTAAGCATTCACTTCCAACTTGAAATACAAATCATACAAAGCAAGCATTTGAGTGTTCTCTCAATTGTGTTCTAAAGCCTAGTTCTATATCTTGAGTGTGGCAACCTCAAGTGGTGTTCTAGGTCCCTTCCCTCAACTAGGTGGTGATTAACTTCTGTATCCTAGATTGAGTTAAGGGATTGCCCAAGTTATTTGGCTTGAGTGGCTCCAATTGGATTATCTCTAGTCAAATACTTGAACTATCCTTCTCTCATTTCTACTTTGTTCTTCCCCATCAAAAAAAAAAACCAAAAAACACATCTTTTCTTGGTCATTTGTGCTCACTTATACATCATTTGGTATCAGAGCCAAGGTTGTCAAGTGACCAAGAACTATCCAAAATTCATCCCAAAAGTCAAAGCACAAAAAAAAAAATACTCAAATCAACAAAACCGAGAAAACGAAGACAGAGCATTGGCACGGTGCCCCCGTGCTCCAGGACACGACCGTGCCACGTCTCTTTCTGCCTTCAGTTTCGTCCAGAATATTGGCACGGTGCCACCGTGCTTACAGGCACGACCGTGCCTCTCCTCATCCCTGCAAAAACAACCTTCCTTCAATCCTAAACACGGTAAAATGTCTTCTAGCCGTACCCCAGAGCAAGTTGACGAGTTGGAAGCGCAAGTAAAATTCCTCCGAACCCAAATTGCCCAACTTATGGAAGAGAAAAGGAGATGGACTCGAAGCCCTTCTCACTCACGCACTCATGCATACTCGGATGAATCCGAGAGAGAAGAGAAGAGCTATATTGTCAACTCAAGTGATGAAGAAACCCCTAGAAGAAGAAGGCAAGGGAATGGCCTTGGCGACTTTAGAGTCGACATTCCCGAATTTGAAGGCCAAATGGATCCCGATCATTTCCTTGATTGGCTTCAAACCGTGGAACGTGTCTTTGAGTATAAAGAGGTGCCGGATGACAAGAAAGTGAAGCTAGTGGCCCTAAAGCTCCGGAAGTACGCTTCCATATGGTGGGCCAACCTTGTGGCCAAGAGAGCGAGAAATGGTAAAGGAAAGATTAGAACTTGGGCCAAGATGAAAGACAAACTTAAGGCCAAGTTCCTTCCCTCCCATTACATCCAAGACAACTACTTCAAGTTGCATCACCTCAAGCAAGGCTCCAAGAGCGTTGAGGAATACACCCGGGAGTTCGAGCAACTCCTTCTCAAGTGCGATTTGAGAGAAGATGATGCACAAACCATGGTAAGATACCTAAGTGGTCTTGATGATTCCATTGCCCATGTCATTGAACTACATCCCTACTCCTCCCTAGATGACTTGAGTTCTCTTGCCTACAAGGTAGAGCAACAAAAGAAATCTAAGGGAAAAGGCACCCTTTCCAAAACCCCTTCCCGTCCTTACTCCACTCAAAAACCTCCCTACTTTTCCCCCAAACCACAAAACTCTCCACAAACCAAAAGTGCCCCTCCCACCGCCCCTAACCCTTCCACAAAAGAATCCCCAAAGCCAAAAGACAAGATTCGCTGTTTCCGTTGTCAAGGCCTTGGGCATATTGCCTCCGAGTGCCCTAACAAACGGATTGTCTCTCTAGCCGAATACCAAGCCACCTTCGCGGAGCAACATGAAGAAGAAGGAGGAGAAGATTGTGAGTTGGAAAATGTGGAAGAAGTGGAAGAAGGCCCTGATGAAGGAGAGCTACTTGTCATTCGAAGAGCATTGAGTGGATTTGCCACTCAAGACAATCTGGAACAGAGAGAGGCTATCTTTCATACAAGGTGCACAGTTGGAGGGAAGGTATGCTCCCTCATCATAGATGGAGGTAGTTGTGCAAATGTTGCCTCCAAGACTATGGTTGACAAGCTTAAACTTCAAGCCACTCCTCACCCTAAGCCTTACACCATCCAATGGTTGAATCAAGGCAAAGGTATACAAATCTCTCACCAATGTCTTGTCTCTCTCTCCATTGGAAAACATTACAAGGATGAGGTATGGTGTGATATAGTTCCCATGGATGCTTGTCACATCCTATTGGGAAGGCCTTGGTTGTTTGATAGAAGTGTCATCCATGATGGCCGGATGAACACTTATTCCTTCCAAAAAGACCAAAAGAAAATCACCCTCACCCCTCTCAAACCGACCTCCACTACAAAATCCGAAGACAACCCACACTTGGATGTCTTTCTCACCACCCTTCTCAAATCCCAACATCATGAGTTTGAGTCTTTCAAAGACTTGATTCTCCTACAAGATGAGCTAGAATCCCCATCTCCTTCACACCCTCTACTCACCCCTCTCCTACAAACCTTCCACCATGTGTTCCCACAAGAAATTCCCCATGGTCTTCCTCCACCAAGATCCATACAACACAAGATTGACCTTATTCCAGGATCCGTTCTTCCCAATAAGCCGGCCTATCGAATGACTCCAAAAGAAACCCAAGAAATCCAAAGACAAGTGGATGACCTCTTGTCTAAGGGATTGATTCGAGAAAGCCTAAGCCCATGTGCCGTGCCTGCCCTCCTTGTACCCAAAAAGGATGGTAGCATGCGAATGTGTGTGGATAGCCGGGCCATCAATAAAATCACTATCAAGTACCGGTATCCTATTCCCCGGTTAGAAGACCTTCTTGATGAGCTTCATGGTGCCACCATCTTTTCTAAGATTGATCTTAGAAGTGGCTACTATCAAATCCGGATTTTCGAAGGAGATGAATGAAAAACCGCCTTTAAGACTAAAGGAGGCTTGTATGAATGGCTTGTCATGCCATTTGGGCTAACCAATGCCCCTAGCACTTTTATGAGGCTTATGAACCAAGTTCTAAAGCCCTTGATTGGTATTTGTGTGGTCGTCTATTTTGACGATATCTTGATCTATAGCAAGACCGAAGAAGAGCATGCCCATCATCTTCAACAAGTTTTGGAGATCTTGTCTCAAGAGCAATTATATGGGAATTTAGAGAAGTGCCATTTCTTCACTTCCCAAGTGATATTTTTGGGCTACATTGTGTCCGCCCAAGGAATTCAAGTTGATGAGAGTAAGATCAAGGCTATTCAAGAGTGGCCTACTCCTACTTCCTTCACTCAAGTAAGGAGTTTCCATGGCCTAGCATCTTTTTACCGGAGGTTTGTTCGTGACTTTAGCACTATTGTGGCTCCCATGACCGAAGTGCTAAAAGGGAAAAATTTTACTTGGAATGAGCAAGCACAACGTGCATTTGAAGAAATCAAGAAGAGACTCACTTGTGCATCCGTCCTAGCCTTACCCGACTTTTCAAAGATATTCGAAGTAGAGTGTGACGCATCCGGGGTAGGGATTGGAGCTGTCCTTTCCCAAGAGAAGAAGCCAATAGCCTTCTTTAGTGAAAAACTAAACGAAGCTAAAAAGAAATACTCCACTTACGACAAAGAATTCTATGCCATCATCCGGGCTTTGGAGTATTGGCGTCACTACCTAGTAGGAGGGGAGTTTATCCTCCATTCCGACCATGAGGCACTCAAATACATACAAGGTCAACACAAGCTCAACCCGAGGCATGCCAAGTGGGTAGAATATCTTCAATCATTCCACTTCATCATCCAACACAAGGCGGGAAAACTTAATAAAGGAGCCGATGCACTCTCCCGTAGGTACTTACTTCTTTCTACCTTAAGTACCAAAGTTCTTGGCTTTGAAGTTGTGAAAGAGTTGTATCCAAGTGATGAGGACTTTAAAGAAATCTTTGAGAAGTGTTCTAAACACCCTCACGGAGTGTTCCATATGGAGGATGGTTTCTTGTTCAAGGGTTCACGCTTGTGCATTCCCAAGTGTGGATTTCGAGAGCTCCTTATCCAAGAGCTCCATGGAGGAGCCTTAGCCGGCCACTTTGGAATGGAAAAGACATGTGCTATGCTGAAGGAGCACTATTATTGGCCACATATGTCTAAAGATGTGGAACACTTTGTAAAAAGATGCTCCATTTGTAAAATGGCCAAGAGTCATGTTCTTCCACAAGGCTTGTACTCCCCTCTTCCTATTCCTCAAGCTCCATGGGAGGATATAAGTCTTGACTTCATCACGGGTTTACCAAGAACCCAAAAGAATAAAGACTCTATCATGGTGGTGGTAGACCGCTTCTCAAAAATGGCACATTTTGTTCCTTGCCATACCACCAATGATGCCTCGCTTGTAGCCAAGTTATACTTCAAGGAAATTGTTAGGCTACATGGAGTACCCAAGAGCATGGTGTCCGACCGAGACAGCAAGTTTCTTAGCCATTTTTGGCTAACATTGTGGCGTAAGATGGGCACCCAACTCAAATTCAGCACTTCATGTCACCCACAAACTGACGGCCAAACGGAAGTCACCAATAGGACTTTGGGCACCTTGCTTAGAGTCCTTGTGAAGAAGAATATCAAGAGTTGGGATGATATGTTACCTCATGCCGAGTTTGCCTTCAATAGAGCTCCAAGTAAAGCAACTCATCTCTCTCCCTTCCAAGTCGTGTATGGCCACAATCCAAAGAGCCCTCTTGATCTTATCCCTATTCCAACTCCCACCAAGTTTAGTTGGGAAGCCGAGAAAAGGGCCAAAGAAATCCAAGACCTACATGTCCAAGTTCGTGATAGCATTGCCAAGGCCAATGAGAGGGCCATGCACCATGCCAACAAGCACAAAAGAGAGATTCATTTTCAACCTGGAGATTTGGTGTGGATCCATTTGAGGAAGGAACGATTTCCTTCCAAGCGAAAATCCAAGTTGATGCCTAGGTCGGATGGGCCATTCGAAATCATTGAGAAGGTCGGCCCTAATGCATATAAAGTAGACCTTCCCGGAGATTATGGAGTCTCGGCAACATTTAACGTCTCCGATCTTAGTCCCTACTTTGAAGATGAAACTCTTCCAAGTTTGAGGACAAACTCTCACCTATCCGGGGAGAGTGATGGAGACCATCATGACCGCTCCCGTACCTCCCCTTCTCCGCTCAAGGAAGACCCCAACAATCTCAAAGAGGCTAAAGAGTTTGCTCTCCTCTGTAGAAAGGCCGTGACTATGCCGGAGGAATTCATCCATAGCCCCCTCACGCCATGCCCGGTTTTTGTCACTTGTTTACACCAACATGTAATGGACCCACCTGCTGAAGGTCCTTACATTATTCAAGCCTAGAAACTTAGCTTTCTTTCAAGACCAACCACGTTCAATTTGGATATCATTTGGTTGGTAAAACCTAACCCACAAGTATATGGTATCCGGGCACAGGGCAGTTTGGACAGTCTGTACTATTTGGGCCATAACTTTTGATTGGCTGGTCCAAACTTAGCAAACTTACATTCCTGGAAAATAGACTTCCTGAGCTTTCCAACAAGCCCAAGAACATCGAATTTGGCCCAGTATTCTGAGAGATATGGCTCCTGGAAGTTGAGGCTGCTGCAAATGTGAAAGCAATTATTGCAATCCATGTGAACTTGGGTGTTTACTCTTTATGTCGGCTGCTACCTCCTCCAAATCCGTGTGATTCTTTTTCTAGCAAGCTTGAATGTGTGAGATAAAGGATTCATGCATCCATTTAAGCTTCTACACCCTTTTCACACCAAGCATCCAAGAGACACACCTTTTCACTCCTTGGTACATCCACATGAAGAGCTAGCTACAATGTACTTAGGATTCTTTGTTTTCTGCACTTTTTTTTTGTTTTCTTCGTACCTTTTCACAATATAAGGCCTTTAGTATAAATAGGCCATAGCTTGAGGTTGTAAGCATTCACTTCCAACTTGAAATACAAATCATACAAAGCAAGCATTTGAGTGTTCTCTCAATTGTGTTCTAAAGCCTAGTTCTATATCTTGAGTGTGGCAACCTCAAGTGGTGTTCTAGGTCCCTTCCCTCAACTAGGTGGTGATTAACTTCTGTATCCTAGATTGAGTTAAGGGATTGCCCAAGTTATTTGGCTTGAGTGGCTCCAATTGGATTATCTCTAGTCAAATACTTGAACTATCCTTCTCTCATTTCTACTTTGTTCTTCCCCATCAAAAAAAAAAACCAAAAAACACATCTTTTCTTGGTCATTTGTGCTCACTTATACATCAGGTAAGGTGCATCAAGGACAAAGAAGGTAATGTGTTGACTGAGAATGATGAAATTAGAGAGAGATGGCAAAGGTTCTTTGCTAAACTTCTAAATGGGGAAGGAGTGCGAGACGACTGTAGTAGGGGAGGAGAATGTAGCGATCAGCGAGCGGGCGATCATATAACAAAAGAGGAGATTAAGGAGGCCTTGAAGAAGATGGCGAATGGGAAGGCAGTGGGCCCAGACCAGATACCAGTAGAAGTTTGAAAGTTTATGGCGGAGGTAAGGCTAGAGTGGCTCACGGAGGTGTTTAATGTTATTTACAGGACCGCCAAGATGCTCAGAGAGTGGAGGGTCAGCACAGTCATCCCACTGTACAAAAACAAAGGGGATATTCAAGTTTGTAATAACTTTAGGGGCATCAAGCTGCTCAGTCACACTATGAAGGTATGGGAGAGGGTGATTGAGAGAAGGTTACAAGAGGTTGTAGAGATTTCAGAGAACCAATTTGATTTCATGCCAGGCAGGTCGACCACTGAGGCGATCCACCTCTTCAGAGGGCTCACGGGCTTGTTCAGGGATAGAAAGATGAATATCCATATGGTGTTCATTGACCTAGAGAAAGCGTATGATCGAGTCCCGAAGGAGGTATTGTGGAGGTGTTTGAAAGAGAAAAGGGTGTCGCCCGCATACATCCGTGTAATCAAGGATATGTACGAGGGAGGACGGACGCATGTTAGGACACCGGGAGGGGTCTCTAACGACTTCGCTATTAGTATAGACCTACATCAGGGCTCCGCCCTAAGCCCGTTTCTTTTCACTTTAGTTTTGGATGAACTCACTAGAGGAATCCAGGACGAGGTGCCTTGGTGCATATTATTTGCAGATGTTATCGATGTGACCAGGCAGGAGGTGAATGACAAGTTGGAGAATTGAAGGCATACGCTGGAAGCTAGGGGTTTTCGGTTAAGTAGATCAAAAACGAAATACCTCCATTGCTGTTTCAGTGGTAGGATAGAAGAGGGGAGAGAAATCACATTGGATGGGAGGGTGATACCAAAGGTCGCTAAATTTAAGTATCTGGGCTCGATCATCCAACAAAATGGGGACATTAACGAGAATATTAGCCAGCGAATAAGAGTGAGTTGGCAAAAGTGGAAGTCAGCGTCAGGGGTACTGTGTGACAAGAGAGTACCCCTAGGATTGAAAGGCAAAGTTTATCGGATGGTAGTTAGACCGGCTGTTCTCTATGGATCGAAGTGTTGGCCTCTAAGGAAGACGCAGGCCCAAAGGTTGATGGTAGCTGAGATGAGAATGATCAGGTGGATGTGTGGTTTTACGAGATTGGACAGAATTAGGAATGCAGTAATCAGAAGCTTAGCTGAAGTTGCCCCCATAGAGGAGAAGATGAGGGAATCGAGGCTCGAATGGTTCTGTCACATAAAGAGGAGAAGTGTGGTCGCCCCAGTGCGGAGGTGCGAGATGATCGTCCCCCCCGGTGCAAAGAGAGGGAGGGGTAGATCGAAGAAGAGCCTAAAGGAAGTGGTTAGAGAGGACCTGAGAATTGCCGGTCTGACAGAAGACATGGCTCAGGATAGGAGGTTATGGCGGGATAGGATTAAGGTCTCTGATTGTAGGGGACCGGCCGCGTAAGTGGTAGTAGCTTCAGTGGGGCGGGGCGGGTAGGGTTTTGGTGTACTTGTCTGCAGGTCGTACTTTTCTGAAATGTGACGGCATCTGGCGCCCCTGGTTGGATGAGGTATGTCTCTACTCCTTGTTTATTTTTGCTCTCCGGCCCATTTTCTCCTACTTGGTTTTTGGTTTGCAATCGTTTTCTCTACAAACCTTTTTCAAAAAAACTGTTTTGTGGGTCTTAAGGAATCAACCTCTCTATGGGTAGGAATACCGGTAGGGATAAGGTTGCCTACAGCTGGATCTCCCCAGACCCCGCGAAAGCGGGACCCACACTAGAAGTTGTTGTTTTGTTAGAAACCATTCCAAACTGTTCAGACTACAAAGGTATTATGACGACCATTGTTGGGCTTTCCAGAATTATGCTTCAAAATGAAAATGAAAATGAACACTAACGATTCTCATTTATAATATCATAAAAGTCATCCTTTGTATGTGATCTGAGTCAACTAATACTCCAACTTGGGTACAACGGAACCCCCCCGGCCTCTGCAGATATTCTAATTCATCAATGGTAGATATGCCACACATAAAAAGGAACATTAGAATTTAGTGATGTCAGCCCAACAAGGCAACAATCATGATCAAATTTTTAAAAAACAAAAGAAAAGAAGAAGGAGACTAGTAAACTTGCCTGAGGTATATGGAACCCTACAAATAGGATTGGCAATGTTAGTAGCTCCAAATACTTCCTATACAACTGCACCAAACAAAAAAGGAAAAGAAAAGAAAAGAAAAGAGAAAAAATAGACAGCATAAGTCTAGAAATTTATTGAGAACTTATATAGGATAAACAAATTGATAGCCATTCCCCCCCGCCCTTTTTATTTTCTATGATGAAGAAGTCAGTAAATGATCAACCTAAAAACCTGAAAAGGGTCGCTTAGCCTGAACTTCCAAGAAAAACATCAACATATTAAAATAAAACTTCATCACCTACTTTGGCTAGCAAATCAAGCCATCCTTTCGCTTTTCCAACTGAAGAGGATCGGAAAGAGATCTGGCATAGCAGGAAAGACGACTCAGAATACATATTGCAATAATTCAAACCTTGCAGAAAAGTTCTGGAGAACATGTCAGATAATATTCCGAGTAACTAGTACTGATGAGCAATGAGTAATAACCCGAAAGCAACATAGTCAAAGAATGTGGTTAGTGCATGAGACAACAACATCCTTCCATCATATCATAATACACCAGCAATCACAAATTTATGATCATGTGACCACGCAACTGGAATTCCAAAAGTTTTAAGTTAGCAAATGCATACAGGTCTCTTCATAAAATGCCCACATGATCATCTTGAACTTACGATTCACATATGACAAGAACAGCAAAGCTTTGATGACTACGTCATTATGACTTCCAAGAGAGAACACAAGCAGAGTTAAATGAAATGGCCACAAAAAAAAAGTTAAGTCTTTTACTGCTAGATAAGCATTTGCAAGGAATACCTGGACATTACAGAAATGGAGCCCAGCAATCAGCACAGGAAAGATGGGGCCAAGAACACCATTAGGTAATTCAGTCAAATTTTGGAACCAAAAGATCCCACCCTGCAGAATAATTGGGTTCACACTTATTGAGTCTAACTCAGCACAAGTCTAACATAAAATGTAAGCCGAAAATTTTAAATTAATTGTGCCAGTGAGTAATGAATTTTTTTGGCACAATAATTTAGGGGATCTTAATCAAACAGAACATTCAGCAGTAGAATTCCAAACTATCAGAGCCTCACAGCATCAAATCCTGGATGATGATCCAACGACATTCTCCGAATAGTAGCCATCCACAAGATAAAGCAGGGGACCTGCAAATCAATAGCAACGTAGGGACAGTCAAGAGCTGTTTGCAAGCACAGTAAACCATTGTAAAAGAACTTCTCAACACACCTGAACAGCAAATGATGCCAAACACCACAAAAATGACGGGCATCCAAGCGCTTGCCGTTCTCTCCGAAAAAGAGAGAACTGATCAACGAAACTCCTTCCTGAGAAAGGTGGCGGCAATGGAGGAGGCACTTCAAAATTTCCACATGACATTCAATTGAAAATCTTTTAAGTTAGAAAGGTACAACAAAACATGGACACTCCTTTTCTACGTTTTTAAGTATTACCCAAATACAAGTTCTGCATTAGTTGTTTTAATGAATTGATGCAAATCTAAAGAAAGGGAAGTAACAAGAACGTAACTTATAGAATATTATTAGCTTCCTGTTTTGACTGTATTTTTATTTTGTATCTTCGGATTTTATCTTGGAGGTATTGTCAAAGATAGAATACTTTAGATATAAGTCATACTATAAATAGTAAGGTAGTATTATAGGTATAATATCTTTCTTATCTGGTTAGGTGTTTACAGACTATAAATACCACTATTTTGTTGTTTCATTTTGAGAGCTGATGATGGAATTAGAGCATTTTGTTTCGGAGTGGATCTCCATGAATCCTAACACTCTAACACTACCATCACGCGGCGTCCTGAATACTAGGAAACTTTATACTCGGAAGAAGCAGGTGGCGCACTTGCCCATATGTGGGTTTTTAAAAAATTAAAAATCCCAAGAAGCCAAATGTGTCCTAATAACTTTATCTAACCAATGATATTTGCATGAGTGACTGGCTACAAATAGATGTGTAACTCAAGGGCAAACAAGCTCAATATCTAGTTCCAGTTTACAACACTTACCAAGCAAAAACTGTAAACGCTATTCACTGTGCACTGTAACCATATACTGATCAAATATAATCCTTAACAGCAACAACTACATTAATATCAACAAGATACCAGTGCGAATCCCATCAAAGCATAAACTGGTAACACTCATATATCAGTGTAATAGGATAATAGTAATACATTTAGCAAATAATCAACACTAAAACACACATACAGAACTTGAAACTTTATTTTATACCAAATTCTGAAATGAATTTGACACCTGTAGGCATACTTGTTTGGAAAATCATATGCACACTCGAGCAACACAGCAAATAGCCTAAACTATAACTGAAAGCATCCGCTAAACCAGGCACTGAATACTCAAGCTCAAGCGATGAAGCCAAAGACCCTAAACTAAATTAATCCACTAAACCAGACACTTCTTTACATCCAGTATTTAAGTGCATCAGCTTTTTGATGTATACATCTCAGAAAATCCACACTGAAATCCAAGTCACAGCAGGGCAAGTGAATGTATTTGCAGTATTGCACATAGTAAACAAACCCAACATGCTCCACCACTCCCTTCTGTCCCCACCAACCCCCACTCTCCTCGGAAAATGAGAACAGGTGGCTGAACCTATAGATTATCCGCAAACTTCTCAATTTTCTTCATACACGAGGCACTAAGAACCTAGGCATATCTGCATGTCTGAAATGCAGTAAACCATCATCGCCGATTTGCAAAAATGAACCAAATTTGGATTCATCAACGTTAGTTAATTGACTAAGAAAAGGAATACATGCGGACAAAAAAGTGTGGGCCAATGATGACAGAGATTTGAAAATATTACATTTGGGAAACAGCTGCTCAATCTTCTTCAACTTATGAAGTTGCAAGAGCAACCATGGGAATATAGTGATTCTAAGAGCCAAAGTTGATGAGGCAATTACCATCCACCTGATATACCCAAAAAAATAAAATAAAAAAAGCACAAAACTTTCAGCCTTCATCAAACATATTGACACAACATCAGTATATACATGCATTTTCGCATTTCATTACTAATTTCCGGCCACCAGCAGCCTCATCAACAAAACAGACTTAGAAAATGCACAAATAACTCACCAAGGAAGACCAGTGAGATCATGGAACCCATCAAGCAAAGCGACAAGAGCGTTAATAGGAAGAATAGAATCGTCTAGAAGACCATCGACAGCGTCGGAAATCTGAGCGCCGTCGGCGAGCCCTAGACTCCGAAGCTCCGACTCGGTAACTGAGTTAAACTCGTGAGACGAAACCCCCGAGTCAGATGACCGCGAAGAAAAGCACCTGAACGATGTCGTTGAGGCCAAGAAGGGAGAGTAAGTGACATCGGAGGAGCTCGGGTGTGGCTGTGGAGGGTTAGGGTTTGGGATGGGGAATGAGAGAAGCGGGCGGAGGAGAGAGAATCGACAGCGGCGGAGATGGCGGGATACGAGCACTGAAGTCGCCATTAATGGCGCCGGAGGTGGCAGGGTTTAACTTAACCCTCGGCGGCTTGGCGAGATAGATCGGCTCCAAGTTGTTCGGATTGCAGACGACTACTGATAATGGAGATTTTTTTTTAATTTTTTTTAGGGGCCAATTACGTGGTTTTAGGTCCTGTTCTATTTTGCGTTTTTGAGAACTTAGCGTAGAGTTTATATCTTCTTTCACTTCTTACATCACCTTATAACTTCTTACATTTTTAACATAATTCTTACATCTATCATTACATCTTCTTGCATCACCTTATATCTCCTTACATTTCCGTACATCTTCTTACAGCTTCTTACATCTTCTTACATCTCATATAAATTTTTTATAATATTCAACAACTTCTTACATCTATCCTTATATCTTCTTACAACTCTTCACATCTCCTTATAACTCCTTGCATCGTCTTACAGCTCCTTGCATCTTCTTACAGCTCCTTACAACTCTTTACATTTCCTTACATCTATTAGCTGTATCTAAACGCGAAATAGAACAAGCCCAATTAGGCAAATTAGCAGTACTTTTGGTTGGGTAATTTAAAAACAATTTTGTTCCTGCCTTCATTTTCTTCTTCGTCAATTTTTTTTCTTCAAATGTGCTTAGAAAATATATTTAATGTACTTAACAGATTGCAGTCTTTACTTCCGGTCATTAACGGACTGACATTTCATAGTTTAAGTCTTTTTAAGATTGTTAATTTTGTTGGCATCCAATAAAGTTTACAATGCTAATAAAATCAATACCCAATTTTGATTAATATGGTCTGACTAAATTAGGTGAAAAAATATCACCTTAAAATAAGGGGGTTTAATTATAAAAAAAATAAAAAGAACCAATCATCAAATGTTGCTATACTTTTAGCATACTTTTTGTTAGCAATAATAACGTTTTCGTAAAGTTTAACTCAAGTTTTTTTCTTTTTTTTAAAAAAAAAATGAACCTTTCATTTCAATGTAGTTGAATTACCATTGGTTTATAATAAGATAAAGTTCTCTTATAATAAATTTTCTCCATTCATATAGCTCAAACTTGAGACCTTTGTTTAAGGTTAAAAAAATCAACTTATATTGATTTAAGTCAACTTAATTTAATTCGTTAATTTATTGATCTATTTATTTTTTTGGTGCGGAAGAGGGGCCACGCCCTAATGAAATTTTTATTAACTTCGGGTCAATCTGGGCCCAGTAGCCCATACATTGTCAGCAAAAATAAAATCCCTAGCCTCACAAGGAGGAGAGTGGTAAACAATACAGCAAGAACCAAGTTCGACTCCCATATTAGCTAATTTATTTACCACTTGCTTAGCCTCTCGGTAACAATGAGTGATTATAACCTCCCACCAATGGGAGTGGACGAGGTTGGCACATCTTCTCAACAAGGGCTCATGCTCCATAGTTCATGCTAAACTACGCCTGAGCATACCAACCACCATTAGGGAATCGACTTGGACCCAAGGCTTGGAAATGTTCATACTCTTAGCCAATCGGAGACCCTTATATACTGCTTTAATATCAACTTTCATCGACGTACAATAACCTATTCCTTCAACAAATCCGCAGAGCCACTCTACTCGGTGCCCTCTTAGGACTCCTCCTCCTGCTGGCCCCAGATTTCCTTGGGAGGCACCATCAGTATTCAATACTGTCCAGTCTTCTAGTGGACGTTCCTAGCTCACAAACACTTCGTTCCCCCCCCCCCTCTTTGCAACTCCTCCGTCGCTAGAGTCCCATTAAAAATTTGGGCTTGTCACTGGATATGGTAGCGGAACTGTTGAAGCACACTAAGTTTCTCCATTTCCAGATATACCACATAGTGATCACAAATTTATTTATCTATTTGTTTATGTATTGATTTTGTGATTTTGTACAAGTTACAATACATTTTATTTGTATGTTTTTGCTCATCAAATTGGATGCGAATTATTTCTCATACACGTGGCATGCATTTTTAATTCTTAAGGGCGTTCTTTTCAACTTACTTGTTTTAAAATTAGTTAAATTAGATTTATCTTAACTATGAACAAAATCTGAACTTCTTGAAATTTGCTCGGTAATTGATTTTTGTGGGTTACAAAGTAAACATGCAAAACCAAATTTATTCAAACTTATTTTTTCCTAAACTTTTCACTGACTAAACATATTTCAATTAAATTAAATTTTTTATGAATAGTTGTAATGAACAGGGCCTACGAGTGACTTCACTAGAAATAGAACCATAGAATGCTAAGTCCTATTATATTTCCTTAAGTTTTGAAATTATAATTTGTAGTTCATTTCAAATGGTTATATTATTGTATTATTTATTAGTCCCACATTTACTTACAGTCAAAAAATTTTAATATTACATACTGTTAAGGTTGTGCATTATATTGTGTTTATGTTTACTACAAATAACCTCCAAAAAACCTTTTCTCATATTATGTCAAAAATTGTCAAATATGCAGAGCAAAATGACTATACTTTCTTTATATACAGTTAGATCATTCAAAATAAAATATTGATCTAATTCACATCCTATCATAGGAGTATACTTAGCTGCAATATTTATCTAGCACATATTGTGGGATTATTGCATGTGTCGCACATAACTCTAAGGTCATTGATTATTTTTTAGTTGGACTTTTCCAACCTTGTCTAGTGTTCTTACTCTTTTGCAAATATGTATAACAAACATGATGAGGAAGGTGTTTCACTAGCCTAATTTGTATTGCAAACAATCTCATACCATTCATGATGGTAGCAATTAGGGTCCATTCCAAAAGGATATGGAATTGAGACATGGCCACAATGGTCAATACAAATTAAGCTGTGCAATGGAAAAATAGGAATAAGAAGGCATCATTTGAATTAAAAGCAAGATAAAAGTTATCACCATTTTTTTGGGGGAGAGTAAGTATATCATCATAATATTAGGCAATCCTTCTCTTAAGGGATCTGTCCATACTATCAGCAATTAGAAGAAATTGGAACTCATTACAACGAGGATGAGAATATGAAATACTAGTAAAGAAAGAAAGTAAAAACTCTAATTTGACCATCTAGTGGGCTACTATATTGCCTTCGCGATAAATGAGATAAACTTGAACAGCAGTAGCTTGACTAAGGAAACATTTGATATCTTGGATGAGAGTATGAACTTGCCATGGAACATATATTTAGCCATATGCTACTTGTATAAGGATCATCATGTCTTCTTCAATCATAATGTCCTTATATCCAAGTTGTATAGACCTCTTAACACAATTTCTCGTGGCTTTAGCGTCAACCATAAGGATATATGTATATCCCAAATTGATTGCACCCATTGATATAACTCATATAAATATACCTCTAAAATCACTGATGACAAATTCTGCCACTGCTCGTTGGATAGTTTTGCATCCACGAAAATTGAGTTTGATGATCTTGAGGAGGTGGAGACCACTTGGTGTTAGTGGATGAAATGAAAATGGCTGGCAAGGATGGATGGTCATGATGACTAAACGTCTATTCTTTCACTCTGTCCTGTATCTTTTTTTCTTTAATAAGGTTCCTAAGTGGGGAAAACATCACACACACACACACACACACACACACACACACACACACACACACACACACACACATATATATATATATATAGAGAGAGAGAGAGAGAGACACACACACACACACCACACACACACACACACACACACACACAACACACACACACACATATATATATATATATATATATATGCACACACACAAAAGAATACACACACACACCCACACATATATATACATATATTGTTCCTTTGGGTCTTAGGCAGTCTAAGAATGAAATCCATACTTACATCAACCCAAGAAGAAATAGGAATAGGTAATGATATGTACAGGCCGTGGGGTAAGGAGTGACTTTTGGCCACTTGACAAGTCCTACACCTTTTCAAAATATCTTGTGCGTCTTTTTCCATACCTGACCAGTAGTAATACTCCCTTAGTATGATGAGTGTCTTGTTTTCACCATAGTGATCAGCTAAAGAACCTCCATACACTTCCCTGATTAGAAGCTCTCTTGTGGTACACTGTGGTACACACAGCCGTGTACCTTTGAAAAGGAACCCTTCTTGAATAAGCAAATCTCATTTGGGGTGCTTTGAACAATAAGCAAACAACTCCCAAAGTCTTCATCTTCACCATACAAAACTTTTAGATGCTCAAAACCAAGTACACAAGTATCTAATTGAAACAAAAGTAGATAACTCTGTGATAAAGCATTGGCACCTTAGTTAAACTTTCCATATTTGTGCTTGATCTTAAAATGAAATGACTGGAGAAACTCAACCCACTTGGGATGATGTGAGTTTAGCTTGTGTTGGTCTTGAATATACTTCAAAGTTTCATGATCAGAATGGAGGATAAACTCACTTGCAATCAAATAATGACTCCAATGCTCTAAACATCTCACAATTGCATAGAACTCTTTATCATAGGTGGAGTATTTTCTTCTTGAATCACATAATTTCTCACTAAAGAAGGCTAATGGCTTACCTTCTTGAGTAAGAACACCGCCTATACCAACTCCAGAAGCATCACATTCAACTTCAAATATCTTACTAAAGCATGACAAGGAAAGAACAGGTGCTTCAGTAAGTCTTCTCTTGACCTCTTCAAAGGCAGATTGAGCTTTTAGCGTCCAATGGAATGATGTACCCTTGATAACTTCAGTCATAGGAGCCATAATGGTGCTGAAACTTCTAATAAACCTCCTATAAAATGAAGTTAATCCATGAAAAGCTCGAACATCATGAATGGACTTAGGAGTAGGCCAAGACCGAATAGCTTCAATCTTGCTTTCATCTGCTTTAATGCCATCACTAGTGACTATGTAACCTAAGAATGTACTTTTGGGGTGAAGAAAGCACATTTCTTAAGGTTACCAAATAGCCTTTCACGTTCCAGAACAAGCATCACTTGAGTTAGATGGTCTTGATGTTCATGCTCATCCTTGGAATAAATCAAGATACCATCAAAGTAAACCACCACAAACTTACCTATGTACGGCCTGAATACTTGATTCATCAATCTCATGAATGTGCTAGGTGTATTTAAAAGACCAAAGGGCATAACTAACCATTGATAAAGCCCCCCTTTAGTTTTAAAGGCGGTCTTCCATTCATCAGCTTCTCTAATCCGAATTTGGTAGTATCCACTTTGAAGGTCTATCTTTGAAAACACTTTAGAGCCATGTAATTCATCCACATGGCTTCAGGTCTAGGTATGAGACACATATATTTGATTGTGATCTTATTAATTGCCCTACTATCCACACACATATGCATTCCACCATCCTTCTTTGGCACCAAAAGAGCAGGCACAGCACATGGACTTAAGGACTCATGGATTAAGCCCTTAGACTTCAATTCTTCAATCTGTCTTTGTATTTATATGGTGTCCTTTGGATTCATCTTGTAGATAGGCTTATTTGGTAGGATGGAATCAGGAATAAGATCAATGTGGTGTTGGATATCTCTTTTAGGAGGTCAATTCGTGGGTATCTCCTCAGGAAACAAATAATAGAAGTTTTGTATGAGTGTTTTAGCTATGGGATGAGTGCATAAAGGGGTTGCTAATTCTTCTTGCATACTCAAAATTCACTCTTTAAAGGCCTTAAACTCATGTTGAGAAGCCTTTAACAAAGGTTCATTTATAGATAATAGCAAATCAGAATGTTTGGGCTTGTTTTGAGGCTTGATTTCATGGAGTTTTGATGGGGATAAAGGGGCTAAAGTAATCTTCTTACCATCCTTGGTACAGGAATACGAATTCAAATAACTATTATGCATAACCTTACGGTCATATAGCCATGATCTCCCCAAAAGCATATGACAAGCATACATAGGAATAACATCACACCAAAACTCATCTTGATAGTTCTTTCCAATGGAGAAAGAAATCAAGCACCGTGAGTTCACTTGGATTCCCTTACTTTGATTCAGCCATTGAATGTTGTAGGGATGTGGATGTGTCATAGTTTGTAATCCTAGTTTCTCAATCATGCTTAGAGAAACCACATTTGCATAGCTTCCTCCATCAATAATCAAAGAAAATACCTTCCCTTGAACTATACAACGAGAATGAAATATGTTCTCCCTTTGCTCATCTTTTACTCCTTTCTGGTTATTTGAACTCTTCTCAAAACTAGCAACTCAACTTCATCATCTTCTTTCACTACTTCCTCTTGAGTTTCCTCAAGTTCATTTTTAGATTCACCTTCCTTTTCTTCTTCTTCAAAGACATCCTTCACGGCTGACCATTCGGACAAAGTAATAACCTTACGGTTTGGGTAGTCCAAGGCTATGTACCCAAGTTCTCGGCATTTGAATCATCTTCTATTACGCATGGGATTGGGATTAGGCCTATTTTGAGGAGTTTGGATCTTTTGTGGAGTTAGGGTTCTTTGTGGAAAAGAAGGGGATGAATTATGTGGCTTGGAAATAGGGTTAGAACTCCCCTTGTTAAAGGGTCGGTTTCGGGTGTAAGGCTTTGGATTTTGGGGTTTAAGAGGCTGCCTTGCTTTCTTTTGCTGCTCAACCTTGTGAGCCAGCACACACACTTCATCAAAGTTAGTATATGCTTGCAAATCAACCACATTAGCATACCTAGGATCAAGACCTCCTAAGTATCTAACAATAGTTTGCTCTTCGGGTTCTTGTACATCACACTCAATCACAAGTTTGTCAAATTCGCGTATGTACTATTCAACACTTATGCTACCTTGAGTAAGATTATGGAGTTGAGAATAACAATCTTGGACATAAGTTGGGGGAAGAAAATGAGCCTTAAGCTTTGATTTCATCTTGTCCCAAGTTCTGATTTTAGACTTTCTTTCCCTAACCCGTTTAGCACATAGGATTGTCCACCATAATGAAGCATACTTTCTAAGTCTTAAGGCGGCTAACTTGACCTTCTTATCCTCTTGAATGTATTTATATTCAAAGATACGTTCAACAATATGCAACGAATCTAGAAATTCATCTGGATCAAGCTTTCCTTCGAATTCTGGAATTTCAACTTTGAAATCATTAGTGTTTGCTTACATCCGTGGTTCTATCCTTGCCATTCTTACTGGTTCATCTTCAATAGATGAATCAACTTCATGGCTGAAGACTTATTCTTGCCTTCTTGGTTCAAATTGTAAGGTTTCTTCGTTCATTTTATGCTTTTGCTTCAAAACCGAACCAAGCTGCCTTTTTAAATACTCATTTTGAGCTTGAGTTTCTTGGTTATGTTGAGTATCCTCTTGAATCTTCTTTGCCAACAATTCATTCTACCTCATTAATGCTTCAAACCTTTCTTCCAAACTCATGCTAGAACTCATCTTGCTCACGATTTGTGTTTGGATTCAAGATAGGAATGTGTTTGAAGTTTTGAGTGGGAATGAATTCTGGAAGTGGAGGGACGTACCAGGCCAAGGAGAAACCACAGCTCTAATACCAAATATGATATATCTTGATAGGAAAACACTAAAACTCAAAACCAAATTCAAAAGCTAAAGGCTAGCAAGCTGAATTCAAGTTGAAGTTTAAGTGTTACCGTGTATGAATGAATGGAAGAAGGATAATCTAAGCTCTTGTTTAGATACAGAAACACCACTAAACTTAAGGTTAGGGTCCCTAAACTGTGATCAAGATACAGAATCACTACTTAATCAAGGTTTAGGATTTACTTGATCACCACCTTAATCGACCAAATTAAGGATAAGCAAGTGAAGTATTTAGAGGATGAAAGCTAAAATGCTCTCAAATTGGTTTTCATTCAATGTTCAAGTGTGCCTTTCAAAATGGCTGTGGCCACACTTTAGTACAAAGCCTAGCAAGCAACTAAACAACCAAGCTAGCTGGTGGAGGTTTCCTTCTTAGGGATGAAACGTATTAGCTAGCTAACTATGCACTTAGAACAAAGTCAGATTACATGCTTGCTTAAACTAATCTAATTACAACCATATTACTAAGGAAAGCAAAACAAATGATGTAATTAACTTTAATACATTGTAATTAAACTAATTCAGCAGCATTACTAGTAAAATGTGAAGAAAAGTAGCCGTAAAGTACATCCCCTTTCCTGCTGTCCAATGAAAATGCTACGTGTTTAATCTTCCTTTATGCTCTCATTGGTAGAACACGTCCCAAGGCTTCTTTTAGCAGCAAATCATTGAGTTTCCAAGCTTCTTGACTAGTAAGTGAAGCAACCAAGCAACGAGAGAGCTGAGGAAACCCTTCAGAGAAGGAAAAACACATAGTACTTCAATCGGGTTCACAAGGCAGTTTTTAGCCCAGTCTTGAGACCTTGTTTCCACCAATCAAAAGTTAGTATGTTTTTATTTTCAGGCCATGGGGGGACTCCTTAGAGTGTGTACAAACCCGAATACAAAGAAATCAAGGTTAAATCATGTTTAAGTAGAAGATTTCTATTAAAACATTTTACCATGCAGTTTTGAACCAAAACTGATAGGTTGAACAAAAGGCCTTGATCTCTTAACTTCAACTATGCATGATTGCTTCAAAATGCAAAAATATCAATCTTGAACCACAATGTAGCTTAAGAAATGAAATGAACAAAACTGGGTGCATTCTGGTTGTTTAACCCGGATGCTGCTACTTGGCACTCTTCTAACTTTTGAACCATTGCTTGGACTTTAGAACTTGCATTGGACCTTGGAGGAATCTTAGGACCCTCTTCCTTGTCTTCGCTATGGAGGACCCGTACATATACACACACACACACACACACACACACATATATATGTATGTGTGTGTATATATATATATGTATACATACATACATACATAAATACATATATATATATATCTGTGTGTGTGTGTGTGTGTGTGTGTGTGTATATATATACACACACACACACACACACACATATATATATATATATCTTTCCTCGTGGGATCGATCCCTACTTTCATATGCTATAAATATCATTTATAAAATCGAAGTAGTAATTTAATTTGTAGCTCTAAAACAAGCTTTTAATATTCTGCAAGTTTATAAATTTATAACTCCAAAATTATATATAATTAAATTCAGAAAAATTAAAATAGAAAATTAACTCCAGAAAATGCAAACAAAAAATAAAATCTGAAATTAGAGAAAAATAAACTGAACCAATATAAAATACCAAAATAAATAACAAAATTGCCCATATTTTAGGATGTAATTTTCTGGACTTAACAGGACCTAAAAAACATGAAATAAAAATTAAAAACATAATTTTTAGACTTATTAAAATAAAAACCTGCACATATCCAATTCACGAAATAATTCTGAAACATTATCAAATAATTTCCAAAAAATTTTGAAATTAAATAGAGGCAGAATAGGACACTATATAAACCCTAGGATGGATTAAAACTTGAAAAAAACAAAAGAAACTATTTTTAACCTAATTTCTAGCAAACAGGTAATTAAGCGGTAAAACAGAATATAAATTAAATCTGAAAATTATAATTGCACTAAAAATCAAAATCTAACTAATCTAATATTACCAAGACACTTCTAAAAGACTATTCTTTTGGGAGGGTAAACAGAATTTAAATTAAAGCTTATAAATTGAAGAATAAAAATTGACAAACTAAACAAATTAACTAAAAAGTAACAAATAATTATCAAAGATATCAAATTTATGAAAAATACTTAGCATAATTTATATCCACCATGCAAATTAATATTTATCATCAACACACACGTCGATTTATCCATGAGTTAGATTGTAGAAAACGCCCACCAGTGGATCTTCCTCGTTTTTCCTTATATTATAATTTATTTAGGTCCAGCCCTAATATAAACCCTATTAGTTTTGATAACCCTCACACCAGTGCAAGAATTTATTCAAACTAGAGTATTACGTATTAGAAAAACACCATCTACTGTCTTGTAACCAATTTGCCAGCAAACTGATTTAACAAAGATCCATAACGATGATCTAATTAAAAGAGATGTGTTTGAACCATCCATGATTAATTATGGCGATACTAATGCTTAAAAGACTATAACTTTTACGTATTAAAGCCTTTTAAACTATAATATGAATTCGTATTAAACTGACTAGCATGCATTCTAATTAATATAACACGAATATCATGAACGATAAATACTAATCGTTATAGAATTATGAATGAAAATCAACTAGACAATAAAGCATAAAACTTATTTCAAAATAATTAATTTAGCATGGTTTCAAATAGATTATACTAAACACAAGGAAACTACTCACTCATATTTAAAAATAAAATCATAACAATTAACCAAAGGTTTCACGTTTAATAATAAACTAAACGCAAAAAAAGAAAAAGAATTAAATAAAAATGAAAATAAAAAGGCAGCACAATACGAATTGTTATGGTGTTGGTGGTGAGCCACGATGATGATGATGATTTATGATGGTGGAGGCGTGATAAGGTTGATGGTGCGGCTGCTGTGTGGGATGTGGTTTAGGCGTTGAATGTGGCGAGGAGATGATGATGAATGGTGAGGTAAGGTTTGGCGTGATGGGGTAGATGGGATTTGAAGATGGTGATGATGATTGAGGGTGAGGAAGGAAGCTGCCGTGGGTTGTTTTCGTGATGAACATGGAGTATGGTGTTTGAGGAGCGGAAGGCGTGGCTATGAGGCTGCCGTGGTTATATTTTTGGTTAGGCGTGCGGTGAAGATAATATATGAGGAGAAGGAAAAGAGGGTGGAGTAGGGTTTTAATAATATTAGCTATTAGGGTTTTTCTTAGACTCCTTCTCTTCCAAATCTTCTAACTTTTCTTCAATTAGGAGTAACATTTTTGTAACCCTAGCCTAAATAAATCAATATGGAAATAATATTTTCATAAATCAATATTTTTGGACCGACTAGTGCGTAAAATCCGAACTTCGATGTCTTCTCTTCTCCTCTTTATTTTATTAATGCTTAACCAGAAAAATATATAAAATAAAGTAAATTAAACGAAATAATATATATATATATATATATATATATATATAATATAATCAAAATAATTATTAAAATAATACATGATTTTTGACCTTTAACCATGATATCTATATATATTATACTATATATATATATAATATATATATATATATATAATATATATATATTTATATATATATCTATATATATAATATATGTATGTATGTATAGAGGTCTTGTGTGTGGTATATGTGTGTGTGTGTGGGTGTGTGTATATATATATATTATATATGCATACACACAGTACATTATATATTTGTGTGGTGTGTGGGTGTGGTGCTGTGCTATGTACATCTATACCCAATATATTACATATATTGGTATGTATGTATTGTGTTACCATATATAATAAATATCATATATATATAAACAAAGATATATATATAGTATATGTATGTATGTGCACACACACATATATGTGTTGTGTATCCATACCTACCATACATACATAACATACTTATATATAAATATAGATATATAATATATATATATATTATATAGGTATGTGTGTAAATGTATGTATGCATATATCTATATACATATATGTATGTATGTGTATGTATACATATATGTATGTATGTATATACATATATGTATATATATATATATATACACACACACACACACACACAAACACACACACACACATATATGTATGTATGTATGTATATATGTGCACATATATATGCACACACGTGTGTATATTATATATATATATACACTATACATACACATGCACTACTATATATAATATATATATATATATATATATATATATATCTATATATATACGCGCGCACACACACACACACAGTATATATATATATTATATATATGTGTGTTTGTGTGTGTGTGTGTGTTGTGTGTGTGTGTGTGTGTGTGGGTAAGATATTATATATATATATGTGCGGTGCGTGGTGTGTGTGCTGTATATAGATATATATATACTAGATATATATAATATATATAATATATATATATATATACTATATATAATATATATATATATATATATATATATACAAACACACACATGCACACAACCATACACAACCTTTTGTTTTTAACATTGTTTTTTTTTTTAAATTTATTTTTTATATATTATATACATATGTATATACATATATATATTTTATATGTACATATATATATATATAATACATACATACATATATACATATATATATATATATATATATATATATATATATATATATATATATATATATATATATATTAGAGTAGGGTAAGTGGTCGTGTCGGGTCGGGTTCGTATTCGTGTTGAACTTAAACAGGTTGAGGATTCCTCAACCTGAACCTAACCCGTTTATTAAACGGGTTGAAAAATCTTGACCCGTAACCATTTAATTTTTAAACGGATTGTCTCGCTTAACCCGTTTAAGATAAACAGGTCAAGTTCAGTCACTTAATTGACTATTTACGCATTTTATATTTTGAACTAATACGTAATTGCAGTGTTAAAAATTAAGTTTACATATCACATTAGATAATTACTCTTTGAAATTCCCCAGATTCATCATAATTCATAATTTCTAAAAATTTTTATATTCTTAATTATCTAATAAAAAGTAAATGGATAAATAAAAAATGAAAAATGAGTTGATTTATTTAACTCATTTAATTAAACGGGTTAAATAGGTACTTTTTCGTATCAAAAATCTCGACCTGAACCTAACCCATTTAATTAAACGGGTTGAGCGTGTCAATCCATTCAATTAAACGGGTCGAAAATTTATATCCAAATCCACTTAACTTCGTATCGGGTTTGGGCCGGTAATCGTGTCTGGTCAGCTTTTCCCAACTCTAATATATATATATATATATAAAAAACTACGAACGCTGCAACTGCGACACATATCCCTTATGTATTTATTAAATTTTTATTTAAAAAACTAAAATGCTGTGTTATAAAATCATCATAATAAAGAGTGTATTTTCAATTGCCTATATAAAGAGGAAAAAGAAAATAAACTAACCGATATATTAACAGTATAATTTCTCAAAATTTAAAGTATAAGATTAATTCTAATATTTTTGAAAGTCTTTTAGCTAAATTTTTAAAACAGTAAGTGCGTAGCACTAGCACAAGCTTAGAGTGTAGTTGTATTACTAAAAATAACTCTATTTCTCGCTTTCCATATACTCCACAACAGAATCGGAACTGTAGAGATGTCGTTGTCTCCAGCTAAATGCAAATTATGTAATTCTTCCTCAATTGCCATGTTAGGAATTCGGAAATATCTCCTTGAGACCAAGCCATGATCTTTAACAAGATCCCAAATTTTGCTGGTCATAGGATTGTCTATAAAAATATGATACACCACTTTCAGTATTAGTTGGCAAGTTGGACATAAGGAATCGAGGTTTATACCATGTTTAATAAGGGCCTATTCTTTTCATAGGTAAATCCCATTTTACCAACATTAGCCAACATCAACCTACTTCAACAATTTCTACCAACTCTACCAAATAATACTCCAACTTTAACTAATTTCAATCCACTTCAACCCATTTCCTTCAAATTTTCACAATCTATAAATTAACATATGAAAATTAATTATGTTTTCAACGAAAAAAATACCCCATAGTAATTTTTTTTGCATTGGTGTGTTAAAGTACTAATTTATATATTATTATGTAAAAATTATACATACAAAATCTCCCTCAATAGATACATTAAAAAATGTCATAAATAATTTTTTTGATGCAAAAAGTCATAACTAATTTAAAAGTTGTTAATGTATTAGCATTTTATCAAATTATTCACATTGTTTTACGTTAACCAACTTCCACCTATCATACCCAAAAAAAAAAATGACTACTTTAATCTACTTCAACACAACAATACAAACTTCAACCTACTTCTACCAATCTCAACTAACTTCACCCATTTACCAATCTCTATTTCCCAACAAAAGGAATAGACCCTTTGCGTTTAATCTTTATGTAATAAAGCTGTGACGAAACCGAAGGAGTTGCGCAAGTAGGACCATACCCAGCTGAAACATAACAAGTCTGGTTCTGATGGTCGCAAATCGACTCTTGAGATAGAACCTCTAATGAGAATCGAAACCAATACAATTCCCGCATTGTGGTCCAAAACTCCAAAAACACAACGTCAGTGCCATCAGGCGGGAGTAGATGCGGACCATGCGGTTTCAGTTGCAATCAGGGCAATAGCTCGCAGAATGCTGTAGAATGGCGCCGGCAATGCCAGACAGCAGTGACACCCTGCACCAAAATTCTGTGGCAATCTTTGTGACAAATTCACCGTTTTTGGCTATGTTGATAAATGTAACTTGCTAGACCACCAAAAACTGATCCACTTCAATGTGAGAAACCAGAAATTTCTACCTAACCAAGCAAATGTCAAGTTACATGGAATGTCACGGGAAACAATCCTGGCAGTGTTGCCTTATATAATGATACAGCAAATCACCTAGGCGAAATAAGGGTTTTGAAATGAATAACACAACTAGAATATACAAGGCTTGAGCAGTAAATTACATATTCAGTCAGTGCTGCTACTTTCTTCTATATCCCATCACATTTCAATGTCTTCCAGATCTGGGAGGGGGAACCGAAGAATTGCTGCAATGCCTGTCAGCTGCGCCAACTCTGCATTTTCATGTCATTATTAGTAAACACATACTACCAGGAAGGAGGGAGAGAGAGACTTCCATCTCAATATCAGAGACAATCTTATGCTCATCTGTGTCCATGGTTCCTTCATTGCTTCTTTTTTTTTTTCTGTTAGTTCCTTGGATTTTGTTGTTTGTTCTCAAATCATTCTTTCTAGGGAACATGGGACTTCAGACGACTCTCCTCTCTCATAAAGCACATTCATCAAGAGCAGGTAAGTTTTCCTAAGCAGTAATTCCACAGTGGACTATTTCAACATACATGCAATAGTAGGAGAGCTCCTAGCTGACATAAGAGTCAAGGTCTTCGATAATCCCAGATGTCAAATGGTGCAAAGACATGGGCAAAGGGACTTCATAATGCTCATGTAACAAGAGACCATTTTTTGATGCCATTCCAATTACAGGGGTCTTGCAAATTCATGGATTCAAGATCATCACTGATTATCCAGTTCTCGTCCACCCAATGATTCCAAAGACCACACACCACAACTCAAATTTCAACAGGAGGATTTGAGCTCTAGAATGGATATAACAAGGATCAAATGCACTTACGTTCCCCAGACACATGCATGGATGAGAATATATGAGCAGTTCCCCCAGAATCTTTTACCGACTTGACTAAGTTGACATATTTTTGTCGCGTCGCAATATCAGCACTCCTGCAACCACCAAAAAATATGGTATAATCATTTAGCCAATAGAACAGAACTGATCAACTGCGTCAAAATGGTTAGATTACAACTATTAACCCAAGGAAGACGAGAAAAGAGCAAGCAGAATGCTGAACAAAGGTTTGGGAAAACCGGCACTATGGTTTACACATGAGGATGTTCATCTGTCTAGGACCGGACCGAACTTTTTTGGCGTTATTATGGAAAATTACATTCTTAACCTTTTTATTTCGTTTTAATTTTCTTGCTAAATTACAATTTCGCCCTTCTTCTTTTAAATTTCTTTTGTTTTAGTTTTATTTAATTCTCGTTGTCAGAGTAGTATGTAATTTGAGAGTTATTTATATCCATGTTTCCTTGATACCAAACAGTGTATATAAAAGTTAATTCTAATAATGCAATATTATCTTTTAATATCTTCCTATTTCTACGTTCTACGTTTTCAGGTAGAGATGATAATTGAGTCAGACGAGATTTACAATGATTAAGCATTTGTTGACGAATATTTCTAGTTGTGCAGTCAAAAGTTCTTAAAAAAATCAAAGGCCTGTTCTTTTGTATAATATTCTAGATTGGATAGATAAAATCTATTTCCAGTTATATAATCTCCATATCGATCTATTTCAACTGTAGATTGAAATCTATGTCTGGGGGTTTAAAAGATTTCTAGATGAAATCATTGTTTCAAAATTTTTACCAAGACTCTATGGAGCAAGATGATCTTTCAGATATTCGTCCAGTCTTTTAACCATTTGAATATTTTTGTAGATAAGATGGTTTAATAACTTATAATACTATTTATAAGATTTGCGATTTGAAATATTTAGAGTATTCTTAATAACTTCATATTCTGCAAGAGAAGAGTGGAGTAAAGCTTGGTGTTCTATACTGAGTTTGTGATAGTCATTCCTTAGAGAGGCAATAGAACTAGCTATGGTGAAATGAGAATTTTTAAGTGAGTGGTTGGGAAAATATGGATGACTTGATGTGTAGTTCTGCCATAATTCTTTCTAATACGATCAATTAGAGGGGCTTTGATTTACTACATTGGTAGGTTCTTTTAGTTGGTAAGCACTTTTAGTTGGTAGGCTCTGATACCACTAAGTAGCGTGTTTGGCAACTTTTGTAGAAAAAGGTTCAAAACTCTTTGATGAGAAGTCAATATTTGAACAAAGAATAGATAACAATCAAATTTCTAACATGGTACTCCCAGCATAATAAATCAAACTACTAGAATTTTAAGAAATTGTACCTTCCCAGTTTTTAGAGTGTCTCGTTGAGATACGGAATCTTCTGATCTGCCGCCACGTCCGTCTCCTCACGGACCTTACTGGTTTTACTTCGATCCTAAATTGCCTCCCTCACTGTGAGTTTCTTTAAACAAGAAAAGATAAAATTTCAAGAATTTTTAAATAGTTCTTTTTATTAGACTGGCTTCCCAAAAGGGAAGTTTAGAACAACATTTGCAAAACGCTGATTTAAGTGATCTTTTCTTCGCTCAAATTGCTTCTGCTTTCTCCTTTTTATGTTTACATATTTATATCCAAAGAAAAGATTGTAGATGCAGGCATACAGCTATGCTAGTAGACTAGTAGTATAATAATGACATGAGCATTAGTTGACAACTTGAGGCGCAATAATTGCATTGATAGCTGGCATGTGTCAATTTTGTCAAAGCTTGTTAATATCATGGTCCTGTAGCCTCCTTTGTAGACTATTTGGCTATTTACTTTAATGTTTTGCTGAGTTGTTGATTATTGATAAAGTTGACGGTGATAACTGTCTATTAATAGTTTGTCTGATAGTGTCGGCAAAATCTTAGCCTTACATCTATCTTGATGTCGGCAAAATTTGATCTGTTCTTAATAGTCCTTGCTTTTCTTCTTCTTTTTTCAGTAGTTCTGCAAATTTACGTTTAACAATGGTAGATCCTTGAAAGTTTTTATGTTCTAGTTGCAGGAGAAACGTTAGCAGTTCATCATTATAGTTGTCTTCTTGCATTCCTTTCTTGATAATAAGGACATAGTCATTTTCTCTTAATAAACATTTCAATCCAGATGCGTATAGACGATCTCCATGGCATTTAACAGAGAAAGCTCCACTAGATCTTCCCCCGTTTACCCATGACTCGTCAAATCGGATCTTATCAAAAGTTTTCGAGTGATCTTAATGAAATATGCGGATATCATAGTGGAACTTTTTCTCAAACTAAAGAAAATTATAATACGAAGGAAAAAGAAATTTTAGCTATAATACGAGGAATTAAAAAATAAAGATTATTTCTTTTACCTAAACCGTTGAAGGTTTTAACTGATAACAAAGTAGCAACTACTTTTTTTAAACAGGTATTAGATAATGGACCTCATATGAGAAAACTTCATAGATGGCAAACTTTTTTATCTTAATTTAACGCTGTTTATGAGCATGTTTCAGGAAATCACAACTTTCTTGTAGATTATCTAACAAGAGAAGCTGAATATCTCAACAATGACGACTCCAGAAAAACTCAAAAAACTTAAAGGCATCACGATTGACTTCAATGAATATTTAGAAACTGTTACGATGAATCTAGAACATCTGGAAACTGGCGTCCAAGACATTGTTGCAAATGTCAGAACTGAAATTGATGAACTCACCAAAGGAACTACAGAAATTATTGGTAATATAAGAAAGCATCTTGAACAAGGACGGACTGTTATTTTAGAACTTCTGAAAACTATTAATTCTTTTAGATCCACATCCTCAACTACATCACCATTGATATCTACTAGTTCTGCGAAGCCAGCAATTTCGCCAACTATACAAACTACAACTTCAGCTTCCACTGAGCCTAGTTCAAGCTCTCCCTTTTTTGAAAAAGAGAAAGAAATGCTACAACTCAAGGCAAAACTATTATCTAAAAGAACTATACAATCAACTACACAAACTAAACAATTTGTTCCTTTTGATATTTGTGATTCATTTTTTTAGAATACTACAAGACCACCTAACAAGTTTATTGGAAACTAAACGAAGCTCCACAAATTTTTTACAGTGGAGGAAAATCTCTATTTTCTCGACTCACAGCCTATACCAGAGCTAACCCACCCATTAGCTACCAATTCTATAAATACGGATATATTGACCTCGTATATCCAGATCCTAAACTCACAGAATTATCTTATTTCCATAAAATCTACTCCAAACACTGAAAACTCTAAAAAAAGGCCCTATTTATCTAAAGTTCCATACTATTCTCCAAGAAAAGGATCAAGAAACTGGTATAATTTACCCCACAGTCAGTATTACACAAGTTGGCTATATCTCAGAAAATTTTCAACTAAATATTGAAACTTCGAAAGCTTTTGACAAGACCCGATTTGACGAGTCATGGGTAAACTGCAGAAGATCTAGTGGAGCTTTAGCTGTTAAATGCCATGGAGATCGTCTGTACGCATTTGGATTGAAATGTTTATTAAGAGAAAATGACTAAGTCCTTATTAACAAGGAAGGAATGCAAGAATACAACTATGATGATGAACTTGTTAACGTTTCTCCTGCAACTAGAACCTAAAAACTTTCAAGGATCTACCATTGTTAAACGCAAATTTGCAAAACTACTGAAAAAAGAGGAAGAAAAGCAAGCACTACTAAGAGCGGATCAAATTTTGCCGACATCAAGACAGATGTAAGGCCAAAATTTTGCCGACACTACCAGACAAACTATTAATAGACAGTTCTCACCGTCAACTTTATCAACAATAAACAACTCAGCAAAGCATTAAAGTAAATAGCCAACTATTCTACAGAGGAGGCTACAGGATCATGATATTGACAAGCTTTGACAAAACTGACACATGTCAGCTTTCAATGCAATCATTGCGCCTCAAGTTGTCAACTAATGCTCATGTCATTATTATACTACAAGTCTACTAGCACGACTATATGCCCGCATCCACAATCTTTTCTTTGGATATAAATATGTAAACGTAAAAAGGAGAAAGCAGAAGCAATTTGAACGAAGAAAAGATCACTCAAATCAACGTTCTACAAATGTTGTTCTAAACTTCCCTTTTGGAAAACCAGTTTAATAAAAAGAACTATTCAAAAATTTTTGAAATTTTATCTTCTCTTATTTAAAGAAGCTCAAAGTGAGGGAGGGAATTTAAAGATTCCGTATATCAATGAGAGACCCTAAAAATTAGGAAGGTATAATTTCTTGTAACTCTGGTTGTTTGATTTATTATGCTTGGTGTACCATGTTAGAAATTTGATTGTTATCTATTCTTTGTTCAAATATTGACTTCTCATCAAAGAGTTTTAAACCATTTTCTACAAAAAGTTGCCAACCCCGCTACTTAGTGGTATCAGAGCCTACTAACTAAAAGAGTTTATCAACTAAAAGAACCTACCAATGTAGTAAATCAGAGTCCCTCTAATTGATCAGATCAAAAAGAATTATGGCAGAACTACCATCAAGTCATCCATATTTTCACAACCACTCACTTAGAAATTCTCATTTCGCCATAGCTAGTTCCATTGCCTCTCTAAGGAATGACTATCACAAGCTCAGCACTGAACACCAAGCTCTACTCCACTCTTCTCTTGCAGAATATGAAGCTATTAAGAATACTCTAGATATTTCAGATTGCAAATCTTATAAATGATACCATAAGTTATTCAACCATCTTATCTACAAAAATACTCAAATGGTTAAAGAACTGGACGAATCTCTGAAAGATCATCTTGCTCCATACAGTCTTGGTTAAAATTTTAAAACAATGATTTCATCTAGAAATCTTTTAAGCCCCATACATAGATTTCAATCAACAGCTGAAATAGATCGATATAGAAATTATATAACTGGAAATAGATTTTATCTATCCAATCTAGAATATTATACAGAACAACAAGCCTTTGATTTTTTTAAGAACTTTTGACTGCACAACTAGAAATATTCGTCAACAAATGCTTAATCATTGTAAATCTCGACTGACTCAATTATCATCTCTACCTGAAAACGTAGAATGTAGAAATAGGAAGATATTAAAAGATAATATTGCATTATTAGAATCTGTTTGGTATCAAGGCAACATGGATACAAATGACTCTCAAATTACATACTACTCTGACAACGAGAATTAAATAAAACTAAAACAAAAGAAATTTAAAAGAAGGGCAAAATTGTAATTTAGCCAGAAAATTAAAACGAAATAAAAAGGTTAAGAATGTAATTTTCCATCATAACCCCAAAAAAGTTCGGTCCAGTCCTTGACCGATGAACAGCCTTATTTACATACGAATATACAATGACATGACATCATATTCGCATTTCATATATAGCCTACACAAAAGTCAAATTTCGATTTGAACATGAGAAAGAAAAGGAAAAATTGAAAGGAGAAATGGGGATGGGCAAAAGGAAAATTCACCGTTCCACTGCACAAAGCACAGGTGGATAGATAATGAGTACCTAGAAGCTCTCACCCAGGTAAAGTCATTGGTAAATTTTATTAGTGAAAAAGACATTCCAGGACTTAACAGCTAAGCTTAGTGAAGCCACCAAAGGGTCTATCCGCAGGATTTAGCACATTCCACCAAGAAGTTGTAGGTTCAAATCCCATTAAGAACATCTAGGAGAAAGAACAACCCCCTCCCCTCCTTTTTTTCCTTCCAAGGCCTGCCTTCCTTGCCTGTTTCCATGAATAGTGTGTTCCATGAACATGGAGAAGGCCCTAAGACACATCTGTAAAGCAAGAGCAATTGACAAAGGCATGCAAAAGACACAAATTTCAAGAACAAGATACTAGCTCAGAAAATTATCCCAAAAGTGTTTACTCTTCCAACTGTTCATGTTCTGAGACGCCAGAACATTCTAATTGCATAAGTCAAGGGTGGCACCCAAAACACAAAATCACCATCAAGGGTTTATTCTCATTCGAACTAAGCTTAGCACAGGTGAGGGGGAAAGGAGAACACACCTGAAAAGTTCATCTGTGATAAGTAGGGTTTGGATAGCCATTCGTTCATGAGCAACTTCTACATGCTTGGGACCATAACATGCACGAGCTGGATCCTACAGTAAGAATAAGGTTTTACATGGTCAAAATTGGCAAAGAAACACAAAATAAGAGAAGGCTTTTTAGGCAAAACATCAGACGTTTGACAATGACCACTTATCAGGTTTTATAAGCAATGTCTCGATACCAAAATGTAATGTAATTGAGATATTAAGATACACATAGAGAGGCCATGAGCAGAAACCCCCTCCCCCCGAGGCACACTCAAGGAATAACATTTTGGTTTATCTGACAAGAATTCCAACAATTCATCAGGTCAAAAGTCCGCTGCAAAGGATCAATTGAGCACTCAACAAGCATCTGCACATCAAAAGTTACCTTTTAAAAAAGCCATCCATAAACGCCTAAAAGGCTGAAACTAATCTATGCAAGCGCATTTAAGACACTTAAGTGAGGGAGCAGACGGAGCAGAGAAGGAAAAGGGGATTTCTTCCTGGGACAGATATGCTGAAGACCAAACGATTTAAAGAATACTCAACTCTAGAAAGCATCACATGCCCCAGATCAGGTCATAGAGTTATATGAAAGTCAAGGGGAGGACACATTGGCGGCTTGACAGGCATATCATTAAGAAGCAAAATATACAGCAAGCTAAACATACATCTCAAGAATAGAACCTGACATTTGATAGCATGTTGAAGAAGTCGTCAAGGGCACGGACCTGATTCAAACAAAAGTCATCAAAAGAAGAACATGTACAGTACAGAGAGAATAAGTCAATCATCTATTATGGCAGCTAGAAAGAGGAAAGAAAAATGGTACAACAGTTAATACCTCTTGGGCAGCTTTCGTATCCTTTATCATATTCATCACATTTGGTGCATCCAACACCTCCCTCAAGCTATGCCTATGCAGCAAAATAGGCAGCAAGTCAAGATTAATAGAACGACATTAACTTCAGCAAGACTAAAATAAGATACTTCTACTCCAAGCGATGAGAGGGCGGCGCGTCCAAAATGGGAATGCCACGTGACTTGGCCTATCTGTTTCACCTCCTGCATTGGACACTAGATGCTCCACCATTGGTATTGACGCTTAAATCCCATTTTAGACCACAAACATGTGACATCTTTGCAAAATGGTCAAGTCCAAGATGCAGAACATGCAGCTTAGTTTACAAAGGCACAAAAGAAAATTACACTACTTAAAAGTGATATTTATAGTGTCTTCAGAGGTTTCAGAAGCACATTGGCTAAGTGCAGTTTTGGGCATCTTTGGAAAATTGCAGGAAAGCTGTTGAATGGTGTCTAAGTGCCCTGTCAACTTCTCATAGTGCTCTGCAGTATCTTACGTCCATTCTAGATGGTTTTTACAAGTATTGTACGGAATTACTATGCTACTGTTTTGCACAATGGAATCACAAATCAAAATCTACAAGATGGTGCCAGTGAAGTCACTCCACTGACCAGAGTTTTCTAAGGGGGATATTTCTAGCATCATGAGTCCTAGAATGTAGAGTGCTTATAAATTCTAGGGACCCCAAAAGATATATTCTATTATTAGATGAGATTTTCAAGATTTTGGGAAAAGAAGTCCTACGGCTTCCATATGATGACCGTATATGCTCATGTTGACCCCTGCAAATGTGTTAGGTATTTTAGAATCAACTGACACTTACACAGTTAACAGTGCATTTTATACGCAAGTGCATGCACGTTCTGATATCAAGGTTCCAACTTGTAAGATGATACTAACAAAGCCATATCTCATTCTGATTTTTTACAGGGATAATTAGGACCTGAGAGGTTTAGAATCAAGAGCGCTAAGAGACTCTCATGACCCCAAAAAATAAATCACCTATACACAATTTTCTGCATTTGGGGAAAACTGTACGAGCAGTTGTCCAATGACGGCTATACACCCCTCGACACCTCGGCATGCTTTCAGGTGATTTAGGAGTACTTGAGATGGTTTGAAGCGCATTATAGATATTCAAAATGCTGCCTATGAGTGATTTGGATCACATTTCAAAATCTATAAAATCGAGACAATAAGCCATTGCGACCATCGAAATTGTTTACAGAGATATATTAAACAACCTAGTATGCTCAATAAGCAGAACGATTACAGCATCCCGAAACCACCTCAGAAAAGGATATTACACATGATTTTCGCGATTTTGGAAAAAGGCAAAAGGACTGTGCCAAATGGCTGTATGCCCCTCCTAACTCCTCCAAACGTTTTAGGTTGTTTTGGGGCCATTACCCCCTATGAGAATATGTGTACACCACTTTTTCAGCATCCTGGAATCACGCTTCAAAATTAGTAAGATGGGCCGATGAAACCATTGCTTACACTAGATTATTTAGGGCATATTCATATGCAAATGCTAAGAGGTGGGATTTGAAGTCCTAGATGGCGGTGCAGGAACCGTGGATAGGAGGCTTGTGCCTTAGTGAGGGAGTGAGTCTGAGCCTAATCACACCTGAAGTGTCATTTGGCTTGAGCCACACAAACCAATTAGCCTTAAGAAGTACATTGCCCAGGACGAAGTTTTGGGCCTTGTGCCTTAGTGAGCCCAGTAACACCTGAAGTGTGCTTTCTAAAAACTAATTCTTAGATATGGCCGAACCTCTACCGCTTCTCAGCAACATAGTATAAAAGTAGCTAATTAAATTGAATCATGCAGAAGTCATACTTGTATCCAGATGTCGTGTGCACAAGAAGTATGCGCGACTTGTTCTCTATAACAGACCTCAGCTGTCTTCTTTCAGCCTCCAGCATCAAGTGGCGATGAAATTGGTCCTGCATGAAAGAACAAGCATCCTAGATCAGTCTCATTCTGCGGATCATAGTCAGCCTCACATTGATACACTGACAAGTCAAAAATCCTAAAGGTGCAAACAGGAAAGGTAATTTGCTGACAGCTGTTCAGATCAGTTCCAAACAATATACACGCTGAGCTTCAGAAAATAGGTTGACATCACAATTGATCATCTCATATTGCCTGCTATGTGAATTTCCCAATAATTACACCCTCTGCAGAAAATCGGAGGAAAAAGTACTTCAATGACATTATCCGCTTCGCAACATGCTTTCATCACTCTAGAACACGCTAACCTATATCATTCCAACGGTCACAGCCACTAAAACCCAGAACCATTCAAAACCTCCCAGAAATGGGAAATCACAGAACCTCACGTACTATATGCTGCTGCCTACTAGATTTAACTACATGTCACTACCAGCTCACCATCACAACCCAGAAACCTTTATTACTTAACCTAATAACCATAAAATGAAAGTAAACCAGATTGTTTCTTGAGAATTTTCTTACAGCAAACTTCCTTAGTTCAGCATGGATCCACAAAGCTCCAGTAAAAAGGTGCAAATGGGCCCAAAAAGAAAATAAAGAGCTATAAATAAAAACCTCTACTGGTAAAAAGTGTAGGCAAACGGGTTCATGAAGCCTCCATTTCAATATTAAAGCCATCATTATAGGGTGATACATAAGATCAGAGAAATCTACAGCAGACCTTAGTGAATCCAGGGCTTGCAATAACAGCACATCGGACGACCTTGAAATCAACATGTTTCAGAAAAGCCTGTGACACAAGCATGGAGTTTGCACTTCATCACAGGCCACAATAGATAAATGCATCACTTTAGAAGAGCCCACAGAAAGTGATCACTTCAACAAACCTGTAGAACATCCTCGAAGAATTTATTTAGCGCCTGGGAGAAAAGGAAACCCCAAGTTAGTTTGCATTTGTTCTATGTATAGAGGATAACATTCTTTCAAAGCTCTGAAACAATGTTACACGGACATCTAAGTCCTGAAACATACTGATTCATATCCAGCAATAGCAGGTCCATGTTTCCGAGGAATCGATACTTCTATCCGAGACCGCGCAGTTGTTACACTATCAGTACCAGAACAGAAGGAGTCAGACTAGTAAAACTTGTCTGTAATAACAGGAGAAATCAGATAATAAGTTCCCAATATGCTACATTATGCAAACCACTATTAATTGGCCAACCAAATCACCAGAAGGAACTTTGTTAGAGTGTGGACATACGTGAATTATATACAGACTTCTATAAGTGCTTATATTGGGGAATAAAAAAGGCTATCGCGAAATCTATGTTACCAGGCCAGCGACTCGAAAAGCTCATGAACAACAATCCAGTAAATCTTTAAGCAGACACATCTTGGATACAATACTGTTAAAGCTCAGGAGCCCTTGTTAGTATATGATATTCCCTCACTAAGACTGGGGAATGAAATAATATTCTTGTTTTTAGGAAAAAAGAAATCTCTTCTTTTGGGGGGGGGGTGTTAAGATGTAATAGAGAGGATTGCCGTAGCAGAGCAGGACACAAGAAGCAGCCAAACCCAGCAATTTTAATGCTTCTATAGTTCAATTTAGAGATTCAACTTTTTTTGGAAATATGAAAAAGCTATAGATAGACACTGCAGCCAATTATATGAATTGGATTGAAGTAGATCTTCAGCATCTCATGCTTCAAAATCAAACCATTTGGACATCATGATATCATCTTACAAAGGATTTCAAGATACCTTTTACCAACTAAAAGTATATGTGCTAGTCCTTCTTGCATTAAGACCACTGCCAAATCAGCACTTGCTGCAGGATCTGGATAAGACGCAAGAGCGAGTAGAACATCAAGAAAGTTTCCATGTTAGTGAGCAACCCCATAACAAGAAATTTGGCCTATATTCATGAACTTCCCTCGGGGGAGCTTGGTCATTCTCAAAAGGTTAAATTATTGTTCTAACAAATAACGATAATTTCATGATTCAGCTATGGAGCCTAAAGTGACCTCTTGCCACCAACATGAGAGCAAATAAGTTGAATGCTTTGTGTCAAAATTATACATCATCATGATGTATGGGGGTGATGACATGCATCCTAAAAAGGCAGTGCCAAACGGCTGTCTAATAGATAAAATTTTCAAGAATAAGACCAGAATAAAAGCAAACAAGCTAGTTCAGAAAATGAAATTTAATTTCTCCTTGGGGGTCTTTAAGATTAACTTCTTTACATCTTCACCTCCCAGGCCCAGAAAATGTGCACAGTGCCTCAATGGTGCATTTATATATATATATATATATATATATATATATATATATATATATATATATTATACCAAGCGATGGCAGGCTTGCCAAAAGGTTTGTCCCCTAGGACTCAAGCCTGTTCCTCAAGAAAACAACATCCTCCATTCCGTTTCAAGAGGAATGAAACTGAAATATTTCATTTCCATCGACGGAACTCCAAGAGCAGTTTGTAATTCTTATCCTTGGTCTTGATGTATTCACATCAAAAAGTATCAAAATTCCAAGAAGAAAAAATTGCACTCATGCACGCAGCTCCAACAATGCCGGCAAGGCAGAGAGAGATACGTAAAACAGTCAGGCATTTCATTTCATACCAATGGGTAAACCAATAAATAAGAACTAATGCATTAATTCATGCTTTCAGCACAGTGAGCAATTTCCTACATGTTCACCTCAAAATAAAAATCAAAACCACCATCAAAACATATACCTGCTGCTTGATTGATCATATCCAACGCTAAGGAGTCCCAGACATCCTACAATATTTAGTCAGAATAAGTTCCACGAGCAAAACAATGAAGAGGGAGATCAAAAACTGTTCACAATCGGTTACTTCCTTGAGGTGCAAACCAGCAAGTGATGAGTGATATGCTACGGTATATCCCCGCCCCAGGACATGAACATATCAGGCTAGCTTCTGTTGTAACAAGTAAACCACTAGGTCATTGAAATGTCTTCTGTGTCAAGAAGATCAGGTTTTGGGAAGCACATCAAACATACTTGGTAGAATGCTCTATCTGTTATTATTCAGCTTTTAGGGTTGGAATCACTGCATATCACTTATAGTCACAGGATCCTCATTCAGAAAAGAGTGCCTTATAGGGCTTTTTTTGTCAAGCAGGGCCTCTCCTTCTAGTCTACTGGCGAAAGATATTAATATGCGAAAAATATTCAGAACAGGGTTATTACTACTCTATGTTTACATCACTATTAGCAGAAATAGAACAAATGCATTCCCAATTTCCCACACAGATACAATTTATGTTAAGAAAAGGCTTACCTTCCTTAGCACAAACGGTCGCTGAGGCTCAAGTTCCAATGTGTGAAACGCACCTATCTTCAATAATAAAAGTAAACTATTTGAGCATAACATTATTGCTGCAGTATACTATGCAGTAGAAGTATAGTGATAGCATAGCAGGTACCTTCACATGCTGGTTCTCTAAAATATTTTTGCCACGTATACGTAAGACAGAACCCTCCTTTTCGTACTCTACAGCCTGTGAAAATCATGGGCGGTCATCCAGCAAGCAGAGAAAAATCACATTACAGAGGGTTTTTTTTTTGGGGGGGGGGGGCTTATATGCAAAGGTAGATATTGGTTCTGCAACTCTCAGCGCACCAATTTATTGAGATATATTCACGGAAGGGGGAAAAAGGTTGACTCCAATCCCCTTCTTTCACTTAACATGCTGACTCCATGGCAGAAACAAATATCAAGAAATGCTCCATCTTGTTACCTCCACTTTGATTTCCAGCCTCAGTTTCACACGTTCGGCATCCCTCCCTCCAGAAGCCGCCTCTCTTAAAACTTTCCTGTAGAAACAAACACCACCACCCATTATGAGGAAACCGTGCTTTCATCAAACATAGCATGTACGACATTAACCTTAGTTCCCTAGAACAGTTACAACAATCATCTTTACTCAACAACAGCTGCAACAATTATCACAGGCAGTAGCAATGTACAACAGTTACAAACTTGTCACTTATCCTCAGTATCGTTTCCCAATGAAAACTATTGGGAGTCACTACTAGTATACTAATCCTTGAGCAGGACATAAGCAACGTTTGGAACCAACTAAAGACTCGTGGGACATAGCAAGTAAATTAAATTTTTCCTCAAACCCACTTCAAGCAGTCAACCTAAATCAGTAGATACATAATCAAGACATGAATTCTGAACATAACCCATATGACAATTCTAATTTCTGGTACATAATCAATACATAATTTTTTTTGGGGGGGGGTATAAAGATACCTAACAGTGACGGCTAGAACAGAGTCACCCTCAGCAATCAAATTGTAAGCAATCCACAAGTCATCTGCTTCTTCTGGAACCATCTGTGCACCAACCAATAGGAATTGGAAATTCATACCCTCAAAAATCAGCAATTTTGGCGAATTAGAAAACAAAAACAGATGAAGAAAAACATTCAGCAGAAAAGTTGCACTGGATAACTGCAAACAACATCAAAACTTCTTATGATGACTGATTAAGATGACAAATTGATAGGGATTCATGAAGATTTATAACCTTGACGCTGCCCGGGCCGCCGGGAATAAGATCTCTCCGAACGATCTTCATTGTAATCACCCGATTTTCTCTCTCCTCAGCTGAGCAATAAGGTGGAGAAGCTCAAATAGACGATGACAGAGAAGGATTTTGTCAGTCAGAGCACAGAGGAGTTGGAGAAGCGGTCCGACGATGGTAAAAAAACTTGCAGCCCTGATCCCCTCCGTCAATTTATTATAGTTGTGTGATTAAATTAAAAATTCAGTTCAGTTTATTTCATCGAAATAAAATCATGTTTAATGGAAAGTTTAGTCCAGTGCTATTCAATAAAAATAAATTTAATTTAACTCAGTAAATATAAGTTTATAAATAATATAAATATAAGTTCAGTTCACCATAAATAAATTTATTTTGATTTAGTTGATCAAAAATAAGTTTTTCTCATCGAAAACATTAACCTCACGAGATTTGAAATTAAGATTGTATAAAAGTTTGAAAATCACAATATTATAATCTTTACCAGTAACTTGGTATTATCAGTCATTGTGAAATCCTTTGTTATGTATATTTAAGTAAAAGTTGAAAAAGACAAAAATAATAATATTGGAGATATAACAAAAGAATTCAAATAATATTCAAGAATCTTGTGAAAAAGTCAAACTACTTGAAAGGGACATGTGGCGATTGGAAAAGAAACTTTGTTTTGTTTTAATGTATTTATATAGATTGTTTGAGAAACATATAAACCATAAAAGTGGCAACACACAATATAAAAATCAAACTAAGAAAAAATCATTTTATCCAAAATGTCTCTCAAGAAAATAAGGTTTTATCAAATTTTTATTTGAATGTGTTGCACAATAATATATTTTTTTTCCATTAATAAAACTATGGCTGTGTTATGATGCACTGCTACTCCTAGTATATTCTATTGTTTATAGTTATAGGGGTTTCTTTTATAATGAGTATATCCTATCACCTATACATAATTTTTCCCCTACAATTACAAGGCTAAGGCCTATATTACCATGAAATAACATTAATCTGCTTAATTAATTACCTTGTGGATGGAATAAATTAAGAAAATTATATAATACAAAAGTCTAAAATTTAATTGTGATTCTTGTCTCTAATCTTAAAACTTTAAAAAAGCAAAAAAAATCCAAAAAAAAAACATTGAGCCAAGTAGGCCCGGAGTCAAACAATCTTTATTCGAGCCGAGCTTTTGGCCCTGTTTGGCAATCAGCTGTTAGCTGATTAAATTAGCTGTTAGCTGTTAGCTGATTGTATTAGCTGTTTGACTTAGCTGATTACATTAGCTGTTTCTGAAAAAAATGTTTGGTAACATTAGCTGTTTCTAATAAGCTTATTTGGTGAAATTCCACTTGTACCCCTTAACAAAACTTCATTACTTTTTTAATAACATAATTATTTTTATTGCATTTTCATTTTTCTTTTTAACATGAATTGTGAATTATAGATTGTGGCTAGTGAAATATATAAAATTACAATTACCTTCACCCAAATTTGATGTTTATTACCATAGATTTTTTGTTTAATTGACTTTAATTTTATTTTTGGTAATAATTAAAATTTATAACATAATAACACTTAGAAATATCTACACCACAAAATACTAATTAATCTACATTATTTCTTAAATTGAAGAAATTTCAAAATTAAAATTATTAATTTAAACATCATGATTTTCCACAACTCTTGTCCCAAAAGATCAAAAAACCAACGAAAAAAATCGAAAACAAAAAGTCCAATGTTATATGTAGCTCACTTAAAAATGAAGAGTAGGATTTTTATACTAACTAAATAAATGTAATTATGTCAAAAGAAATTGGGTAATATGGTAAATTTAATGTTGAATAGTAATAAGCTAATGCAAAAAGCTATTCCAAAGAACTTTTTCTAATAAAAAGCTAATTCAAAAAGTTATCTAACCAAACAATCAAAAGAGTTTTTTAACCCAAGTCAAATAGCTGATACCCATAAAAAAAACTTTTTGAAGCGAAAAAGCTCTTTACCAAAGAAGGCCTTTATATGACTGAACCAAGTTCAAGCTGTCAGTTACGCCCCTACTAGTGTCCCTGTTATAATTTTTTTCTTAAAAAAAAAAAAAGAAAAAGACAATGTCACCGTGTGGCCTGCTTATGCATGGAGGCGGCAACAACAAGCAACTGACAAGCATTGGGCTTTGGTCAGAGTCTCCATGCTGTTATCCCTGCTTTCAAACGCATGTCATCCTTCTCTGCACTACCCATCCTCTCCGTGTCAGCCGATTTCTCCCATCACCAAAACCCTAAATCCTAAACCCTTCATCAGGTCCACCCAAACACCAACCCCAATCAAAAAGAACAAGATCCGAAATCAAACCCACTAAATTCGTAGCCCACCTAGTTCCCAAAAGTACTTCAGGTACCTTATTGGTTATAATCTTACCATTCATTTAACCCCTCATCTTCATTAGATGATTTTAATGTTTCTAATTTATTTTTTTGGATTGTTATTTAAATTTCCATTGCTTTGCGATGATTTATGGACAATTTTGTGCCAAGGGAAGCTTAGGAAAAAGAAAAGGATCATTTGATGATTTACAATTTTTTTTGTTAATGAGGTGGACAAATCTATGTAACACCCGAGATTTTATCCCCTTCTTCCGCCATTTTATATTGTTAAAAATTAAAAATTACATCGACATGCCTTCTTAGGTGTTGTTTTTATTGAAAAGAATATTCTTTTTATTTTAGGATTATATCATGCATTACATTGAACAGCCTCCCGAATATAAGTGGATAAGCTCGTATTAATTATGATGTGACGAGTGGATAAACTCGTATTAATTATGATGTGGCGAGTGGATAAGCTCGTATTAATTATGATGTGACAAGTGGATAAGCTCGTATTAATTATATTAATTATGATGTGACGAGGTCATTATCCACAACAAAAGAAAAAAAGGAAAAAGAAAAGAAATTATTATTATTTAAGGGGCCGAAGCCCCTTCTTTGAAGGGGGGGAGGAGAAAGGGGCGCGGCAAGGGTTTGGAACTCGTGACCCCCCATCGTGACTTCTCCCTCAACCCCAGCGGCCAGCAGAGCAAGTAAGGGTTCGCATCTAATCCTAATCTGTCCAATAAAATTTATCGATCATTGAAGGTACATTGATTATTGCAAGTTTATGAAAAGTTTATCGATCATTAAAGGTTTATTGAAAATATGTTGATTATTGCAAGTTTATGGAAAGTTTATCGATCATTAAAGGTTTATTGAAAATATATTGATTATTGCAAGTTTATGGAAAGTTTATTGCAAGTTTATGTAAAGTTTATCGATTATTAAAGGTTTATTGAAAATATATTGATTATTGCAAGTTTATGGAAAGTTTATCGATTATTGAAGGTTTATTGAAAATATGTTGATTATTGCAAGTTTATGGAAAGTTTATCAATCGTTGAATATTTATTGAAAATATGCTGATTATTGCAAGTTTATGGAAAGTTTATCGATCATTGAAGGTTTATTGAAAATATGCTGATCATTGCAAGTTTGTGGAAAGTTTATCGATCATTGAAGGTTTATTGAAAATATGCTGATCATTGCAAGTTTGTGGAAAGTTTATCGATCATTGAAGGTTTATTGAAAATATGCTGATCATTGCAAGTTTGTGAAAAGTTTATCGATCATTGAAGGTTTATTGAAAATATGTTGATTATTGCAAGTTTATGGAAAGTTTATCTATCATTCAAGGTTTATTGAAAATATGTTGATTATTGCAGGTTTATGGAAAGTTTATCGATCATTAAAGGTTTATTGAAAATATGTTGATTATTGCCAGTTTATGGAAAGTTTATCGATTATGAAGGTTTATTGAAAATATATTGATTATTGCAAGTTTATGGAAAGTTTGTCGATCATTGAAGGTTTATTGAAAATATATTAATTATTGCAAGTTTCTGAAAAGTTTATCAATTATTCAATGTTCATGGTCTGCCAAAAGGCAGAAATTCAAGTTTAATGTTTATTGTTCTGACAAAATGCAGAAATTCAAGTTTAGTATTTATTGTTCTGCTAAAAGGTAGAAATTCAAGTTCAATGTTTATTGTTCTGCCAGAAGACAGAAATTCAAGTTCAATGTTCATTGTTTGCCAAAAGGCAGAAATTCAAGTTCAATGTTTATTGTTCTGCCAAAAGGCAGAAATTCAAGTTCAATGTTCATTGTCTGCCAAAAGGCAGAAATTCAAGTTTAATATTTATTATTCTGCCAGAAGGCAGAAATTCAAGTTCAATATTCATTGTCTGCCAGAAGGCAGAAATTAAGTTCAATATTCATTGTCTGCCAAGAGGCAGAAATTCAAAGTTATACGTTATAAAACCCTGTCAACTGATAGAAGAACCAGGTCAATAAAGAATTTCAGTCCATATGACGGATTGTAGAACATTGTACTTTAATAAACGAGCATGTGAAGTTCAAAGCGCATATTGCTACATCATTAGTATACTATTCACATGACATAGTTACATGTTTCGCCTTATGGTTATCATTCCATGTTTTATCGAAGAGGTCTATTCCTGTATATGGCATGTTACTGTATGGTGTAGTAAAATCATCAGTTTAGTAACTCTATCGTATTGAACGTGATGGTTATTCTAGTGTCAATGCTAAATTCATATAGTCTGTCATCTGATAGCACCTTTAACGAAATTTAAATTTCCAGAATTTCAAGAAAAACGATAACACTCCTAGCCTTTAGGGTGGGGGCGTTACAGATGGTATCAGAGTAAGGTCCTGCGACCATAGGCCGCGACCTAAGCCTTACATTGCATATAGTGGTCCAAGAATGCTTCATGATGAGTTATCTTTCGATTGTCTTAAATTATCTTTCTATCGAACTTTAGGAACGTTGGAAGTCAAAGGTCTCTCTATTCAGTGAGTTAAAGGTTTTATTGCACATTAAGAGACATTTCTCATTATACAGTCAAGCCTTACTATTGCATTTCAAAACATGCATTGGATTGCAATGCTATTTTCGATGCTTACATGCTAAGATGCACATATTGCTTGCTGTGTTCATGACAAGTTGTAAGTAATAAGTGATTACTTCCCTTGACTGGAAGTGTTTTAGTCAATATCCTATTGTGTTATGTGCATGTCAAGGGGACTAAGCAATCGCTCCTATTCATGCACGTCAACATGAGTGTTAGTAACGCTCAGATGTGGCCTTAATTTGGATAGATATGTGCGTTGGGAGGCGTCCTCGCATACCAACATGCACTTATTGTTATCCTTAAGTTAGCTCAGAGTTATGCAAAGCGTACCATGAGTATGCACATGTATGGGTGGTTTAACTATAGACCCTGGAATTTTGAGGACGAAATTCTTTTTAAGGGGGGAAGGATGTAACACTCGGAATTTTATCCCCATCTTCCGCCATTTTATATTGTTAAAAATTAAAAATTACATTGACATGCCTGCTTAGGTGTTGTTTTTATTGAAAAGAATATTCTTTTTATTTTAGGATTATATTGAGAACTACATTGAGCAACCTCCCGAATATAAGTGGATAAGCTCGTATTAATTATGATGTGACGAATGGATAAGCTCGTATTAATTATGATGTGGCGAGTGGGTAAGCTCGTATTAATTATGATGTGACGAGCGGATAAACTCGTATTAATTATGATGTGACGAGATAATTATCCATAATTAAAAAAAAAAGGAAAAAGAAAAGAAATTATCATTATTTAAGGGGCCGAAGCCCCTTCTTTGAAGGTGGGGAGGAGAAAGGGGCGCAGCAAGGGTTTGGAACCCGTGACCCCCCACCGTGACTTCTCCTCAACCCCAGCGGCCAGCAGAGCAAGCAAGGGTTCGCATCTAACCCTAATCTGTCCAATAAAGTTTATCGATCATTAAAGGTATATTGATTATTGCAAGTTTATGAAAAGTTTATCCATCATTAAAAGTTTATTGAAAATATGTTGATTATTGTAAGTTTATGGAAAGTTTATCGATCATTGAAGGTTTATTGAAAATATGTTGATTATTGCAAGTTTATGGAAAGTTTATCGATCATTGAAGGTTTATTGAAAATATGTTGATTATTGCAAGTTTGTGAAAAGTTTATCGATCATTGAATGTTTATTGAAAATATGTTGATTATTGCAAGTTCATGGAAAGTTCATCGATCATTGAAGGTTTATTGAAAATATGTTGATTATTGCAAGTTTATGGAAAGTTTATCGATCATTGAAGGTTTATTGAAAATATGTTGATTATTACAAGTTTATGGAAAGTTTATCGATCATTGAAGATTTATTAAAAACATGTTGATTATTGCAAGTTTATGGAAAGTTTATCGATCATTGAAGATTTATTAAAAATATGTTGATTATTGCAAGTTTGTGGAAAGTTTATCGATCATTGAAGGTTTATTGAAAATATATTGATTATTGTATGTTTATGGAAAGTTTATCGACCATTGAAGATTTATTGAAAATATATTGATTATTACAAGTTTATGGAAAGTTTATCGATCATTAAAGATTTATTGAAAATATATTGATTATTGCAAGTTTATGGAAAGTTTATCGATCATTGAAGGTTGATTGAAAATATGTTGATTATTGCAAGTTTCTGGAAAGTTTATCGATTATTCAATGTTCATGGTATGCCAAAAGACAGAAATTTAAGTTTAATGTTTATTGTTCTGCTAAAAGGCAGAAATTCAAGTTCAATGTTTATTGTTCTGTTGAAAGACAGAGATTCAAGTTCAATGTTCATTGTCTGCCAAAAGGCAGAAATTCTAATTCAATGTTTATTGTTCTGCCAGAAGGCAGAAATTCAAGTTCAATGTTAATTGTCTACCAAAAAGGCAGAAATTCAAGTTCAATGTTTATTATTCTGCCAGAAGGCAGAAATTCAAGTTCAATATTTATTGTCTGCCAAAAAGCAGAAATTCAAGTTTAATGTTTATTGTTCTGCCAGAAGGCAGAAATTCAAGTTCAATGTTCATTGTCTACCAGAAGGCAGAAATTTAAGTTCAATGTTCATTGTCTGCCAAAAGGCAGAAATTCAAAGTTATACGTTATAAAACTCTGTCGACTGGTAGAAGAATCAAGTCAATAAAGAATCTCAGTCCATATGACGGATTGTAGAACATTGTACTTTAATAAACAAGCATGTGAAGTTCAAAGCGCATATTGCTACATCATTAGTATACTATTCACATGACATAGTTACATGTTTCGCCTTATGGTTATCATTCCATGTTTTATTGAAGAGGTCTATTCCTGTATATGGCCTGTTACTGTATAGTGTAGTGAAATCATCAGTTTAGTGACTCTATCATATTGAACGTGATGATTATTCTAGTGTCAATGCTATATAGTCTGTCACCTGACAGCACCTTTAACGAAATTTAAATTTTCAGAATTTCAAGAAAAATGATAATACTCCTAGCCTTTGGGGTGGGGGCATTACAATCTATTTCTTTTGCTTGGGTATAATTAAGAGGTTAGAATGTATAGTTCTTTTCAACTTGGTTTTGCTGAACTTATCTGAATTGAACTTGTTTCTCTTGAACTGAATTGAATTAAACTTATTTTTGCGGAATTGGACTCGTTCATGTTCAATTCTCGACTTTTTCTTATTGAGCTGAGCTAAACTTTTTTGAACTGAACTGCATTGAACCTATTTGTGCTGAAGTGAACTTGTATTTGCTTAGCTAAACTAAATTGCTTTATTGAACTTTTTAAAAAAAAAAAAAGAAGTTAAAAAGAACAAGATATTTGGTTGATTGAGAGGGAAGTACGGAGGGGGTAAATGGGAGTAATGAGAGTAGCTCTTATCTTTATCCTCAGTTGCATAACACCCAAATTAGGGTGTTTGAGGTATTCAATAATGAACTTAATTTTATCCCATTAATTTGCCTCTCTAACCATATAGTCATAATTTGCTGACTATGGATTCTAGTACGGCATAAAAGACAGGACTGAAGTGCTTGCTGAACTGAAATGCTCCCTCCTGTGATGGGCATATACAAAAGCCAGCTTGTTAAGTTAATTTCTGATGTTCCAACATAATTCTAGCGTTCGTAGTTAATCCATAGGCAACAAGCATCCCTTTAATTAGTGGCATTTGATCAATAGTTACTGACTTATTGTGCATTTGTCTCCTCATTGTGGTAGGATGGAAGATCCTAGTAAAGAGGAGTGGGAGGTTCAGGATTACTCAACAATCGACGAGCGCAATGAGAAATTTGGCTGGATATGGAGAACAGGGCTAAATTTGGGGAAGAAAATTATGGTTGTGGGTGTTGTCATTACATCTGCTCCACTCGTGCTTCCTCCTCTTGTGGTCTTATCCACGGTTGGATTTGCATTCTCTGTGCCAGTAGGATTTGCATTTGTGACATATGCATGCACTGAGAAGGCTGTAAATACCACTGCCCTCATCGTATCCTTTGCTAGAAAAGGGTGTAATGTCAAGGGATGAGGAAGCTGATTGGGTTAATAGAAATAATGCAGCAAAATGGTATGGATAAGATCGAAATGTTGAGGTGGAAGGAAAAGAATTTAGAGAGGATAGAAGAAAGGAAATTGGGACAAAGGATGAATTGGGGAATGGTAATGATCAAGCTAACAATTATGGTGTAATCTCCATCAATAAGGATGAATTAGATGCAGGAACAAAGGTGAATGAGATTGCAGAAGACAATGTGTACGAGGAAGATATTATCGAGTATATGGAGCATAAGGAGGAAACTCTAAGTTCAGATGCAATGCCTGATACACTGGAAGGGATCAGAGAAGCAGAGGATGAGATATCTTTAAGGAAGAGGGAAAGTAATGAATTGTCGGTAGAGTCATTACAGGCAGTTGTTGTGGCAGCTAATATAGGTGGGCAACAAGAGAACAAAGTATTAGATGAAATTGCTTATTTAGCACCAAGTTACACAAAAGAAGAGAACAGGCGCAAGAGCAAATCTGCTGATATAGATGAGAAGGAAGCGAGAAAGGATACCGCAGGACCGATTGAAGAAATCATAGATGACAGTGAATATGATCCCATAAGACACGATAGACGAGTCCAACAGGCACGCGAAGGAAGTGAGGGATCTATAGCAAGTGATATGAGCCAAAACAAAGGAAACAGAAACTTCGTTGTCATCCCTGAGGATGCGAAGTCAGCCCACAATGGGAAGGAGGTGACACATGGATCCACGAGTGCAGCAAAGTCAAGCGCCCTTGGAAATGCAGGAACTCAGAAGAAGGTCAGTAAGAAGAAATCAAAAAGAGATAAAAGCAGGTCAATTCAAGAGGAACCAAAACTACTGGCGGAAGAAAGACTTGAGGTACATGTGAGAACGTGTGGTGGTCAAACCACGATTGATATTCAGCAAGGAACCAGTTCAGATAGGAAGAGAGGAAATTTGAACCCTTCGAAGTCTGATGAAACAGGGTCTCATCTTGTTGATCACGGAACCATGGTACCAGAGCAGATCTTAAATTTTGCTATGAAGACACCGAAATGTATCTCATTTCTCCTAACCTTATAGGACACATACTTTCATAGACCAGGAAACCTTAATTACCATTGTGGCATGTCCAAACTCCATAGATAATTGTTACTTTAGTGGTATATTATCGGTTTTAGTTCCAACCTTTTTCCAGTTTCCTGCTTTCAAGGCACAATATTGAGTTTGCTCATTTTGACAATGCAATTCTAACCTTGGGATAAAGGGAATATATTGTGCAAGTCCAGACTTCTGCCGTTCTGGTCCATTTGTCTTGGGTCTTGACTCTTGACAGCTGATCCTAACAATTGTTTGTGCAGGGGAACAACTATCTTCAAAGAACATGGGTGTAAATGTGGGTCATCACAGGGCTTCAGTTGAGTCAAGAAAGCCCATGGCCAAGGAGCCCAAATCTGGGTCTGACTGGGACACCACTTCAAGTTCGTATAAAGTTAAGGCTATGCGTATTCGGCTGTTTTCCTTGTCTATGATCTTATATATGAATGACTTCGTAATTTCGTATCATGTTATTTTTGCCTAATATTATGAGTTGTGACGCTTAGCATGCATCCAAACACCAGTTTCAGACTTTCAGTGACTAGCAGTTTTAGCCACTAGTCTTTTTTCTTTCTTTTTTTTTTTTAGACCATAGTTATTGCTGCTAGCCCATAGGATTCATATGTCGTAGCAGCAATGTGCCGCAAATAAATTACTAAATGCATGATAGTTTTAACCCTGCTCCACATTTGACATTCCCTGCTTGACGTTTGACATTCCCCATATACCTAACTATGGTTTGGACTGGGATTAAAGCGCTTAGGTCATCTTAAAGCATTCTCAATTCCTGAGAATTATACCCTATCCTTATTGGTAGCTGCCAACAAGCATCTTAGAACTTGATTGTTGGTTTCTCTCTGTGGGTTGGCACTATTTGATGGCCAGAAATCAATGTTAAAATAACTTGACAGTGATAGATAAAGCGTAAGTTTGACTGACAGTGATTCGAAGCCTAACTAGCAAAGGCCATGCCACATGCTGCATATCCATGCCACTACCTGCTTTCTTAGTTCAAGAAGGATGAACTAGCCAATATGACATATTTTCTACCTTTCGCAGGTGTCACTAGATGAGGAGAAGATATGGGAGCAAATAAACGCAATATGAATCACAGTTGGATACAAAGCCGCACGAAACTCATCATGTGTGGAGGAACTCAAGGCTCTCTATGCGTTCACCGGCATTGAGCCACCAGCTTCGTCGAGCGCTTCTGGTGATCCCGTAACAATCAATGAAAAAGTTCACTTTCTCATGTCCGTTATCGGTGGGAAGCAGAGCTCTGGTTGACTTATTTTGCATGCTTGGGATCTTTCTTTGTGTCTAGTCGTAGTGTACTTTTGTGTGTTGATCAGAGAAAAGTGAAACCCTCAGGACTGTAGAGTTGCGTGTTTCTGTCCTTTGCAAAGAGCACCAGATCATTACATACTGCTTAAGGGGAGCTAGATAGCCAAGCCCAAGGGGAGAATTTCACATAAGAATGATATTCCAAATTCTGTTGACTTCTTATTTCCCCCTTTTGTGTGGAAATTCTGGTGATGATGAAGACATCAAAATTGTTGTTGATATTGTTGATGCTCTGCCATAGAATTTGGGTGTCCATATCATGGTATCTTTATAGGAAGTTGTTTTATGCTCTTGCAAGTAGAAGCAACATTTATTAAAGACACATTATACATCTTTGAAATATTATTTGTGGGGCCTATAATAGGAGACATAATAGTTAGTATGATACACGGGGAGAATTAAGTTTGAGATTTCATGTATTTGAGACTTTGGTCTCAGCCATTTGGTAATGTTTTTACTAGTTAAAGTTGAAATTCAAAATTAGTTAAAAATATAATCTTAAGTTAAATGAATTGGAGAATAAAAGAAGGAAAACGAGTGATAAGATTTGGATTTTGGTGACTTACTGTAATGTGTCATTATTCTATTAATTTGGGAGGTCAATGAGGATAATTGCATGATATAATTTACGGATGAATATGGTAGCACCAGATATATTAATTGATCTAAAATATAGGTCTTTACACTCAAACTGAAAACTAATTAAATAAAATATAATATTTTATTTAATCAGTTCAACTAATTTCAGGTTAAGATAATTTAAAAATTAAAAAATTGTATATACTTTTTGTATAAGACCTGAAGATTATTTTTTCGATCTCGTCTTTTTGTTTTACCCGAGTCCGATTCTTAGTCTATATAAAAATTTATCCTATTGTAATCTTTTCTTCATTTGCAATGGTCGAAGGCTGGGATAATACAAGCAGCGAATTAAACTTAACCACATCCAAACGGTTAATTTTAATCACTTTGGGAAACCGACATGCTGAACTTCTTTCTCTCTCTCTCTCTCTTCTTTTTTTTTTTTTTTTTAAAAAGAGGAATCCAAAATTTTGAAGTCCGTGTTGTCTAGAATCTAGATGACGAGGAGCAAGAGTGGCGACGACGGCCAACGCGGGCGGGTGGGAAAGATAGAGAGAGAAAGAGGAGAGAGAAAGGAGAGGAATGACAAAGCCTCCACCAACGCTGCTGTCTCTCACAATTGAAAACGCCCTTCTTCATCTCTCTTCCTTCTCCGATCTGTCTCCTCTTCCTGATCACATCCTCCTCGAACTCTTTGCGGTACTCTCTCTCTCTCTGTGCCAATTTTGCGTTGCTCCTTGATTTCATCGACATTTTTCTCGTCTTTTGTAAAATTACTTTTGGTTTGTAATCACTCTTGGTTTGTAATCATTCGATTTAGGTTTTTCCGATGCCTTTTGATGGATTCTTTCTTTGCCTACTTCTTTTGCGCCTTGATCAAGTTGTTTGTTTTGTGTTCCTGCATCTAATTATTGTTCCATCTTTTTGAAACTTGCTGAAACTGCAAAAAGAGGGCCCAAATATGTGTAGCTTACTTTGTCGTCTCTTTTGATGCTGTTCTTTGGAAATTGCCGTGTAATTATTCACAATCAAATTGCGTGCGCTATGTCAGCCCTTTTTTTGTTTTTTTTTTGGTGGTTTTTCTTTTTTTTTTTTTTTTTGGGGGTTTTTGGGGGGGGGGGGTCAGGGGTGTCCAGTATTCATGTTCATAGCCTTCAAATTAATCATATTAGTAGAAAGCATTTATTCATAATGATTGAGCTATTATTGATAGTCATTCAACTGCTAGGCACAAGCATACTAGTTATGTGGTTCCAGCACAACCCCCCCTTCCAAAAACCAATAAAAAAAGATGGTGGGTTTTCATAATGTGACTACTGGGTCCACAAAATAGCTCCTGGTGTGAGTCCTGCTTTCACGGGTTTCAGTTCCCTGCATTCCGGCAAGTAGTTGTGCAAGCAGAGAGACCGATACCAAGAAACAACTAATGTAATGGGTCAATTGTGAGCAAGAACTTTAATCAGCCAAGTATATCTTCCTCTTTTGTGGCTGTATATTTATGAACATCCCTATGAATGCAGTTTCAGAGGCTGTCGAGTTTTGAATAACTTGTTTCTGAATTTGTTATTTCTAATAGACCCCTGACCGTTTTGGCAGAGAACATTGAGAGCTGGAAAACTGAATGAGAAGATCCTGAAATTGTTCATAGCTACGGGTCAGGACGAAGTTCTTTCCTTCATTGAGGAGCTTAATATCCAGCCAATAATTACGCCAATCCTGCCCACCCGTAAGTCCCCAATCACGATCTCTCTGTTCACTCATGTGGCTATAGCAGTTAAACATTTTTCAGTCTAACAGATGATGTTTGCCATCAGGATGCTCTGGGAGAAAATTCTGATTCTGGATTATTCTGCCGTTGCATGAGCTTTAGTGAGAGCTACAGCAGCTGAATTTATGATGGAATAAACTGTTCTTGTAAATTACTTTTGTTCTCACAAAGAAGTGGCTTAGTTTTGCATCAAAGATGATGACGTGTATGATTTGATTGGTGCCCTGCAGCTAGATTTCACATCCTGTCTGAATGCATGGAAACTGAAACTCCTCTTGATATGATGTCATAATGGTTGCAGATCCTGTCCTGAAGGCTGAACTGAAGGTTCCAGAAGGCTTTAGTGCTGATGTCCATACTAATGGATAATATGAGCAAGTTGGCGTGACCATTGTTAGCTTCCCCGCTTCTCTGCTATTCATGTGGACACTTTTGCCATTTTATTTGAAGAAGATATATGTCATTGATTATGCATGCACCCCTACAAGAGACAGTATGCAATCTCTTCAACCTTGCAGTCCCTGCCACACTACCATTCTTCAGTACATTCTATGGTCCGAGCTGTTTCCTCCATTGTGAATACCCCTTTTAGCTACAGGTCTCTGGCGCGGTTTTAGGCTTAATTTCCTGACTTTGGCATACCAAACCAAGCTGTCAAGAGTGGAAGGAAAAATACTAGATAAAGTATATGCTGTCATCGCTAATATGATACCGAAGAGCGAAATCAACATTCGTTTCAAGACTCTCCAATCTTGCCATGTTTGAAGGTTTTTGGGGAAGCAAATTTCAGCCAGGAAAGCATGGAGATGTTTTTATGTGGAATGTGTGCCAAGGTCATATGCAACCTTGAAAGGGGGGGGGGGGAATGGAAGCTGAAAATCTCATATGGGTGGAGGAAGGAAAGAGGAGATGCAACTAGGAGCTTGTCGAGTGTGAAGGTGTCAAGCTGACGAGCAAATCTTCTGTTTTACGAGTCTGTCAAATTGTGATCGCAAGGAGTTAAACGGCAGGAATGTTGGCCATGTCCGAGTGGGTTAAGCTGTGGAAAAATATAGGGTCAGTCTCCAGTTACAGTTCGGAAGGCAGAGATATATGTGCACAGTTCACTGTTATTCATGCTTGTAACAACTAGAAGAATGATGGGAAACTGAGTGTCTTAGTTACAAAAACTGTAAATTATCGAAATTGTGAAAGAGCCCCCTGTTTCAGGTGATTTACCTATATCTGGGTAACACTGCCATGTATATTTCTTCTTGGGCATTGTAGACTGGGACTTCAAGCCACCATCTTCCCGATAACAATTCACTATAACAGACTTGGGGTCTGTATAGTTATGTGATGGTAATGGAAGCAGAATTTGAACCCTAATTTTTGGAGTCACTTGTGAGACCTCACAAGCCATGACTTTTTGGTTTTTCTTTTCGTTTTTTTGAATCATTGATATAAACACAGTATACACAAGTTTCTATTGTCTGAACGGAGAGCGAGAGAGACAGGCAGTCACCCATGGGCAAGAAATGCAACAAATTTGGCAACAAATGAGATGTGGAACTATTGAGTTTAATTTCCTAATTGTAAATAAGCTATTACCTACTAAACAAATACCCTATACTAGCAGAAGAAAAAGGCCCTGTGGATGATCCGGCTCTAAGGGTTCCTCTCAGCGAAAAGGGCCAAGCAGGGGCATCCGCCACTTAAAGCGTTTGGAAGCATGGTAAGATCCTCTTCTTGTTCTCCGATGGTTCCAGCTATTGTTTATAATGTTAGTGATGTAGAACAATTTGACCATGTGATGGATACAATGAAAAAGTACCAGTATTCGAATGGGGTAGAAGAACGAGCTAACCCTAATATTGGTCTATGAGATCGATTTGGGCAGATGATCATGTTCAGTCACCACTGTCTTATGCTGAGACTGTTAGTGGCGATCAGGGTTTTAAGCTTGACTTTGATCCGAGTGTGGAAATTATTAGATGAAGTGGGCCAAAATCGAACTAGAAGGTGTTGCTCCTGAAATTGAATGTTGGAACTCTGCTCTGGTTTGTTGTCTGGCTGGATCGAATCCACCATTTAAGGTTTTCCAAGGGTTTAATCCACCATTTAATGTTTTCCAAGGGCTTTTAAATCGTGTCTGGAAGGAGTACAGCATTCATAAGGTGGTGGCCATTGAGAATGGTCTTTTCTAGTTAGATTCCATAATGTGGAAGACAATGATATTGTGCTTTAGAGGAGCTTAGGTTTCTTTGATAAACTACCAGCAATGATGCAACCGTGGGCAGTCGATATGAAGTTTGATAGAGAAAAAATTGAAAGACTTCCTATATGGGTTCACATCCTAGCTTGGATGCAAAATACAGGGGGCCTCCAAGTCTTAGCAAATTGACAGCCTTATAGGGAAACCCTTGAAAACTGATCGCCCTCCAAGGGAAAAGTCGAGGATGTGTATGCAAGACTGCTCGTAGAAGTTAAAAATTGGAGATCCTCTGCCTCATCTGGAAATGAGAAGGATGAGTTGGTCGATCAACTTGTTATATACAAGTGGAGACATGTTCAGTGTTCACACGGCAAAATGTTTAGACTTGGGGAAGAGGTGTGTAGGAAAAAGTCTAATATAAGACAAGTCTGGAAACCAGTTCAGAAGGGCCAAGAAAAACTTAGCTCAGACAGTGCTACCACTCATGTAGGGAGTGACTTCATTACAAGAACATCACAGCTTCATTGGGAGAATGGTGATGGTTTTACTCTCTGTTTATAAGGAGATCAATTGCAAGGGATACAAGTAGGCCAACTACTGCCAATGTGATGGGTCAGAGTAGTTTCGACATGTTTGGCAGTGACATTAAATCACCTCCTACATGAATGTACTAAGCTGGAGTGTGATAGGGTTAAATATGCCCCATATATAGGAAGATGTGAAGTCTTTCACCAATAAAGTCAGCTCAGGTCTGGTTGCTCTTACAGAAACAAATACTGAAGATGTCGATTTTCAGGGAATTTTCAATAAGACTGCTTTTTGGTTGGGGATCTTTCATCAATAACATTCAACACCCAAACGGAAGAATATGGATTTGTTAGGGAGGTCACGATTATTTGGTCGATATTTTGGAAAGCATTGCGCTATTGGTACATTGTGAGGATAATACTTATATAGACACTGGAATGTGTTTTCCTATCACCTCAGTTTATGGATGTGACAAAGATTTTCTGAGCATTCCACTGTGGGCTACTTTGGTCAGATTGAGCCAAAATATGGATATGCCATGCTGCGCAATTGACGAGTTCAGCAACATTTTGCTCCCTGAGAACCGATTGGGAGGTAAGGAGGTTAAGGCATCTGAAATTAGGGATTTCAAACAGTGTTTGCAAACTTGTCGACGGACTGATATTGTCTCTAATGGTGGTGCATAACCTGGTGTAATAAACAAGAGGATGGTAATAGGGTTTTCACTAAAATTGACAGATGCTAGGTTAATCATGGGTGGGTTTTAGCCATGAATGCAATAGCTGAACTCCTATCAGTATCAGATCATACACCTATTCTTCTCAAATTTGAAGATGTTCAATACAAGAGCAGTCACTTCAGGTTCTGTGATATGTGGACAACACATCGTGATTTTCATGACATTGTGAGACAAGCAATGTGTGTCAATGTCCAAGGTTGTGCCATATTTATGCAAATGAACAAACTTGGGGTATGAAGGGCACCTTCAAACAAGTCAATAGAAATCATTTTCACAATATTTATCAACAAAAGGAGGCACTAAGATTGAAATTAGGAGAATTTAAACGTCTTTTTCACTTTGATGCCCGAAAATATTGATATTTAAGAAAAAGAGCAGCAAGCAAAAGGACTGGCTATTGTGAGGCTCTTGAGGCTTCAGACTCTCTGATAAAACAACAAAGCAAGGCAAATTGGCTTAGTTGGGGAGACCAATGTACTCAACTATTTTTTGCAGTAGTTAAGCAAAGAAAATATGTATCTTTTATTAACTCATTACATCATAATAGTGCCAGATTGGAAGGTAGGGATCTGACAAATGAGCATATGATGTCTTATTTCAATAATATGCTAGAGGTGAATGGGACTGATTGATCACTTTGCCCACAAGTGATCTTCCAATGTGGTTTAGTGGTATCCTTGGAACAACGAGTAGCTTTATGCAAGCCTTTTACTGCTGAAGATGGGAGAAAAATGATTTTTACCATACTCAATTCTAATCCCCCTTACAGGTGGATTCTTTAAAACTTGTTGGGGTGATTTTGGCAGTTAACTGAAGTTGTGCTTGATTTCTTTCTGAGGGGAAAAATTCTAAACAAGTATGTCACACCAAGTTGCTTCTTATCCCTAAGGTTGCTTGCCCTGATGAAGCTGGGGGCTTTAGGCCTGTAGACTGTTGCTCAGTGATCTATAAATGCATGTCAAAATTGATACGTATTAGACTGAAAACTATCATGAATGATTTGACAGACCATAGTCAATGTGCTTTCATATAAGGTAGAGAACTAGTTCATAATGTGATGCTATGCCAAGAACTCACTAGGGGATATACAAGGAAACATGGCCCACAAAGGTGTCTTATGAAAACTGATCTCAGGAAAGCATATGATTCAGTTCATCATCATTTTGTAGAAGAGATTCTAAGGGCTTCAAATTCCCTAAGGTCCCCATTGACTAGATTATGGTGTGACGAAGGAATGCAGATTTCTTTATAACCATAAATAGGGAGATGCATGGTTTTTTCAAGGGCGAGAGAGGACTTGGACAGGGGAAGCCCCGTCTCCTCTCAACTTTTTGTGCTAGTAATGGAAGCTTTTAACATATTCATCCCACATGCTGCCAAAAATTGTTCTCTCCAATATCACACCAGATGTAGAAGCTTGAAGACGTCTCACCTAGCCTTTGCAGATGATCTAATCTCTCTTTTGTAGAGCAAATGAGAATTCTGTCACATGCTTCATGCAGGCTTTCAATGATTTTGCCCATTGCTCAAGTATGCAGATCAATCAAAACAGATCCCAAATGGTCATATCAACTGTGAATAAAGACACTAAGGATAAACTGCAGTTGCCCATTGGTTTTACTGAAAGCAAGCTGCTTTTCAAATATTTGGGAGTGCCTGTAATATATGGGAGATTATCTACACCAAGCTACGAGTTCTTAGTGGATAAAATCACAACAAAAATAAAAGTATGGAGGAGCTACAAATCTCTTATGCCGGGAGAGTAACCTTGGTAAACAGTGTTTTAATGGATGTTTATGGGTTAACGGATTCCGATTCCGTTCTGCCTCATGAAGTGACCAAAATAGTAGAAGCTGTTTGGAGGAATTTCCTCTGGAGTGGAACAGAGTCATATACCAGAAGACCTCACGTGAACAGAGTAATATGGAGGACTGGATTTTAAAGACTTCAAAAAATGGAATTATGCTTTCATGACCAAGCATATATAGGTTGTAACGAATAAAAAGGACTCATTATGGGTTAAATTGATCCATGCACGCGATTTGAAAACCCAGTTTTGATGGGATTTTATCCATGAAGTAGATAGTTGTTAATATTTGAAGAAATTGATCAAGCTTTCCGACATTATGAATGAAGGTTTACTGGTAAATCTTGGAAATTTAACAAGGATGGGAGTTACACAACTCATGCACCCTACAATCAGCTCGTACGGCTGATGATCAAGTACCTTGGACTAACTTGGTTTGGAACTCCCCAACAGTCCCTAAACATTATTTTCTTATCTGGATCACCATGCAAGAAAAACTGCAAGTGATGAAGAGAGTAGGGATACATCTCGATGTATCCACTAACTGCCTCATATGTCAAGTTTTGGAAGAATCCCAAGAACATATATTATTTCAGTGTTCCATTGCTCAGGAAATCAGGAGCAAAGTCTTCATTTGGCTAAAGATTACCTTTCAGCTTAATAGCTTTATGCATTTACTGAGATGACTGCTGAATCCGAAGAAGAACAGGAAGCCGAACTGCGGAAGGGCATTGTAAGAGCTGCAACTGCTGCAATGTGGTGTGAGATTTGATCATAAAGAAATGATCTAGCGTTTACCAGAGGTGCAACAAATGTAGAGATTGATTTTAGACACATTAAGGAAAGTATCATAATCAAGTTTGATCACTTAGCTCAAGTTAGCAAGAGATTTATGGGCTGTGTGGAAATGATAGTTGATTGAGCTGTATGTCTTAGCTTCGATTTTGACTGCGTAATCTGGATGTAAAAACGCCCTGCCTTTCTTAGGGTGCGTTTGTTGGTAACGAAATACATACCACTTTGTTACCCCTTTCCACAAAAAGGCACTTTAATCGGTGCTAGTCAAACAAAAAATGTTGTGTTATTCGAACTTTTATTTTCATTTTTAGTAAAGCAAGTTCATTTTTATAAGAAAAGACGAGTTTTCATTTTACAAGATTAGTAACACAAAAGTAATAAACAAACCAAAATATATTCTAACAAATTGGCCAAGTAATGAATGCAAATTGAAACGATTATGACAAGCCAAATAAGTACTTTTCCCTTTTATCCTTTTTATAATTGCATTAATCCTCTTATAATAACAATGAGAATAACCAAACTCCTGATTAAAATTTCATTCTGTAAATGCATTGATCCCATAAAAAATAAATCCATGTAGAATCTATTGACATCTACTTTTTTCTTTAAAAAAAAAACTAATTACTAGGGCACTTATAGAATATCAAAGTGATTTTTAAGATATGCACTTAGTCTCATTTCCTTGTACAAATTAGTTCCCATGTAATTTTGCTGATTTAGGATAGTGATTTCATTTTAAAATTTCATAATTAATTATTTGGAAAAATAGTGCCGTACAAGATATTATTTGAAGTTGGTTGAGAAAATAATAATCAATATCGAGTTGCGAAAGTTTTGTATTTTTAAAATTTTGAGGGGTAATGGATGAATTCATAGCCATTGATTTGAGGGTCCTAAAATAGAGGATTGTGAAAGTTTTTTCCTACGTAGTTTGTCAATCACATCTTTTCCGCCAAATGCTCCTAATTATCTTGCGCCACATAGTTAGTTGTACCCTTTCAAGTCCTATAAATGCCAATTTGGGCTTCAATTATTTTCTCCAAACATAGAATTCTCAAGTAAATTGGATTTGAAATATCAAACAAACTAAAAAATTAAAAAGCAAGAAAATTATGGCAAGCTTTTCTTCTTCCCTCCCAAAACTTGGTCGTCTTGGAGCAACCTTTGTTACAAGAAGATATGTCCAAGTAAGTGCTCTACTCGATTTTGTAGACAATACTACATACATATTCGTGATGCATAGGCATATTTTTTTCGCGAGTTTTGTTGATAAGATATATGTGTGAGAATCGACTTTAAAATTTATTTTGGGTTTAAATTTTCCGATACTAATTAATTATTGACTCTATTATTAAATTACACAACATTTCTCCTGACTAATTGTTTCGCAATTTATTTTTCCAAAAATGAAGGGAGGCTCACACTTGCCACAAGATGCAGCAAACGTAGCAAAACGCGGGCTCAACGAGGCAATTAGAATTGGAGAAAATCTCACAAATAACGCAACTGAAAATGTAATTAATCCCCCCCCCCCCTTCCCATTTTTCACATAAATAAATATTTGTTGGTACCAAAAATTATATGAATAATACTTATTTTTTAAGATGAACAGTATTAATTTGATTTTGATTTGCAATAATTATTGATTTAGACAAAGGAAACAGCACAAAATCTAGCAGAGAAAGCAAAGGAAGCAGCACAAGGAGCATGGGAATCAGCCAAAGAGACTGCCCATCATACTGAGGAGACCGTCCTCTCCAACGCCGCCGCCGCCTCGGAATCCGTCAAGGAGACCGCCGAGCGTAGCATGAACACCAAGAACAACCCCAACTGCTAGAGATTATTCGCTAATTAATCAATTATGTACGCAATTACTATGATAATTAATAACACTCATGGTGGATTTTGTTAGACGGCGTACGTTTAATATATAGTTCAGGGTGAACAAATAAAATGTATTGCTTTTAGCTGATACATCAATATAGTTTTATTTTTAGTCGTCCCTAATTAATTATATTTTATGTAATCTTTTTTTCCCCCTGGTTAATTACTGAATTATTACATTTTAGTGCATTCCGTCTTTTGAAAGAGGATAGTTTATTTTTCTTCTGATATGCTAATTGTGAGATACAAAAATGTGGGCGTTCAATGTTGATCGCTCTAACATTGCAACGGTAATTTTTCATTATTTTTCTTCTCACGTGAAAAAACATGCGACAAAGTCCAATTTCTAATGTATAATTCATTATTAAACAAATTAAATGTATTTAGTTTGAGATTAGCAATTCAAATTGACTCGAACCTATAGTAAGTGGTTCATGTACTGTAGGTATGGTTTTCAAATCTACCAAATTGTTGATGAAATTTTTCATGAGAAAAATAACCTTTTGTTACCATTGAAGGAATTTAAAAATGTCATTCAGAAAGGTTTAAATGCAGGGAACCAGTGGAAAATACTTATATGTAAGATAGGATTTATTTTCGCAATTATGTCAGTAAACCAATTTTATACTAAGAAAAGTAATGTGAATAAACAGAAATATGCATCGGGTGCTTCTTGGATTGTAAATGATCACATTTTACGCTCTATTTTTCCACCCTAAAGACACCTATATGTATATATAAGCACTAGTGACACCGATATATATATATATATATATATATATATATATATATATATATATAAAGTGATGTAAATTTAGAAATCAAACCCTAGGCTCAGCATGATAATCTTAGAGAAGCCGGTTCTAAGGTTCGGTGTGCATGCGTAATTGATGGATTAGTTGAAATTGAATATTACAGGAACAAATCAAACCGACATCATTGCATATTTGAAAAACTCTCTATATATGAAACGACGTAATATGCACGCATGTATTGGTGCGCACATCAAGTTTTATCCGCTCCTCTTTCTCCTTTTTTCTTCTTTTATTACATAGATATTAAGGATATAACAGAGACTTGCTATTTTTCATAATTTATTCAGAATATTTTTTTTGTACGCATAAGACAATAATAAAAGAAAGAAAAGATAATAACAACAATTCTATAATGCACAATATATATGAGAATTTTTACACAATAATACTTACATGCATGTGTTTGCTGTAGGATGTTACATGACTTCTATAGTACTTAATTTTCAGCCATAGAGAAATATTTATCTCCATTAAAATTAGCCACAAAAAAAAATTAAAAAAGAAATCTGGTCAACACAAAATCTGTTGTGCTTTTCTAGCTTCAGCATAAATTCTCCTGCATGAAGATTGTTTTCCCTCATGACTGTCCAGATATTTCCAAAATCAAATCCATTAGATTCAGCCAATCCATGGGAAGGAAAATAAATTATTATTATTTTTTCAAACTTGTCTTTTTCTTATGAATTTATAGCAACGATATCCAGTGTGGATTTCTGTGCAATTACAAAAAACTAAAAACCCTCTGTTACGTTATTTGAAATTTCACCTCTATATATTTTCTCTCCCGTCATTTCGTTAAAGTACTAAAAAAATTTCTCTCAAAAAATGGTGAGGAAAATAGAGTTGAAGCTCATAGATGATGAGCTTAGTCGCCAATTGTCTTTTGCGAAGAGAAGAAATGGTCTCATCAAGAAAGCCTTGGAATTGCATATGGTGTGCGGTCTTGATTGTCTATTTGTCTCTTTTTCGCCCTCCGGTCGTCTTAGTTATTTTTCTGGAGATAAGAGGTAATAGCTGTGCATTTTTTAATGTAAATTCTTAACTGAGATCATCTAACAATTAGTTATTATTAAACAATTAATGTGATGTTATTAAACCTTTTTTAATGTATTATGTATTTTTATGGTAGGAAAAAGTGACTATAATTATTGAGCTGATGCCTTTTTTCATTTGTAATTAGTGTCATACAATCTACAAATGATTATATGTATATTTATTTAGTCGGAGTCTTTTAGTTCTCACTCGACTGAAAAAAAAAAGAACCTCTTGATTCAGGATTGAAGATGTCCTAGCTCGGTTCGCAACGGTGCCGGAAAACCTTCGAAGATTGTAAGAGTTAATTAGTTCATAATTGTTATCATTATTGTCATGCATATTCTTTTCTAGATACAAGTTAATTAATAAAATCGTTATATTTTGTTTCAAAATGATACAAGGTATGAAATACAAAAACCCGATCTCAAACTTGGATTAAAATTGATCTCATTTAATTTTGGTGGTTATTTAGCCTTGATTTGATTTTTCATTTTTGCAGCCATTTGTCAGAGCTAGAAGTAAGAGTTCCTTCTTTGTAACATTTAATTTGTGTTCCGAGCCGTCTTTTTATTTTTTAATTTTTGCAAGGAAGAAATTAAATACGAGGGTTGGAATTTTGAGATCAAAAAAATGGATTTCAAGGTTTTTAATGAGTTTTAATTCATGTTAATTTATATAGTTGCAGCAATTAGTCTCCATACTAAGAGAGCTTAAGGAACAAACTGAGGAGCATATCGAAAACGATCGGTACGTATACAAATATTACATGCCTCTTTTTTTGCTTACAAGTAAATTAACAATTTATTTTTCGGCTGTATATTCATGAATGAGAAATCCATGCCAAAAAATGTCAAATAATGCATATTAATTGAGAAAGATATTGATCTCCAACTTTTTTGAAAAAAAGAAATTAAGGGATAAAAAAAATTGTACAAAAAATTTATTTTCTTAGTGAATGAGTTATGAATTTTAGATCAAAGCAGGAAGAGATCTCTTAGAATCTATGATTTGTTTCCTAATTAGTGTAGGTTTAATGGCCTGTCATGACTCATGATACACTGTCTATCTTGCGCTGGTGCATACAAGTTTTTGTTTTCAAAAAATAAATAAAAAGAAAATATACTTGTAAAAATTAATTAAGTATTCCAGTAGAATTTAATGGAAACTATTGCAATGCAAATTAGCAGGAAAACATAGATAAAGATTAATATGGCGCAAGAATATATGAAACGATAATTTCTTGATAGCTAACCATGTATATAATTAAATTTTGTCACCGTTGATTATAAATAATTAACCTTATCAACACAGCTTGGTTTAAGTGATTTGTTCTTTGTTTTCCTTAAGTAAGGTCTCGGGTTTGAGTCTTATGAATGGAGAAAATAAATGATGGAAGAGCTCTATCCTTTATTAGGTCAACCGTAACTCAACTTGCCATGGATGCGATCTTCGCACTAAAATGTGTGAATCATTGGCATGCATGCTAGGTTTGGATGGAATACTTGCAATATATATTGGACGTGGGAACATATCATTTAATTTATTTTTTATTCGTCAATTCCTTTTTACAAATTTTTATTTCTTGTCATTATAAAATGTTTTCTTCAAGGCTAACACATTTCTTCTTTGATGCATTACACTATCGATCATGCCGACTTTGTTGGAGTTCTCCACTTCGATTTTTGCAGCACTATTTTTGTAAGTTCATTTAATTTGTGCATGTATATATTTAGGTTTAATTAAAGCGTCGAGTTCGGACTACTTATTATCTTTGTTTAAACTTTAAAGCTCCATTAATCTAACTAGTTTAACCTACGTACTAGGCCGTCCAGCAAGAGACTCTGAAGGTGAAAGAAGAGATTTTGCGAGCCAAAGCTGAACTTAGGTTCGCTCTCTCTCCCTCTCTTTTTTTTGGGGGGGGTACGTGGTCATGAAGAAACAACTCTTAAATTAACATTGTCACTAGAAGGATTAATCAAAATGCATGATTAATTATGCTAATTAATTATTCATAGGCGATATCAACCGTTAACCAAGGCAACTATGACTATTACTGAAGCAAACACTTCTGAGGGCCTTCTTGAGGAGGCACTGGCAAAAGTTCAGGAAAGAAAGGTACGTTGTTTGTATATTATCTCAGTTCTCTTTAATTAGAATTAAAGCTTACTTGACTAAGTAATGAGATCTAATTACTTAATTAATTAGTTAATACTCCTAACTAATTAATGGTGCCTTTTTTTAAGCAGAAAGAGCTTTCAACAGGATATAATGACAACAATGATGCATCTCAACCATCTGATTCCGTGGTATATTAATGTCATCGAATCTAAATTACTTCTTGAACTAATAAAGTTTTTTTTTGGTAAGGAAAAAAAGAAATAACTGGAATTCACATGAAGGGACTAAATACTCATAATTCTTTTTGGTATATGTTATAGGTTGTAGTGGAAAATTCATCAGCAAATCCTTCAGATGAAGTTCAGCAATCAGAGCTTGAGCACCGGCCAAATGAAGACTTGGACAAGATTCAAGACCAAATCATGCCTAATCAATCACCAACATCTGAAGGGTACTATTGTGACCTTCGTTTCCCTTCTGGTTTCGTCCGAATCTCTTGTTTCGTTTTGTTTCGCTTCATTTAATGTGTTAAAAAAGACGGTTGGGTTTGAAATTATGACAAGTTAATATAAACACGAACTAATTAAATAATCTAGAATATGAATAAATGCTGATCTGAAGCGTGCATAAGATACTAAGCTTATTTATGCTACTGGATGCACATGCTTTCAAAAGTCACATGCGTAGATTTATATTTAAAAAAATATATAAACATGGCTTCCAGAAGCATCTGCTCCTATGTGTATACAATAATTTGCCAGACTAAGCTCGTCGTCGACTTGCAGGCGAGTAACATCAATGATGGAGAGTAGCCCGCTGGCGAGCCTAGCATTTGAGATGGCAAGTCCTAATCCTTACCAAGCTGGAACATCATTCACCAGCCTCCTGCTCAGTGCAGATGTTGCTGATGAGACTTTCTCTCCCATCAGGGTATGCATACAACCAAAAAAAAATAAAAAAGACTCAAACTGTTTGAATGTAAATGAGATTACTGCGGTGTGATAGTGGTATGGACTGACATGAATAACGAGTTTGATTGGGCATTGAAAACATCAGCAAACTGTGCCTATGATGCCTCAGCAAAAAAACAATGACTCCTTTCAACAGAACCAGCTCAGTGTTTTCCAAGATGGCGTCCTCAACACCCAGTTCTACTTGTAAGAATTTCCATCCTCTAGTACAGTTACAAAACAATGCGTTTTTTTGGAGGGAGGGGGGAATTGAACTTGGGACCTAATGTGCCCCATGATTCTTGCGGATGGAATGATAAAATACGTCGATTTATAAGACCTAGCAAATAGATCATTTAGATCATATCATGTGTTCAAGTCAGAAACACCTTTAAGAAAATGCAATTGAACTTCTAGACAAATTAGTTCATTTAAGTTCATACAACGGGGCCAATTCAAGTTCCAGTCAAAAATAGATGACCTTAATTTGGATTTTTAGATCCGGTAAACGAGTATTATGTCGTTCCATTACCTGTGAATGATCTTACCTATGAATGACTTATTTGGCTCAAGTTTAATTTTTTCCTCACTGGGTATTGTTCGAATGGTTGTATTTTTCATTCTAGCTATGGAGCACAGGTCATTATAGGTTTTAGCGGGATTTAACTTCACTGTTAAGTAATCCAGTTGATAAGCATGTCTAGAAAACACAGTTAACACATGTTTGTTTTTAGCATGTTGGACTTACTCGAATCTACTTCACCATGCTCGAATATGCTTTAACCTACTCCAATATGCTCCTACCTGCTCCAATCTAATCCTATCTATTCCAATTTTGCCCTTACTATTTGCCGAGATAAACTGACGCGCAACTTTGGTCATATCAATTCAAAATTGCCTTATTTGCACTCCAAGTCGAGCTTATCCCCTAATCAAATGTTCGGGTTGATTCCCTCAATTTTTATTCTAAGTTTCACCAACTATATTCACTGTGATTTTTGCTCCTACATGATCACAGAAACAACACTAGCACAACAGAAGGGACCAACAACATTAATCAATCAGCAGAGCAAAATGAGACTGCAAACAGTAATAACATCAACTTCCCGCTTCCAGACTTAACTCCCTCAGATTTTCAGATCCCTGGAGCCTTCCAAATGCCTCAGCAAATGCTTATGGGAGGGAGTACTGCTACCACTACTAGTTCCCCACTGTTTTCTTCTCTCGAATGGAACAATCAAAATCCAACTTCATCAGGGTACTTAAAATCATCGATTTTCATAATCACACTTAATTAACTGTGATTGTTGGAAGAGTTATTCACTTTTTTAAAACTTTTTTACTGGTTCAGAGAAAGCAGAGGAGGGTTCCAAGAACTGTTGAATTCAGTTGCTGGGATGAACGTGTTCCCAGATGCTAGAACACCTGCTTTCCCAAGCCCTACAAATCTGCTTATGAATCATCAGGTAAAGATTAACGCATTTGATGGCTTTGTTCATTTCATTTTCGCAAAAAAAATTTTGAACTCAAAATTCAAAGCAAATGAACCAATCTATGTGTATGCTTAGGTGACATGAGACAGTATGACAGTAAGATATTTGTGAGATGGTTGATGCGTAGTGCCATATTGATGTCTTTCAATAATTTTTATGAGACAATATCAGATACCCAAAGTGAATACACTAATAACACTGATGTGTCATATATGGTATCAAATAGTCCATAATTCATTAGTATATTGACACGTTTATTTTCTGGCTTTTTGGGAAATTCCCTTTTAAAAATTAGTCAATGGGAGGTCAGACAATGGACCTCGGCGCTCCACTGAACATGCAAGGATCACTGGCAAACTCCGCCCCGGTACGTTTCCACTTCATATATATATATATATATATATATATATATATATATATATATATATATATATATATATCAATTTTATACATCAAGAAAATTAACTAAATTTGGGGCTAAAATTCTTTTTTGTTTTTCTTTTGGGGCCAGCAAGCAATGCAAGGAAATCAAATTTCTTCTACCCCAAGGCACTTTGGAGCAGGAGCATCTTCCTCCTCTGCCCACAAGGCAAGTAGCCCCAGAAATTTTGTTGATATGTCTCCCATTCCCAAATTTTAAAAAAGGAAAAGCTTGATATTTATCTAATTCGATATCCACCCAACCCAAATTGAAACATTGTAGGAAGAGTTGGAAAAAACTGACCTAACACGATTACCAATCAGAATTGCATACGAAATTAGGTGGGTTTGGATCGTTTAATTAAATGACCTGACGAGGATGTTAATCAATTGGCTTAGGTTGAATTAAATGGTTGACACGCATAATTAAATGGGTTAGATTCAAGTCGAAAATCTTGACGTGATCTATTTAACCCATTTAATTAAAGCGATGTACAGCATAAGCTCATCCTAAACTAATTCATTACAGACCCAACTAAAACCCGACCCAATGGACCTTTTGCCAAGAATCCCAAGATACACACATATTGATATATATATATATTTTTTTAACCCATCATATGTTGTCATTGTGAGAAGCATAAATTAATTTCTTACATGAAAAATTTTGCAGCGGAAATTGCCATGGAAGGATGATGTATTTCTGAGGCTGTCAAACAACCAAAATGGAAATGCAGCATCAAATAGTGCCCTTCCTGCTCCCAGGTATCATAACATCAGATGTCAAAATTTAGCTCTCAAAATACAAAAACGAGACAAATAATATTAATAAAAGGAAAATACAAATGATTATTTCTAAATTATAATAGTATATTGATATACTTTTTTTTTTTTAATTTCAGGCCTCTAAGAAATTTAGCTTACAATACTGCATATGAAATAATGGGTTTGCCAATTGATCCCCATTTCCGGATGCTTGAAGAGATGAACAAAAATGGTACAAAACTCAACGCTACACCTTCATACATACATACATATACATACATACATATATATATATATATATATATATATATAGATATATATTTTATATATATATATATATATATATATATATATATATATATATATATATATATATATATATATATCCCTCTTCTTTAATTTTCATAAACTGAAATATAAATTGTTGGATTTACTCACACAAGGACACAAGAGGGGGGTGAATTATGTCCACCAATTTTTCGGTTTTCTCAAAACACTCATCAGAACTGTTTGGAACACGTATTTGCAGTAAAGCAGAAACAAGTATAATTATGAAAATAATAAAGGAGACACAATATTTTTACGTGGAAAACCACCTCTGGCCCAATTGAGGTGTAAAAACCACGGCCTACCTCAGTGGGATTTCAGCAACACTTTTATTAACACGGCCCGAATTCGTTACACATGTAACTCACACGTGACTACGTCACACACGTAACTTAGTCTCCACCGAGACCCTCGTTACAAACACGTAACTAGCCTCTACTTGAGAACTAGTCACACACCACGTCCAAAGTCTTCCAAGACTTGGACACACTCTAATCTCACTAATGACAAAGGAGAATAGATAAACACCTTACTTTAAATGCTTCTAAATAAGTTGAATGTAAGGTACAATACAATCCCTATTATACCAATATAGATGACTCAATTTAGCACACTTCTTGAAGGTTTTTCAATCAGAAAATTTTCTCACAGAAAACTCTATTTTGCTCCTTGAAAAACCATGAATGAAAACGTTGAGAGGCAAGAGATTATATACCCTCGGAATACTTGTGCCGCAAGTATATGGGAGGTTTTGGATTTTTGTAATAACTCCTAAAAATACTCAGCATCCTAATAGGAATTAAATTTCTCAACAATATCCTTTTAGGAAATCATATCTTAAAAGATAAGATAGAATCTTTCAAAAATATCTTTTTAGGAAAACCAAATTTATTTAGGAGAGAACTCTTTTCTAGACGAAACGTTATTAGAAAAGCAATTCCAAATATTGTAGGAATTTTATCATTTAGAAAAACTCTTTAGAAATCTTAGAACACGAGTTGTATATGTTGCCCTCAGAACGCCGCAGTGCTGATCGCTCACCTTGTTCTGAGCAGTGTTCTGAGTGGCATAATAAATTCCTTCAAGGTGAGTGTCAAGTCAAGTTCTTCTAATTGGCATATTAACAAGAATCTAGATGAATACAACTAGTAATTAACCCTAAGACTCTTGTGATCCTTTTACCTCCTTGATATCGTGCATACATATTCACTTTGATGTTCCACGCCTCTTCGAACTGTTCTCTAGGGTGTTTGCAACCTGTCTCAACACACAATTCTAGCACACTACTCAAGCATAGCATCATAGTATATTGACTGGTACATTTGGGTCATTATCATCAAAACCTTATACATGATTGTTTCAACAAATTCCCCTTTTTGATGATGACAAACGAAGTGACCATCAAAGTGCGACAAAGTAAAGGGCAAAAACATTGGTGCCAAAATAGTAATTTAAGAAGTCCAATGCATACACGAGAGAAAGCAAGAATAAGAATAAGCTTAAAACAGGCAGACCAATCAAAGCATGGTCATTCTTATCTTCTCCCTTTTGACATCATCGAAAAGGTCGAGGGAACTATCTACATAAATTCAGTAGGGATGCACCCACCACCACAGGTAATAAGGAAAAATAACAGCGATACAAGTCAAGTATATGATACAGTAAGGATATTGGCCATCCGAGTCACGCACAAACAAATAATAAAGGCGCAAGCAAAGGTATAGCATACATGCATAAACCGTCTAAGAATAGCCATATACTATTAGTAGTCACATATATAACCAAGTATTTGAAAAATGGTGTTGGAAACAAGGAAAGAAACAAGTTCAGATAGAGGAAGGTGGAGGAGGGAATTTGGCTGTGAGGGCAAGAAGGGCACTCAGCAAATCCTCGTGATATTTAGCATTGAGAGTCTTTTCCTCTGTAAGCACCTGCTTTACTTCAGCTATCTCCCCCTTCAATGTAATCTGATCCCGCAACAGTATATCAATTGTGGGAGCGCTAGATGTGGAGGTTTCACTGGGAATAGATCCAAGTGGTGTTTGGAGCCCCTATTCTAAAGTTGCACTGCAGCCTTTTGTCACTTTGAAACCGCACCCAATCAACGTGCTGTTGCCAATCTCATCACTAACCTAAAAGCCTATTCTCTTCTGCAAGTGAATCCCAAGTTTCTCAAACACTGACTTCAATAAGAATCTATACCCCATGTCATGATCCTTGGACGTTTTGGCAATTCTCCCAATATGGCTAATCATGATTGCGAGCAAGTTAATTTGCTCACCCTTATCCAACATATCAGTGTAGCACATGTCCTTGGGATCAGCAATGTTGCATTCCTGACCTCGGGGAACGATGTTCTTAATGACAAATCCAAAATAACAATCGATGCAATGACATCATTTCCCCCTTTCGCACAAATCAGGACTCAATCAGGTGGGGTTTTGGGGCTAGCTTGCCGGTCAATTCCAACAACCGCTCATCACCAAGCACACTCTTGTCCTCATGAACATACACATCAAAACCGTCAGAAGATACCCCAAGCATTTCACCTAACTTCTTAGCATCAAACCGTAGTTCATGATCATTAACTGTGCTTGTCATCACTCATTGGTGACACCAAAGTTCGCATAAAACTCAGCCAAGTCTGGAACCGAATAACCTCTCTTAGTATTCATGGACAGGAACCATCCATGCGCTTCCAACTTCTCTAAGAACACCCCTAGCTCCTGTTCCGGAAAGTATGACACCTTAACTACCTTCCCCCGAATCACAGATTTCTGAAGGAAATGCTCATATATATCTCTCAGCAAGTGTCATAGTTTTTCTAATTTTCTTCTTCTTGGGTGCATTAGATTCTTCAACTAGTTCAGGTACTTGTTCTGAGGCAGCCCATTTTTGGGCAGGTTTCTTAGATGAAACTGGTTTGAAGAGTGTTTTGGTGAGTGTTTTAGGACTTGATTGGAGCAGTTCGTTTGAATCCGCAAAATTGGTTCATCCTCATCACTATCCTCAGCATCCTCAACAACAAATTCATTATCAACACGTTCAACATCATAATCATTTGACTCCCCAACTGATTCGACCTCATTCCCCTTAATCTAGACTCGGCCACAACTGGGTCATATACCACAATCTCTCAACCCGCAATTGGGTATAGCGAAGGTACCATAGCAGGGTTCAAGTTTACTGATCTTAAGTCCTAGCTCTTCAAGAACCCAAAAATAGAGGGAGTAATCGAAAAAGAAGGTGAGAGAGGGTTTCCCATATCAATTCAGATCGTTTATGATGATGAAGGTGCCTATGATGTTCCATCAGAACTCATCCCAATTCCGCCCCTTTTTCTTGCTAGTTGGTCTTATAGTAATCTTGGGTGAGAAGTCTTGTACTTGGAGGATACTTGACCGCCACGAGTTCTTGCCGTTAAGGATTTGAGATGATTTAGGGTTTTGAAGGGGTTTAAGGAAGGAGAGGGAAATCGGATTCTTGGTGGAGAGGAGGGAAGGTGGTTTGAGAAGATAAGGAAGGTTTGAAATGAATTGACCTAAAAATAAAGTAAAGATCTGTAATGATCTTTTCGGCTGCTGGTTTTTGGAGAGAGAGAGGATTTTGCATGAAAGATATTATTACACATTGGAAAAAGCTGCAGATTATAGATTAGGCGTAATAAATCCAATTTTCAATACACTTTAACTTATGGTAACTTGATTAGCATATGATTCAAATAATGGTGAGACCTGTTCTTAGCGCCTGTTCTGACTGCTGTATATTCGGTAATAAAGGACAGTAAGGACAATAACATTAGACCTCAACGACTGTCAGCATGTTACATTCCACACATATGCTAATAACAGCACAGAAAATTGAATGCATGCATTAAATCAATTTATTTGGTCTCAAAACCTTACTAGTCAATCATTGGGAGTTGATGAAGTGCTCTCACGTTCTCTTAATCATACCTAATTCAAGTTTATTCCTCTCAAACTGTTCTCTACTCAGTGCCTTGGTAAAAATATCAGTAATTTATTTGTCAGTGGCACAAAAATTTATTGAAATCAAGCCCTTTTCTATATTGTCTCTTAAAAAATGATGACGAACGTCAATATGCTTAGTCCTTTTATATTGACACGAGTTATTGGCAATGTTAATTGCACTTGTGTTATCACAGAATATGGGAATGCATCCCGTGTTAATACCAAAGTCCTTGAGTTGTTGCCGTATTCACAATAATTGAGCACAACAAGAAGCAGCCGCTACATATTCCATATCTGCTGTGGACATGGCAACTATGTGCTGTTTCTTTGTAGACTAAGAGGGTCCAAGAAAAGTAGCTATACCTGAGGCGCTTTTTCTGTCAACTAGAAATCCGGCATAATAAGCATCCGCATACCCAATGAGATCAAAATTGCACCCTCGAGGATACCATGAAGCTAAGTCCGAGGTCAACAGGTGCAAATGTTTCCTCATAATCGATCCCCTCTTCTTGGTTGTAATCCTGAACCACCACCCTGGCCTTGTTCCGAGTGACTGTTCTGAACTCATCCAGTTTATTCTTGAACATCACTTGGTGCTAATTATCGATCTGTCATTAGACCTTGGTTCAAGTTGCCAAACCTTGTTCATTTCGAACTGATGTAGCTCTTCTTGCATAGTAGTAAAACAGTCAGAATCTGTAAGGGTTTTATAAACATTCTTTGGCTCAACGTTAGATAAAAAGCATAGAAAGTATATAAGTTTCTAAGTTTGGATCTGGTTTGCATTCCTGTATTAATGTCAAAAATGATCTGGTCAAGGGGGTGCGAGCTCTGGTGCTTTTAAGGCTATGGAATAAATGGATTCACAGATACACTTACCAATCTCTCCTGGGTACTTAGTGAAACAGGTTCTGGAACTGTTCTGGTGCCTGTTCCCATATCAGTCCGGGAATAATTGGGTTGAGTGGGCCGGTTCTGTTCAGATTCAGCAATGCTTCTCCCTGACTGGTTTGCTCCCTGCCCACTGCTAAATTATCAGTTCCAGAATTTGGTTCATTTTCAGGAGCCTCACCTTTGTCAACTATGGAGTTTTAAGTGAGTGAGAGGTCTTTTCTTACAAGACCAAGTTCAAACTCTTCTTCCTGTGTATCATGCTCAACCACAGAGTTAGTCTCATCAAACAATACATACCTCTTCCCTCCTCTACTTATGATCCTCATAGGACCACAAATCAACATGTAGTTATTTAAGAGGTCAGGAAGTACTAACACAATTCTTTGACTTGAAAGAAGCTCTAACTTACTTTTCCCTAGCACAAACGTCGCACACCTTATCATCATTGTACTTGATGGAAGGTAGTCCGACTACCAGGTCCTTAGAAACAAGTTTATTCAAAAGAGAAAGGCTTGCATGACCTAACCTCTTGTGCCAAAGCGTAACATCGTCATCAAGAGCACTTAAACAAGTCAAATGATTTTGGGAAAGTAAAAGAACACACACTTTATACACATTGTTGTGTCGCTTCCCCCTGAACACAACACTACCAGAATTGACATTGGTAATCAAGCATTGATCTGAAGAAAATTCAACATGATTACCTCTATCATACAATTTGAGATACACTTAGCAAATTATGTTGTAACTCATCAACCAAGTATACATTATCAATAGAGTGAGAGAGTGATTTACCTATCTTACCTACACCGATAATTTTTTCAGATTTGCCGTTTCCAAATGCCACTCTCCCTCTATCAAAGGCTATAAGTGAGAGGAAGTTTGATTTATCTCCCGTCATGTGCCTTGAGCAACCACTATCCAAGAACCATAATTGATTGCCTCCTCTCACTTTAGCCTGTAAAATAGCTAAGTGTTTGTCTTGGGAACTCAGATCCACTTGGGTCCCATTTTCTTTGACATGGACATCAACTCATCTTTTCTAATCCATATTTGCTTAACATACACTGAGTTTCTCTCTACGGTCTTATTTCTCAATGAGCAAGCATATCGATAATGACCAATCTTATCACAATGAAAACAGATTATATTTTCTGAAAGTCCAACATATTTTTTTGTTCACTGGTTTAGTGACATGCCTACTCACAAATCCTAGTCCCTTTTTATTATGACTATAGTGAGTGTTTAACCAATTAAATGCTTATGAGGAACTGTTCCAGCGCCTGTTCTGAACAAGGTTAGATTCGGCCATATGGAGCTTTTCAAGCTACTGACTGTTTTCATTTATTAGGGCTTCTATTCTGAGTGTTTCTGTGGAACTATTCCTGTGCTTGTTCTAAATAAGGTCAGCTTCGGCTTTTTGAACCTTTTTAAGTAACTGATTGTTTTCTCTCACCAATAATTCTATCTTAAGTTTTAGTTCTCGAAACTCTTCTTCTAGCTTTGAGAGATCAGTGTTAAACACTTCTTCTCTCTTGTTCATAAGATCCTTAAGGGTGTCTAGTTCATTACATAAAATAAGAACTTTTTCATCAATTTTGAGTTTTTCACAAGTGAGAACCTCATTCATATGCCCAAGTTCTTGCTTCTTTCTTTTCAGTCTTTTAACATCCTTTTCTAATCTTGAGCAGGTGTTTTTAAGCATGCAATTTTCAAAATTTACTATCTCACATTCTTCCACCAATGTAAAAACTAATTTTTCAAGTTTCCTCTTGCTAAGATTACGTACCTCTTCCTTGAGTTGGGACAAACTCTCGATCGAATCTGAATCTGAATCTGATTCTCTTTGGGCCATAAGAGCTACTGCTTCCTCTCCATCTTGAGAGTCCTCTTCTTCTTCTGAGGTATCACCCCAGGCTGCCATCATTGCCTTGATGAACTGTTTTCCAGCATTAGTTGACTGCGTCTTTTGCCTTTGGTTCGGACCTGTTCTGACCCCTGTTCTTCCTTCAGCAAGGGGCAATTCTTCACAACATGATCTTGCCTTCCGCACTTGAAGCATCCTGAAAACTGATCACGATCACTGTTCTTAGTCCTGCTGGTGTTGCCCTTCTTGTATTTGCTTTTAGCCTTCTTGAAGAATTTTTTGAATTTTCGAGCAATCATGACCATTCCTTCTTCATCAAAATCTGAACTATCGCTTTCTCTAGCTTTTGACACAAGTCCTCGGTCTTTCTTCCCCTCTTTATTCATCTGGGAGTTTCTTCTTAGCTCATATATTTGTAGATTCCCAATAAACTCATCCAAGGAGATCTCATTCATCTTTTTTGCTTCTTGAATCGTAGTGACCTTTGATTCCCACGAATGAGGTAAATTCGTAGGATCTTCCTAACCAACTCTTTAGTAGTAAATGATTTTCCCAACGATTTTAAATCATTAGTAATATGGGTGAACCGAGTATACATGTCCATGATTGTTTTTTTGTCGCTCATCTCGAATAGCTCATATTTCCTCACTAGCAGCTCAATTCTAGATTGCTTGACTTGATTGGTTCCTTCGTGAGCTACTTGAAGGGCATTCTATATCTCTTTTGCAGATTTACACTCTGAGATGCGAGTGTACTCGTCAGGTTCGAGTCCAAAATATAGCAGTTTCTTGGCCTTGACATTCGTCTCCATCTTCCTAAAGTCGTCTAAGTCAAATTCCTTCGGCTCCTCAGGAACAGTCTTCCCATCAGTTGTGACTTTCACTGAAATGCAAGGACCATTCACAATGAGCATCCATAACTCATAATCCTCAACTTGGATATAGTTCTCCATTCAATTTTTCCACCAGTTGTAGTGTTGTCCATTGAAATATGGAGGTCTGGTCACAGATTGACCTTCTAAGATTCCTTATGGAGCATTCATCTTTTCAGGATCTCTCAAGGTGTTAACCTAAATATGAGAACTCTGCTCTGATGCCACTTGTTGGATTTGCTCACACATGGACACAAGAGGGGGGGGTGAATTGTGTCTACCAGTTTTTCGATTTTCTCAAAACATTCATTAGAACTATTTGGAACACGTGTTTGCAGTAAAGTAGAAACAAGTACAATTGTGAAAATAGTAAAGGAGACACAATATTTTTTCGTGGAAAACCACCTCTGGTCCAATTGAGGTGTAAAAACCACGACCTACCTCAGTAGAATTTCAGCAACACTTTTACTAACACGAGCCGAATTCGTTACACATGTAACTCACACGTGAATACGTTACACATGTAACTTAGTCTCCCCCGAGACCCTCGTTACAAACACGTAACTAGCCTCCACTTGAGAACTAGCCACACACCACGTCCAAAGTCTCCCAAGACTTGGACACACTCTAATCTCACTGATGACAGAGGAGAATAGAAAAACACCTTACTTTAAATGCTTCTAAATAAGCTGAATGTAAGGTACAATACAATCCCTATTATGCCAATATAGATGACTCAATTTAGCACACTTCTTGAAGGTTTTTCAATCAAAAAATTTTCTCACAGAAAACTCTATTTTGCTCCTTGAAAAACCATGAATGAAAACGTTGAGAGGCAAGAGATTATATACCCACGAAATACTTGTGCCGCAAGTATATGGGAGGTTTTGGATTTTTGTAATAACTCCCAAAAATACTCAACATCCTAATAGGAATTAAATTTCTTAACAATATGCTTTTAGGAAAACATATCTTAAAAGATAAGATAGAATCTTTTGAAAATATCTTTTTAGGAAAACCAAATTTATTTAGGAAAGAACTCTTTTCTAGACGAAACGTTATCAGAAAAGCAATCCTAAATATTGTAGGAATTTTATCATTTAGAAAAACTCTTTGGAAATCTTAAAACACGAGTTGTATATGTTGCCCTCTGAACGCCGCAGTCCTGATCGCTCACCTTGTTCTGAGCAGTGTTCTGAGTGGCATAATAAATTCGTTCAAGGTGAGTGTCAAGTCAAGTTCTTCTAATTGGCATATTAACAAGAATCTAGATGAATACAACTAGTAATTAACCCTAAGACTCATGTGATCCTTTTACCTCCTGGATGTCGTGTATACATATTCACTTTGATGTTCCACGCTTCTTCGAACTGTTCTCCAGGGTGTTTGCAACCTGTTTCAATACACAATTCTAGCACACTACTCAAGCATAGCATGATAGCATACTGACTGGTACATTTGGGTTGTTATCATCAAAACCTTACACATGATTGTTTCAACATAAATATAGTATTATTAGTGAATAATATGTTGAAGAATTTTGTTGGTTGGATATTGACAGGGAAGGGGAAACAGCAGCAGGAGTAATCAGTGAGAAAGCTCAGACTGAACCCCTCATCGTCGTCATCGTCTCATTTCGAACTGAATTTGGACTTTGCAGCTTTGTCAATTTGATTTAGAAACTTATAATTTCAGTTTATACATTGATTTCATGCTCTCAATGTAAGAGCTTTTTGGTTTTAGACCTCAGTAAGGTTAGTTAAATACATAGTGATTGATTATATGCAGTGTTGTAGGCATCTTAATTCCTGATAAATGTAAGAAGTCAATCACTGTCTGACTTGTTTTGTTAATAATGGATTAGTAGATGGTTGGAGTTAAGACTTACCAAAATATTTGCCGTGACGCAAAGCGAAAAGATTTGCTCTACTTGATTTGAGCACAATCCTATCTTGAAAAAAGCAATGTACAGGATACAACAGACATTTCATCCATTTGCTCTGCTTGATTTGAAATTTGACCCAACACAGACACATCTCGAAAACAAACAGTTCGTCTTCAGGTGGAGATAAGGGCCATGAGTTTACCAACATTTGGATCTCCGTAAACCTGCAAACACCTACACACAGGTGTTCTTGCACTAAGACGTGGGCGGGTCCACTGAATCCCAGTGAACTGCAAGAACTGCTCATGCGGTCCTGCAATTTGTGCACTGGAAAGGACAGCCCAATTCAATGAGAACGAAATAGCTTTTGGACCGGAGAGGGAAAACTGTTTTCATACGTAGTTACACGACAGTGCAATTGCTTCACAGCAGTAAATATGTATGAACTGTAGAAGCAGCAGCAGTTGTCAAAATACAAGAATATCGTTGGTGACAATACAGCATGCAGGAGTTGATAAGCAGGTCGCGCACTGAGACAACACCCTCTGAACGACAAATGTGACCCTTTGCGGCCTAGTGTTCCCTGTAAAGCACACTTTGATTGATAACCCGCTCGACTTTGTCTTCTCTGGTTGAGCTGGCTCCGGTTCTCTCCGATGATCATGTTTGTAAAAAGCATTTACTGCTCCTGTGTCACGAATGATTAGAGAAAGGTGTTGAATATGGTTTGGGTTATATCTTTGGAGTTAAAGTTCAATTACGATGCTTAAATTTGTATTTCTTTGTGTCTAATCTGCAATGTAATGTAGACATTAAATGTGTCATTATTGTTTAATAAATTAATCCATTTTGTTGCCCAAAAAAGGGGAAAGCAGCGCTGTCTTAATTTTTTAATTTTTTTCAATCAAGTGCGGGGATGTGGTTGAGTCAATATGGCTTGCAAGTCCTATTCACTTTTTGGCTTGCTGAGCTTGTAGGCCTGTGGTGAGTCCGAGCCAAACTTGTCTGATTATCTGTGTCGAGCCCCACCCATACGAGTTTGTTCTTTCACCAAACCAAATGAGTCAAGCCAGCCAACCTTCTTTGGAAACAAATATTTCATGTAAGCATAGTTACTTTAAGACCGCCATTCTCAATTACAACACAATATCACTTTTCCCTCCTCAATTGCCTGTTCATAATATCTATTTTCTTCTAGCAATATCTCAAGTATTGTCAATAAAGAGGTTCAAAATGATTAAAATGATTATTTATATCATCAGATGTGCATATTTCTTTCTAGGGAGTTTATTTTCAAAAATGTCACTTTTAAACATGGGTGCTATGGATGAAAGATTGGTCACTTCATGGAACGTTTTTCCCATATTATATGTGAGTGAGGACAAACTATGTTGACAATGCATGTTACCCCGAGTACTGTCAAAATCGAGGATTAAAAAGATTGAAATGATTATTTACATCACCAAGGTGTAATGCCTTGCCCCCCTCCTGGGTTACAAATTAGTTACCTAACGACTTCAAGGATCACGAATGATCACATAAATCACCACAAGTCTTTTCGGCTTACTTTGTTAGCATTTATCACTCACATGCTATATGAGAAAAACTTCCCATGTGATTATTAACACTAAAAGCGATCACAACAAATATGCTTAACTATAGAGTTCTGAACAGTGCACTCTAACAAAATGAATGTGCACCTTTGGAGATATGAGCAGATTTTTCAAATCCTTTTAGCATTTTATTAGCCACACTATATGATAGTGCAGAAGATCCTAAAGCGAACCGCCGATTTAGAGGACATGTAATCTAATCATGTATCAAACACAACAAGGACGTTGTGGTTTTTCAATTGGGGTGAATGTGAGTGAATGTGTACCTTCATTTTTTGGCATCTACTCTTAGGAACTTTGCAGTCAAGTGTAATAGTTATGTATAACTCTTAGACAAGGTGATCATTTTCGAGATTTTTACAGATAATGTGTAAGTGAGGACAAGCAACGCTGACAACTCTCCAATAGGCCAGGGCATTACTTTACACCCATCCATATTCTCTTTAGAATGTACATTTGTCATCCTATTCACATGTTTCATGTAAATGTAGAAGCAAAGTCATTTGTTCGCTAATACTAGCTTGCACCCAAACCACCTCATTACCTCGTAATGGGACAATGGTAAATTGATAATTATCAATCCACTAAACAAATTAGGTGCATTTACCAATTCTGTTGTATTTGTATCCGATTCTCATAACATATTCGAGCTCCAGAAATAACGTTCAAATCTAAATCATGAAAGAAAAACTTACGTAGGAGCTTTAAATAAGTCGAAATTGGGTTCAAAGATTTAAAATAACCACGTGTCGACATTAGCTGAGTGAGGGAGTCGAGTCTAAATTTGAACTTCGTTCGCTTGAGCACAAGCCCTAGTGGATGTTCATGAGCCGCATCGAGCTCGACTCGAGCACACCCCTGTATTTTTGAGTCTAAAGGTCAAATGATTGTTCACATTGGGCTGAAGCCCAACAAAAGCAGCAGTCCAACATCTTACAGGCAGCAAGTCCGCAATCACAAGTCGCACGTGCACTCTGACACGTGAGAGAGAAGAGCAGAGAGGTAGGAGAGAGAAAAATTTAAGCTCAGATTTTGAGAAAGGGGAAGGAGAGAGAAGGAAGAGGAACAGAAAGCGAGAGGGGCGTCTAACATTGGGCCCCACACCCACTGGCGTCTTGAAACGATATGATATGACGTACCCTTTTCAGAACGAGCACAGACGTTTGAAACGCACCAAAACCAAAACCAAAACCAAAACCAAAACCGCGTCCCAATTCCACTCTCTTTCTCATCCCAAACTGACAAAATTAAATGTGCCCAGAATAGAGAAAGGAGGACTGCTGCTCTTGCAAGTCTAGAACAAACAACTTCCATATTCAGAAAAGCTTGAGAGAGAAGTTCAGGATTGAAGAAGGAGAGGCATGCGGGTTGTGGGTCGCTGGATTCTCCCATTCTTTGTAACCCAGATAGATTCTGGTGAGCTTAACATAATCTCTTCAATTTGCTCTGATTATCTTTCCTTTTTGTGCTTTTGATGCTAATTTTATCTGCCATGGATTCTTTTCTGCTGCTCAATTTCTGAATGTCGTTTGTGTTTGAGGGTCTTTTTAGCTTGTATTCCTAGTGGGTTTGATTTGTTCTTAGTGGGTCGATTGTTTGTGTGAATCTTATTCAGAAAGCGTTGTGCGAATTTGAGTTGCTTTATTTTGAAGAATCAGATTTTGCAGGAGGTGGAAGATAATGGGTCTCTTTTTCCCCCTTTTTTTAATCGGTCTTGGGTGGTTGAAGAGAGGATCGTTTGGGGCTTAGGGAGGATTCAATGCGGGAAAAAGTAATGAGTTGTGGAGATGGAAGAAAAACAGTTAGTGTTCAATTGGGGGAATGTTAAAACAAAAGCAATGCTGTACACCCCAGGTTCTGTCCTCCAAAAGAACCCAAAATGGCGTATAGCCCAATTCATGTTATATGGGAAGTGAGGATTGTTTACATTCTAAACTCCCAATGCTCCTGGTGTATCTTTGTCATCTCAATTTGTTTTTAGACTTCATAACGAGTTAGTAAGATAGAGCCGATTAGAGCCCCTTGAGCACACAATGCAAGAATTAAATAGTGCAATAGCTTTCATTTTTGTCTCCTTGAATCTCTGGTGAGGGGATATAGTGAGGTCTTTAAAATGCACCTTGTCTAAACCATGTTGAGGCATACATGGTGTTCTTGAAGGTATAATGTTGATTCCAACTGCCGAGTCATTGTAATCTGTAGCTGTAGCTTTATTGTGATTGAAGCCATTGAGGCAGTTGAGGGGACCTTCAACATTTTATGGAAACTTTTACTTCAAATACACCGGACATAGCTTCTACAAATGTTCTAGGAGATGGAGCGGCTATCAAAGGTTGGACATATGCATTGTGGATGAATGGATTTGATTTACTGCGATGACAAGTCGACTAAGGGTATTAGTGGGTGATTTTCCCCTCATTTTGATGCTATCGGTGCAAAATTAACCCATTACTGTTTGTTAGTTGTAAACACCCTGTAGTTATATGATGATGGTTATTCTGCTGACACTCCTGTTTGTGACTAATGGTTTCTGCAGAGCCATCTCAGCATGTTAAATTGATGATGTGAACTTTGACTTCAGTGCTACCAATTCTCTTCCATTTTGAAGCTCCTCTCTGTTTCTCTGGGAGAGCATAAGTGGAAGTCTAGATGTCTACTGCTAAAGTGATTTTCACGTACAAGCGAAAGCGGTTATCTTCATGCTCTGGTGTTGGCCATGCTGATGGCTGTCCTGATTTTTCTTCTCATGTTCAGACTGGTAAACGCCAGCATGCAACCAACGAAAGGTCAGAGATGCTGAAGAAAGATATAAAGGTGAGTGCAATGTATTGAACAAGTGGGTTAAATATCAGTCATCTGAAGGCAAAATAAAAGAGAATTAACTTATAAGAGCAAATAATTGAGAACTTCCAGATAAGAAAAAGGAAAAACATGAATGATCCTGTAAAATGTTTCATGGATCTTATGGCATACGGAAATCTTGCTTTTGGTCTCATATCCGTACTTCCCTCCAACTCCAATATTGGAGCTCCTCTTAGGCTAGTAGAGTTTGTCCTGTCCTTCCCAATGCTTGTGGCAGACACTATACATTGGACCTCTAAGCTTTAAACCCATTATTTGGTGATTGGTGCTCCAATAAAGTTTACTATTGTTGTTGGCTTAGTTATCAGTCTTTTCTGCCAGTATGTTTTGAAGTAATCCATTGCCCAACATGAGCTAGCAAAGCCTCTTTTCAGGGTTTACACTCTTGTTATTTTTTATAATTTTATATTTCATGTGCTACTTTGGCGTGTCACCAACAACATTTAAAGCCTTGGTGAATGATAGTCATCATCAGAGGGTCGATAAAGATGACTTTCATTTTTTCATTTATTCGTGCTCCTTTCCATTTTGATATGGAATGATTTCCATATTATTGCCTTAAATGCTATGCAGATTTTTAGGTGCATTAACTGTAATGATGCGGACGTGTCCATAAACTGCACAAGCTGTCTTGATGCATATAATCATGTACATGCAGATTCCCACCATGAGGTTTGTAGCAAATATCCTTTTGTTGCTGCTCACTACCGCCTCCCCCTTCCCCCTTCCAAATCTTGCTCTGCACAGAAGCTAGTATCTCATCCAATTTTGCGTTTACTTTATGTGTTTGAAGCAGGGATGTCAAGGGGAAAACCTCTCCTCTGCTTGTTCGTCTCCTCGAGTTCAGTGCTTAAGCATATCCAAAGAAAATAACCATGTTGAAAGATCTGATGCAATTAACACTACAGAAACTATGCTTAGCTGCCATGAATTGGCTGTGGACCACCCTTTTACGACGTTAGGCACAAATATTACTGGTGGAGCACCCTTAGTAAAGGCCATCAACCCCAGTCAGAAAGACTCTTTTTTGGATCTGAACTCAAGCTCTCCACATGAGGATGGATGTATCCAGGGCAGTTTTGTTTCTCAGTCAGCAGAAAAGAGTACTGATTCACTTCAGAAACAGAGTTATCAGAGCAAATCTGAAATTGCAAAAGCCAAATTGACTACTCCTTTACTAACTTTCAGCCGAAGGTTGAAAAGGAAAGCTGATGCTGGTGGCCAAGATGTGAACAGCAAGCCACCGGCTAGAGAAGGAGCGTATGCTGTCAAGGACAGCGAATCCATGCATGTCTCCTCTTGCTTTTGTGGAATAATAGCTAACAAGAGCATGCGGGTTGAAGGGTCTGTGGATTTCAAGGTAGCGAGCAGTGATACTGACATCAGGAATGTATTGTGCCAAGGTGAAGCGGAAGTAAGTTATACATTGTTATCAACTTGTGCTTCTGCTGTAAGTGAGCGTGCATTTCTATCGACACATTCATATAACTTGGCTTTAGGTAGGGAGTTGATACTGATTAACTGTGATTATGCAATATGCAATATAGTGGGAATTGGTCTGCACATTTCAAGCTTAGTCTTCCTGCCTGATCTGGATCAGTGTAACTTTTATCATATGTGTTTGCATTTGGCCTTTCATGCCCTTTCTTATGCATTCAAGAATTGATATCAATTGTTTGGGGCCAGAACTCAGGATCATGTTGGAATGATACGCTTTTCTTATGACATCATCTTGTGGTTTTAACATAAGCTCACTTTCGTTTGTTTTCCTAGTTAACTTGAATGTTATCATTGTCTATTTGGCTGTTAACACTAGCCTAAGTTAATTCTCAGCTGGGAATTCAAATGCTTTTGGGGCTTCGTTTCTGGAATAGGAAATTTATGCGAGGCAATTGACACTCAAGTGGGATGTATATAAATATCTTTCCACGGATTTACATTTTACTTTGAGGGATACATTGTCTATTTTTTTTGATGAGTAATCAAAAGATGCATTAGATAGACGCCAAGAGGATGCTACCCATGTACAAAAGGGGGAAATTACAAAAACATTATGCCCTCAAGCTCTCATTAATAATATTATCTATGCTATCCTAATTAAGTAGAGCCTCAAAAAGTAGAGCCTGAAATTTTGATAGGACAAGGCTTTGTCCTCAAAAATCCTACGATTCCTTTCCTTCCAAGTACATCACTAAATGGCCAAAGGAATCATCTTCCAAACACAAGAAACCCAATTATTCTTCGTTCTTCTTCTCCAAGCCGGCAAGCCCCCACATCTTTCACAGAAGAGGGGTTGCACCCAACTAACACCCATCAAAGAAAGAGATAAATGCATTGCTGCATAGCTATTGTAACTGAACACTCTTATGAGCCATGGGCCTGTAGTTATTTATTTGTATGTGAAGCTTGCAAGTAGAGAAGTGTTAATGGGAGATGCTGACAGCAAAAAATTTGTAGAAGATAGTAGGTTTACAAGTCCACTTTCTGTGTGCGCCTGCTTTGTGCGCTCATTTCCGTAAGATTTAGGCAAGCTAAATACTTGCTTAATTTTTTCATATAATGTCAAGCTGTGATGCTGTGATTATATTTTATCCTTAAGTATGAAATTGCTCATAGTTATGGTGTAGGCTTGTCCTGTATCCCCAACGTCAAGTTGTGATGCTGTGATTATTTCATCCTTCAAATATGAAGTTGATCATATCTCTGGTGTTACTGAGGGTCTATTGCTTTTTACCTGTTTGTGGAGCAGATGATTAGCAATGGAGTTGGTGATTCTCCATGCTCTTTCACAAGATCTTGCACAGACACTGCGATGTATGTTAAAGTGTTTTTGCTGTTTCCCATTCCCTCTCTTCCTACTTCGTCATACACTCAGATGTTTAATTTGAATTTATAACTTTCCAATGGACAGTTTGAGACATACCATGGGGGGCAAATGTTCTGGAGAAGACTTAATTGTGGATACCTCGGCTATTGCCAAACAAACTGTGACTAAGAGTTCAGGATCAAGTGCCTCTCCTGCTGCTGATGTAACCACGAACTTTCCGAAGGGGAATGTTGAATGCTTATCAAATGTTGGAATTGCTGTCTCCTCTGGTGATGATACTTGTATAACTGAAAAGCTGACTGCGTCTAATCAACTTCAACGAGCTTCAAGTGGAGATTCTCAGCTTACATCTAGTGATGGCTCAGATTCGAAAATGGTCGCTGGAAAGACAGCAGAGCAAAAGGCATCCTCAGGTTCTTTGGACTTGCCTTTTTGCTTTTTTCTTACACCTGTCTCCGTATTAGAAGGGAATATGAAAAATGCATCGAGATATTATTTCTTAAGCTCTAATATCTATGATTGGTTTGGGTTACAGGTGTTTTTTTAATCGACTGCAATGTGATCCCAGAGTCCAATCTTGAAGAGCAAGCATCTGATGTTATTCATGATTCTTTGGGAATGACAAAAAACTGCAGAAATCTTATGCAAGAGGGGCATCTCAAGAACAAGAGTCTGGACTTGTTTCAGGGCACTGGGGTGCAAGCCATGGATTCACGTCATGTGCAGTCATCTAAACGTGCATGCTCAGCAGCTGAGGCAGAGTTTAAACCCACGAGCAAATGGCTGCAGGTAGGTAGTGTCAATTGTCACTTGTTGGGCTGGAGGTAGGTACTGTCATATTGTCACTCTGTGTTGGGGATACTTAGGAGTCCAGTATGGTCCTTTCTTGTTACATGGACATTTTGCTTCCTTTTGTTTGATTCTGCTTTTTTACCCCCCCATCTCTTTTCTGTTTTTTTTGTTTTTTTTTTTTGGGGGGGGGGGGGATGTTAAGGCAGAGATTTCTTTTGCCTTTGATCCATTTTCATCTGCATATTCTGGAAGTTTCTCGTTTGTTTGCTGATGAGGGAAATGATGCATGCCGTTTGTGTGGATTTCAGTTATTTCTAGATGATGGAAAAAGCTGTCCGTCGCCTCCAGCAAATGCAAACACTGAGATTGATTGTTGTAAAGCTGAGCGGCGTGCCAATTTTGCTTTGGATGGTAAGGACTGGCTTGAGCAATCCTCAAGTAGAGCTTCTGCTATGCTGGGTTTATCCATGCCAATTGAGCCAGTACTTGGTCAAACGTCCAAGCATGGCTCTGGTGTCCAGCCCTTCTCAGATCCTAATCCCAAAACGAAAGAATTCATTCAAACTTCGGTGGCTCCACAATTTCCGGACCATGCATCATTTATTTTAAGACATAAGATACTGCTTGAGACTACTAATACTAAAGCTATGGCTCTGAGGGGGAATAGGAATATCTCGTTGGACAAGTTTGAGCCATGTCCTATCATGTGGTCAGAAGAAGAATTGGATTCTTTGTGGATAGGTGTTAGACGACATGGAAGGGGCAATTGGCATGCTATGCTATTGGATCCAAGGCTGCACTTTACCCCGTGGAGAACTGCTAGAGATCTAGCTGATCAGTGGGAGCAGGAACAATACAAGCTTTTAAGTGGACCGCATATACCACAAGGTAGATACTCGAATCCAGCGCATCCTTGTAATTTAGACTGTAGCGGTGGTTTCACGTGTCCCAGGAGTGGGATAATGAGAGAGAGCATCTCAGCCGAGACTCAGCTTTCACTCGGAGATGTATATGCCCAGAAAGGTGGTGGTTACCATAGAAGCTCTGGTCAAAGTTATGGGAATACTCTGTCTTATAAGCATGCGAGAATGGCAAGTTGTGGATTGTTCAACAATTTGCAAAATAATGTTATGGTCAGAAGTGATCGATCACCAGATGGTCTGGCAATTGGTTTGGCGGTGAATAATCATTGGCTTAGAGAACCGGTTGGTGCCTTTTCAAGGTCATCAGAGCCAACGCTGCCAACGAACTCAGCTCTCTCACAAGTGGGAGTCCCTCGAGGAGTCCATGCATTTGCAGAACCTCCTTCTGGAACATCTTGTGGACCAAGGAATCTTGCAATGACAGCTGAGGTACAGCGTTCAAGGGGAATCAAATATGACAGGCCTTCAATGAGAAAACGAGGTGCGGCTAATAATCTAATCGTCATTGACAGCAGTGATGCTTCATCAGAGGAAACAATATCTGATGATCATAACATCAGGAGGTAAGGTAATTATTTGTTAGTCTTCTGAGCTTGTACAAATGTCTTTGGTTTGCCTGATGCTGATGTACAGTTTCTGTACTACTGGAAACAGTTTTGGGAACTGGTTAGTGATGTGTAATCTTGTTCCTTTTTTCTTTTCGATTTTGCTTTAGAAGTTCCCTGTTTTGCCTTCTCTGATGCAACTTAAGCCCTCAGAGAACTACAGGTCTCACCCACAACTAAGAAGCCATATAGTTTGTTTGTTCTCCTTAACCGTTCCATTGTATGTGGGATGATGTGATGATGGGACAACAATCTAATGAGATGTTCATGACCAAGCATACTAACCAATTTGATGATCGATTTCTTTTCAATATAAATGTCCATTTTGGTGCCGATAGGGTTTGTCTTAGCAAGGCACCGGGGCCTTGCTCAAGAACACCCAAATATAAATCCCAGGTGTTCCAGTTTCCTCTTGTTGAGAAATTGTCCAGGCCAAATTGGTCTTGTTGCGGATGCTTGGGTTCCCCACTCGCCCCATCTTAAACCCATTGGGGCTCCCTCGTCAAAGGAGCCTAGTGGGGTGGACCGTTTTTGTGCTTATTTGTGTTTTTTTTTTAAAAAAAAAAAATTTCCACATGCTGGTAGATGTTTTCATAAACCAAATGGACTAACCAATTTGCTGATCGATTTTCTTCTCAATATAAATATAACAATCACGATGTGGTTACCAATACTTCCTAACGTAATGTGTTAAACAAGCACATTTGACCCCGTCTCAATGTTCCCGCTTTCACGAGTAGGAATCCTATTTAAATTGCCCTGATACATTGGTTAGCATGTATGGCCTCTAGGGCTCTAATTACTAGAATTATTTCATCCAAAACTGACAAGATAATTTTGCAGCCACTAGAATCAGGATGTAGAGCGCAAGCAAATTAAACCCCTCTTTTAATTGTAGGCATTTTAACCCCCTGAAAAGTGGGGGGAGGGAGATCCTATAAAATATGGCGAGGTCTTTAGCTTCTTTGCTTGGTCCCTTGTCTAAGACGGAGCTACTAGTCGCTTGGTAACACTTCACAGGCGAATCCATCGCTATTTCTCTCTCCTCAACACTTTTTGGATTGGACCGGAAGTTCCTTCGCTCGCAAAATCTTTCTTATAGGCGAAGTCTGTCAGGCCTACTTTATTTCTAATCTAAATGCTCACGTTCACATGAAAAGTAGGAGACAAGGAATACTTTCGCTCCATATCTTAATACATGTGTTGTATCCTATTTTTCTGGAGCTACTAGAGTGAGATCCACTTGTGGAGGCGTGTACTAATAAGGAACATTGCGACTAATCTAGCAACCCCAAAGAGAGGGCAATGAACCCCTCTTTTCACTGTAGAGCAATAGACAATGGCAAACATCATGAAGGTTGGCTACAGGGTGATCACATCCACGTTTAGAACAAAGCTGAGCCCAAATCAACCCTGCACAGGGACGAATTCAATTTGTCTTTCGTTTGTGTGTCCTGCTTTTTCTGCCAGAGATCAGGACCTTTGAATTCTCAAATGAAATCAAAGCCAAGATTTGACCAGTAATTCATCCACAGCACTGCATACAAAAGTTACAATTTCCATGACAGAAAAATCTTGTTTTCTTTATAGCAACCTATACACACCAGAAGTTTGAAGCTGAATACAAAGCATTCTCCCTCACAAAACACTACCCAAGGAATGAACTTCTACCATGAATGGTCAAGAGCCACACTATATAATAGAGATGGGGATCACATCCAGAATGGATATATGATAAGCGCTATCATGACACATTTAATTCTGGTTTGCAGCCAAAAACTCCCTCCAAGGAAACTTACTTCCCGCAATTGAACCCGTGGCAAACTGACAACACTATGATAAGGATCAATGCGATGATGATGCCCAACACAATCAGCTTGATCTTCATGTTCTGAAGCCACATCTTCCTTCTCATTTTTGTTCCTTGTTGCCGGAAGTCTTGTGCCTAGCCAAATATAGAGGAAAAAGTATTGGTTCACAACTCAACTCAAAAATCAGACTAAGCTTCATGTTAAGTGGCCTCCCATGTATCAGTCAACGGTTAACCGACATAGGGCCTTCATATCACATCAGTGACGGGTGAAACACCAACAAGACAACGTGTATTCTGGTGTGATGTGTATGACCTGTAGCACTTAACATCCAGATAATAAACAAGGCGATGGCATGGTACATGCATCACAAACCTGTGAGCGAAGATTTTCCGTCTTGTCCACCAATAGTTCAATCTTCTCACCACGGTCAAGGACCTATGCACCGCAAAAAAAAAGGAGCAAAAATGTCAGTAGCTGCAAATCAACATGCACAGAAGTCATGCCAAAAAAGAAAAGAATCATTCTTTAAAGATATCTAACACATCATGTTAATGTGGAATGTGACACCTCGCGGATCAATTTTGTGAGGTAAGCAAGTGTGCTGGGCAATGTTGCTAATCAGGCTTTACATTACTATCAGAATTTTCCGAAGAATACACTAGTTGGATGTTTCATGTTAGCTGTTCGACAATCCATCACCCCCCCCTCTTTTTTTCTGGGCAAGGAATTCATCACTTGAATAAAATAGATGCATACCTTCTCAATGTTCTCCATCATCACCCCCTTGACCTCTGAAATCTGAGCCTGCACCTTTGCGAGCTTGTTCATCTCCTCTGGATGATCAACACAGTACTGCATATGTTCCTTAAGTTTGGGCCTAGAAGAAAATAGAAGGTGCTCGGAACCCATACATGGTCCTTAACTACAGGAAAATATAATTGTAAGAAAATTCTTAGGTCAAAAGAAGTACCCAAAATCTTTGTTTAAGCTTTTTGCAACGGCAGTGGCAGCCTTTCCACCCCCATATCTCTTATTAAAGTCATCCTTGACCCTTTCCAAGAAAGCCATAGGAATCTGTCTGCCGACAGACTCAACTGCTACTACACAATAGGCTGGGAAAAAATCCAAGCACTGTCTCAGATTTCATAAGATTAAGCAATTTACAGAAAATCTACCAGGAACCATATGCATATGCTTACTAGCGCCCAATCAGATCCTCTAAAAACTACGTGCAAAACGGAAACCTGGGGGAGGACAACACAAATAAAATTGAAGAAACCTTCTACAATCAGGTCCCAGAGGTGAGGGGGATCCCTTATACGAAATTCTTGCCATAGAGGCAAAACAAATATTTCCAAGCCCAACATTAAAAAATTGGAACTCATCACTCAATGACATTTTGCTGATAAACAGTAAGCTGCAGAACAACGATTTACCCGGTCAACCTGATTTGGTTTTCTTTTTCTAGGGTAGTAGACCTAAGGAGAAGCACCAAGCCACGACACATTCTTATGAATTTCAACAAACATAAGTGCATAACAACTTTTTTTTTTGGGAGGGGGTGTGTTCCGCTTGAAGCCTCTTTGCTCATACACAATTAATGGTCCAGGATAACAAGGGATAAACATTAAAGGACATTACTCTAGACACGACGCACAGATAGAATGCCTATATATACTATGATGTGAGTTTTCTTTTTTTTTTAAAAAAAAAAATTTAGATTCAAAAGGGAAAAAAATCCAAAGAAAGCTTATCCAGATGCAAGTTTATCAAATTCTCAGCACCCAGTGCAGCAGCAAAGATTAAGTGTAAGACACTGAAGCAAAGTATCATTATTCATTCAACGTGGCCAAATCACATGCCAACCTAAGGTTGAACAAGATAAGCCGAGAATCAAATGAACAGATAACAACAAAGGAATAACACCGATATGAGAAGCTGCAAAAATATGATGAAGCAACACAGACTACATGATACACGAAAATAACACAGATTACAGGAGTAGCCACGGAATGAAACAATTGCAGCCAGCCAACTCAATTTACTCCACACAACGACTAGCCCGTCCAATAATCATCACCTTCATAAAGGATCTTTCCGAACTGAACTTCCAAATACATAACAATGCCTAGCCACGCGATGAAACAATCACAGCCCGCCAACCCCACTTACTCTACAGGGTTCACTTCCCTACATTGCAGAAATGACCCCGGGTAAAAGACTACAGGAGAACCGATTGAACTAAAGTAAAACCCCAAATACCAAACCCAAAGGCCCTCCTTCCATAACACAGACAGCAATAGCCCATGAGGAGATCAATAAATTCAAACCGCTTAATTGTCACATTTCCAATCAAAACCAAACACAGAAAATCGGATCCCTATTCTTCAAACACATTACAACGAATCATGACCAAACTTTGGCAAAAGCCTCAAATTACACCTCTAAACCCTCAACAATACCAATAGCAAGTCCAATACCAAAAAGGTCAACCATCAGATATCCATAAAACCCAATCAACAGACCCAAATGAAACAACCCATCCAAAACTCAATCCAACAAAACCCAACATTCACAAGATCACTTCCACTCTATAGATCAACAAAAACCGAAAGTCATAGACATCAACTATCCTTAAAAACCTCAAATCTAGCTCAAAACCCAAACCCTAGAAGATCAATCGCGACTTTAATTCCCAAACCCTAAATGAATCAGGGAAAAAAAAAAAAACACAATATTTAAAGCAAGGGGGGATGGACCGTACTGAAGCCATCGGAGACGAGGAAGTTGAAGGTATGGCCATCGCAGTTGTATGTGAACTTGTTGTTGGTAGCAGGAAGTTTCTGGAGACATTGAGAAGCGATGCTGGTGAAATTCCCGGTGAACTCAGTGTATTCTGCAAGAATCACAGTCCCCCTTGCCACAAAACTGTAGATCAGATTCTGCTGCCCCATTTCTTCTCCTTCGTCTTCAGATCACTCTGATTCAACCCTAGAGAGAGAAACAGAGAGAGAGAGAGAGAGAGCGAGAGGGGATAGCAAATTAGCAATAGCAGCAGCAGCCCCCGAGAAGGAAAGAGATAGAAATGGGGAAAGAGAGGAGAGAGAGAGAGAGAGAGAATTTAGACTTTTATGATTTTGGAGTTTTGAATTCTTGATTGGTTTAGACGGCACGGCGCCGTGTTATGGGGCTGTTGTTGGGGTGGTTGTCAAGTCGCGTATATTTCGAACCTAAAATTTAGCGACTAAGGCATCCCTGCGACGCCGTTCCTATCTGTTTTGAAGTTTTTGAGTTGTTTGGACTTGTTGGGGCCAATTGGTGGAACGGATGATGTCGGTGATCCAACGTTCTTGTTTTTGTTGTCCAACTAATGTAACTGTAAATCAAGGGGTTCCAACATATTAGCGCCCAACATTCCTTTCAAGTTCTTTTATTGTCTTCTTTTCTCATGTAAATTCACACCAATGGCTAATGAGGAGCCTGCTTGCACCTTTAAATTGAACTAAGAAATCTGAAAAATTATTAGTAATGTCTTCACTTCATGATTTAGATTAAAATTGCATAGAATGTTTGGTTTTTTTTTTTTTGGTTACATCTCGTGATAATCTCGTTTTCGTCTTTTTTCTATCTTTAGTTTAGATTACTATGAGTTTCATTAGTCCATACATTAAATGTACCAAGTGTAATTTAGTACTTTGTAGTTTCAAACTCAACTTTCCACTTATGATTATAAGGGTGCTAACTTCTTGAACAAACACTTGTAGAGAGCAAGTCTTTTGGTTCATTGCGGTATACGACATGTTTGTCGTGCATTGTAAAGTTTAAGCTTCTTTTGGTTATCTGATTTTATGGAATGCCAAGTTTAGTAGTAGTTGTCCTTGAATGTATTAGTTCCTTTTAATTGAACATGAACTAAACAATAACATTCAAAAAGTCGCATACTTTTAAGGGTCATTACTCAAACTAATGATTGAAAAAAAAGGAAAAAGAAAGCCAATTGACTCATACCCTTAGCTTCTCTGAGTACAATAGATAATAGGATGTTGCCAGGACTCATGAATAACAAGAAGACTTTTCTGTTCCTCTCATATGCATTTTTTTTTTTTAAAAAAAATTCAAAGAGATAAAACATTTGAATTCAAAGAACTAAAATTCTTAATTAAGAGGTCTAGGGTATCTAGAATCACGATGACTTTAGCCCTTTCAGGTAAGATAATAGATCTAGAACACAAGTGGTCAATGTAATTCGGCCATGCATTTCATTTCAGCAGAAAGTCCAAATGGCTATAATTTTTTATAGATAATTAGATATTAGATAGTTAAAAAAAAAAATCATAAAGATGATAATAATGTTTAAGATAAAAGCATGCATTGAAAATGGAGAAAACGAGATTAACCGCCGGTCTTATCAACCCCAGCAACAATAACATCCCCATTCTTCATTTTGAGGTGGTTAGGAGTTTTGGCGCCAGAAAGCCTGGCACCGTTGAAAGTGAAGCGAACGGTGCCGTATTGTCTGCCAAGACGGTTGCAGTAGTTAAGCTGGAGGTGGTGAAGAGGGAAATCTTTCTTAAACCTGTAATAAACATCGTAATCGTCTCCATCTTCTCCTTGCACCCTCAGTGTCACGTGACTTTTGGACCCATTTTCTTCTTTGATTGATCTCATCAATTCTGCTTCTGCTGCATTTATCTGCTCAACAGGTGGTAGCCCCATTAATTTCCTTTTTCTTTTTTCTCCCCCAGAATTCTAGTTCTAGTATATAATTTGTGAACTTTGTGGTTCAGAGATTTTGTACGTAACATACATATATGTAGCGTCGGTGGTGGTATGATATATGTATGTAGGTATGTATGTACATGCATGGGAAAATTGAATGGATTGAATGAATTTGTGAGTGAGTGTTTCCCAGGCGTGGGGAAGAGGAAAGGTTGAATTTTGGAAAAGCCCTAAGGAGTAATTGTCTAGGTTTGGAACCTCTCGGGTGGTGTTTGGAAATTGCCTGACATAATTTGTGTGGGAGAGGCAAACTAGATTTGTACGAATGAAATAGCTAAACAAGTTAAAGATGGTCAATTGGGGAGGAGTGGAGGAGATCGATGAGCCATCTTCCAAAGGGAAGTTGAAATGATAATATAATTATGGTTTGAAGTTCTAATTATGAGAGAATTGTTCGGAGTAAAAATCATAGGTAACAAAAAACAAAAATCATTTAAAATATTTAGAGTCTCTGAAAGACAATTTATGTCAGCAAAGTTTCTTTACGTATTGAAGTCCTGTTCTTTTCGTTGGTAAATCCCAATTTACCAATCTCAACCAACCTCAACACATTTCAATCTACTTCACCAACTTCAATTAAAAAAATATTCACTTCAATCAACTTCAACTAACTTCAATCCACTTCAACTAACTTTAAAACCCACTTCCTACTATTTTAACCAACTTCTACTCATCACATACACAAAAAAAAATTCAACCCACTTCAACCAACTTTAACCCACTTTAATTAACTTCAACCCACTTTAACAAAAAAATACTCACTTCAACATATTTCTACCAATCTCAATAAATTTCATCAAAAATACGAACCCATATTTCCCAACGGGAAAAAAAAAAAAAAAAACAGGCATGAATATATTGTATTTTAGTAGCAGAACTATTACTATCTAGCTAGTGGCTAAAATGATTAATTAGCAGCTGCTTTTTTATTTTATATCGACTTATTGCCACCTAATTATCAAAAAATAACTACAGTTAAACTTTAGTCCCCACTTGACTATAATAATTGAAGTTTTGCTCATTTAGGGTAACGTTTGCTAAAGGCTGCCTTGTACAAACAAACTAATAAAATTTTTTTACAGCCTTCCCTGGCTCCACTCCCTTGTGTGATTGTGTCGCAAGGTGTCTCCTTGATGTGGTGTTTCACCCGCTAGATGTGCTCTCATCTCATAACATTCTTAATAATAAACCCCAATCATATATACATAGATAACACCTTCCCAATTAGTAGAATTATCGTTTGTACAACAAAAGAACAATTTTGTGTTGAACATAAAGGAATTGCTTGCATTTGGCTGGAAGGCAAAGCAAATACCTTCACAATCAACTATTTGTGTTTGGTACGATGCAATATAATGTACTGCACTATAATCAAAGCAAGAATTTTACTCAACGTTCCGTTGATTGCATTACATTACACTATACATATCATACCCTACCAAATACGAAAATTGCAGTAAATTGACAAATCAACCAGGAGACTTACAAACAATTCCATACAAATATTACATCTTGATCAATTTCAGTGGTATCTGTGCACAAGATATACACAGCAGCAGCCTATGATTAGATAATGCGATCCTAAGCTACTGCTTGAAGTAAAGCTCTATAAGCTTCTTCAAAGTGTCGAGTATGCTTGTGAAGGGATTAAGTTCTACAGGAGCTTTTAGTTCCAGATCAGGGAACTGGTTGCTCAGAGCCTTCTGCATTCCGGGTTGGGACATCATCGCAGCCAGTTGAGTGTTGGACATCACCTGGCAATCTTGCGGAGTATCCCTGATTTTATTCGGGTCATATCCAAAATCTGCTAGATATGCTTTGTATTTCTCTATGAATTCCGGTCCCGGATTTGGTGTTCTAGAGTATATCTGAAACACCAATGTCATGGTGACTTCACAGATTTAAAAATTGTTCTGTTTATGTGACATTTATAAGCACATGTAGCAAAAGCTAAGAAAAAGAAGGCACAAATAGCGAGTCTTTATCATCATTTAAGCTTCCAAATGATGCTTTGCAAGTCTCTACTTTCGATGAAAGAGCTCCATATAATCATCTGGTGACAGTGGAACTAACATGAAGGAAAAGAGCTGCATACATAATCATCTGGTAACGGTGGAAATAACATGAAGGAAAAGGAAACCTGTGTAATAGCAAATGACCTGCCAACACATTAGAATTTACATATCCAACCATAGCCACTCAGTCTCTAGTTTTTGGTTTTATGACTTCAAAATTGGGAGTACTGTTTCAAATAGTTTGCTTAAATTATACTATCATAGCATTTGCATCAACCTTCTTCTGTCTGCAAATCGGAAACAGAAAACTAGATTTGAAAAAGACGTTGGTTGTTTCTGAATTTGTCTGTTGCTTACATCATATCGTTTATTTTCTAGTTATGGGTCACAGCACTGAAAACTTTCCTCATTTTCAGATCCTAGTTTGCAAGAGTAGACAGAGGGATGGCAGGTCTACGCTGAGTTTTGGCATCTAACCAAAGAGTATTTGTTAGTTGATGTTCGATGGATAAAAAGAGTGCCATTATCAAACTTCAGAGCCTGTATATCAAACAGCATGGACAATTACCTGGATAAAACTTCTGTCTTTGGCCCCTGAAACAAGGGCAAAGTGGTCATAATCGGTCGCAATAACATCATAAGGCTCCTTAGGAATAAATGGCAGTGTAGGAAAACGAAGGTAACACTTTTCTTTGATCATCTCAGTCCTTTCTAATTCAGTTTCAGTCCTTGCTGCCTCCTCCTCTGATAAGCACTGAACCTTTCCTCTTATACCAGTAATATATCCATCAGGACCTCCATGCACACAGAACGTATCTACCTGAATAGCGGGTGTTTTCATATCAAATGTATATATGCCCTGGAATCCAAACATATCACATTGCTTAGCACACATCTGAACAGAACAAAGGTAATACTTATGTCTGGTAAACAATCAACAAAAACAAAACCCCAGTGCCGATCCTGCTGAAGCAAAGTCTAGAGGGATCCAAATATAGGCAGCGTTTTTCGAAATAAGTGAGCAAGATGCAGTTTCTGAGATATCCACAAAACAGTTTTCCAAATAAGTTTTAGGAATCAGGATTAGAACTGGAGGTGGATGATGGATTGCTGAAACAGACGACGTGGAAAAGAAAAAAATTGATTCAGATAGCTCTGTAGGATGTCATTGAATGCAGAGTAAGATTCTCACTGGCTGCTAATCGAGACACTAGGTTCTCGAGAACATATTACCTGGGTACAGTGGCAGTCTTCTTGACCTTGTCCGGCGAAACCACGTTTAAGAGAGGCCACTTCAAACCATCTGCCAGCATATCTGACGGGATCAAAATCTTTAGCTGTCATGCCTCTCATCATCATCATCATCATCATTTTTGTTGTCTCATTTGCATCACTAGAACTCTCAACGAGAGGGAAAGGAACTTCATTATCCAAGGCATTGGCAAGCTGGCATATAATATTTTGACTAGAAAGATCCACCGCATGCACCTGTTATACCAAAACAAAGTATTCCGTTACGGGCAACTCTCTAAAACAACCCCTTCCTGATATTCTTGAGCCAATGTTCGGCCCCTCTTGTTGTGCCTCAAGGTCAAATGACAAAACACACTCCCCCCCCCCCCACAAAAAAAATAAAAAAGGTCTCCCATGTAAGCAGCAGAACTAAGATGCATGAAACTGATCCCCGGCAAAGACACAGAGGTTGTACCAATTGGCTTAGGCGTACTACATCCATCTCAAAGCCAAGACAGACATAAAATAATGTAGTTGATGGACTGATTCCACTTGTATACAGCTTTCGCACTGATAAACTAAGGTTGTGCCTCCCCGTATAAATTTTGTGGAAACCACCATGAAGGAGACGCGATTCATGCAATTGATTCAAGTAAATCAGTATTTTATACAGCTAACAGCTGGCTTTTCTAATACAAATAACAGGCTCACCGACATCCTTAATGTTTTGTAATTACAGGAGAAGTTGAACGAAAGATTACATTCCTAATGTATTCCTTGTTTCATAAGAACCTCTATGCACTCTCAACTTCCCGTAGTATAATTGCTCTTACGCACGCACAAGCTAGACATTATCTATGGGTCTGACTCCTTTAATGAGTGCCCGCAAGTCACAGAGCATTCTTAAACTATACGGGCAACCCTTCAGGGACACACCAAAGAAATACGGGCAAGGGAGTAACAGCTAAAATCTTGGACTTGAATTCCATAAAATCAAAGGGCTGACCAAATTGGTATATTTTCTTTTGTTTTTTTTTTGGGGGGGAGGGGGAGAAGTGGACACAGTGGCGTGGGCAAAATATGAGCAAGGGAGTAACAGCTGACATAAATTCAATGAAGTCAGGAGTACTAACCAAGGTGGTTTGTGAGAGGAATATGCAGGAAGCAACCAGCCCAGACACAATGTGTCTTGAAATGGCATAACCCAAACTGGGGCGCTCCAGGGAGCATCTTACAACTACATTCTCAGCCTTCCTCCTATAATCACAGGAAGATAATGCTTCTCATCAGAAAGACATGTTAACTGGGTAAACAAGAAGAATAGTCTCCACAATTAGTGAGAAATCAAGGTCCACAATAACAACAATAACAACCTTTGACTCCATTCTCTAACAAGTTCAGAGACACTCACAATCTTTCGCACTCTAAAAAGGCACAAACTTTCTGAAGAAGAAAACACTAAAGAGGGCAATCACACAGTTGAATGAGGCACTAGATTACAAGCTGACAGCTGGGAACCTTTTTTTTTCAACCAAGAATACGTTTCAATGCAATGCCAATCATACATCATCAAGCATCAAGAATACCCAGAACAATTAAAATGCCCAGAATAACTCCAACCAAAAAAAAAAAAAAACAAAGGCAGCAATTCAGAGGCGCAAGAGCTAGATTAGCAAATTACGACAAACCATGAAATAAAATTACATTGAGGAACAAATAGGGGTATCATCATATACTGAATTGAACAGACTAATCAAGAAGAAATTGCAAGGGGAAGATGGAAAAAGAAAAATAAAATTACAACATAGGATTGCAGGAGGTATTACCTGGGATTTGCAAAAGAAGAGGAATGAAGAAGAACGGAAGAAGGTAACGAAGTTGGAATTACTTGCATTTTTACTGAACCATTATCATTAACGTGAGCTAAGAGATACAAAATCTTGAAAAATCTCAACGTTGACCAATTGGAGCCTCTATGTTTTCTTCTCTTTTCTCCTTCTCTGGGTAGAGTGGCGATTGGCGAAGGAATCCAAAGGCCCAGGCAACGAGCATCCCAAATCAAGTTCCAACTTTTGAAACTCGATTATGTTAGATTAAAATTTTTATTTTTTGAAATTTATATTTCTTTATTTTCCAACTCATAAAATTCTAACATAAAATTCTAATTTGGATCATTTAATAAAATATATAAAATAATAAATATCTGACTATAAAACACTTAAAAAGTATATTATTTTCATTTAAAATGTACATTATTACGTACTAAATCAGAAAAAATAGTATGATTGAATAATGAAGGATGTCAAAACTTATAAGTTGTGTAAAATTATCCTTTTATATATAATTTTTCACATTTATAAAATTACACATATAATATGCCTTAGTGAATGGAGTTGATCGCATTAGAATGTCAATTTTTATTTGTTGACATAACTGACAAATATTAAAGTTTTACAACTTATAATAAATTATTATTAAAAATGTAGTGATTTTAAATCATAAAACACGTTAATGTAATTTAAGACAAAACACCTAAAAACATCTTATGACAAGATATATATTATCACCCATAAAATATTTATCATGCATCCACTCTAGAACATTCAATATTTTTTTTGGAAAAAAAATCACTTTAATAATATTTTTTTCAGGGAACAAGACACAGAAGGACATGCAGGGACCACAGGTTAGGAACACATGGAGTACCCACGTGGCGTAGGGCCTGAAAAACGCGTACAACTCTGGCGTTTGAAAAGGCGGGCCCCCCACGAGAATGCGTTTTCAGAGCTGGGAATGTTCTGAGCACCCCTCCCAAAAAACAAATGTTGAATGTTTCTCTCCTTTCGACCGTTGGTGAGGGTCTATACCCCACAAAATTTGCGCAAATCATACGCGTCGAATTAGGCGGAAATTTAAGTGCGATTTTTTGTAAAATTTAGGAAGATCCTATCAAGCTAATCTATTTGATAATTTTAGATTTTTTTTTAATTTTGTATAGGTTATAAAGAAAATCAAAGACAAATTATGAACATATATATTATTGCAATGAAATTTTAACCACGAAAATTCAATCATTATTGATTTTTTTATGTAAAGAGACACACAAAAATTAATACTGATGGAACTCAAATTTAAAAATTTGATAGAAATATGCAAATATTTTACCTATAGAACAACTAAATTCATATAATATTATTTTATATATGTGAGTTGTTGTGAGTATATTTTCCGAATGAGCTTAATTTTTTTTTCCCGGGGGGAAGCAAGCTAATCTTGTATACTTGTATTGATTACCAAAATAACATTACAAGAACTTGGGCATGCTAGAAAAGATACATTTTTGTGACTTTTGTTTGTTAGATACCCAAATAGTGTGAAGTTAAGTTCGCAGGGATCCGTACACATTCACTGAAGCAAAAACAAAATAGAAAAACAGAGTGAGTTGTTTGAACTTTGAAGTCAATTTCTTAAGCAACAATTTAGCAATTCTCCTTGGTCATTACTCTCACATTTTCATTGTTAGGGCATGTTCTTTTCGTGAGTAAATTTTAAAATACCAATCTCAACTCACTTCAATCACTTTAACCAATTTCAACCCACTTCAACCCACTTCCACTATTTTAACCAAGTCCAATTTATCATATAAAAAATTCAACCCACCTCAACTTACTTCGACCCACTGCACCCTTTTATCCACCCCAATTTACCCACAAAAAGAACAGACCCTTAGCATTTGAACTGTTCTCCCCCCACCATGCATAATTATGTAAGGTATCGATATATACATCTTGAAAAATGTTTTCAACTCCAAATTTTTTGCAATAATTTTCACGAGTGCAAATGGATCACACTAATACGAGGGGCCCAAAAAAAGAAAAACAAACTTGTAGAAGTTGATGGCCACCAAAATAAATGTCTTAATGGACTATTCGCTCCAAAATCAAAAATGCCAAATAGGACCAGTACTCCAGTCATTGATGAAGGAAGAAAATACCTTTCAATTACATCTCATCTGGACCCAGCTTGTGCATATCATAAATTTTGAAGGCAGGAACAAAATATTTGAGGCGATATCTTCTAAAAGATACTGCCTTTTGTATCTTGTGCATTAAACAGATCAAAGAGTGGATTCTCCTTGTTATCATAGCTCTTACTCTCACTTTCATTTGCTTGGGCAATAGCTGCATTTGATTGAGCCGGCTTGTTCACAGATATGAATGCCACTCTTTTGTTTAATACAGATTTAGCCTTCGATGAACTTGAAATTGGGGATGATCCGCTTGAGCCTTCTAGGACAACGGTTTTACTTGGTTGAACAATATCTTCTGAACCATCTTCTGGGTTTTGAGAGGCTTGCAGTTGCTCATCATGGTCAGTTCTGTTGGAGGGGGATTCGGGATGCTTCCTCTTCAAATTAGAGACCCTTTCTTCACTATTGTTTTCTGCATCAGCCTTCTCGGGATCAATTTCATCATCTGAGGAAAGCAGAATGTAGAAAGAAAGACAGATATGAGTCATTGTGGGGTAAATAAAAGAAAACAATAAAAAAAACCAACTGACAATAATTGCTGGTTCTCTTCACAGTGGAATCAACACCACCCAAAGTGCTTACGTGCAAGCTGAGGAAGCGACTAGCTGAGCCATTGCGGGTTGTCACAATTGTCGATTGATTGGATAGTGGATCATATATTCATAATGCATGTTTCTACTTAATTACACCTATTTAGTCCAATTTAGGCTTGAATGTTGGAGGTGTGCTCCATTGGTTGCTCAGAATGGTAACATAAATCACAGGGGTTTAGGCATTCCATCAAGGGCAGAGCAATGAGCCGAGACAACAAATAATACTTGTCAAGCAAAAAGGACTGAATTGATAGTTGAAAAATTTAAACACAAGATAATCACAATGAATCAAGAGAGGTGTCGCTGCAACAGAGCAATGCCACAAATACATCTCAGCGAATAGTTGAACAGGCTAAACAGTGGAAATAGAACTGAGATGACGACTTTACCTCCAAGGAAAGCCTCAATACTTTGATATCGCACAGATTTTCCAGCAGGAGCTTTTCCTCCTTCCAAGCTCCCGTCTTGGTGCTCCATCTCACATTTACTAGCTGTCTCCTTCAGGACAAACTTATCTGTTTTCCAAACACACTCTAGCGTGAGAACCTCCTCCATTGCTGGATAGTATTCTCGGAAAACCTATACCATTTGTCATAAAATTTGAGGAAGATTTTCCCAATGAAAGGAATTAAAAGCTTAAGGCAATGAGAAAAAGTGACTCTGAGAATGCATTTATATTACTTCTATTCCATCCTGGGTTATCTTTATCGACTGCTTCTTCTGAGCAATTGACGAGACTTCATTGAACACTGTAACAACATCCAGCAACATCTGCAGTTCAAACAAGCTCCAAGTGATAAGGCAATAAAGTAATTTGGCATCAACAGTAAACTGAAACTTCATTATAGTCAACTACTACTCATTTTTGTGGAGACCAAAGTCTGAGGTAGTTGGGCACTGATGGAAATAACATCAAGGCATTTGCTGGCAGATAAAAAGGTTTATATGACTAGCTATGTCCAGTCTATACCTATCACCACAACTCTGCTTCATGTTTACCTAAATTATACCCCACTTGTAACAGAAGTGCACATATTTGGCAAATTATATCATGCTATCAGGCAAAGATAATAGAAGGTGCATATTATAATAATGCAACAGATCAAAAAGAAACTTACCTGCTGAACCAAAACTCTAAGACGTGCAAGCAGAGCCAGAGTCATTAGAGAGAACCCCATAAAAAATGAACGAGCCAGCAAAGTAGATATCTCTCTGAGGGAAAGTCAAGGAAATGTCCAACCAAAAAAAGAAGAAAAGGAAAGGTCGGAAAATCAATTAAGTGCCTTTCTGCGAGCTTAGATCAAGCACATTTTCAGATTATAGAGGTTCATCAACCGAAGGTACAGAGGATACGTAGCTGCCTTTAGCATGGGCTCAACCATCTGGAACCACAGATAAGCAAAAGGATAATCAGTTAGATATTTGTGTATAATCCTGCCTTTTCTTTCAGACATAATGCAGGAACACACGCACTGACTTAATCATGTTTAAGGAATAAGCACATCCTTTTCAAGGACGAGGAAAGGGGAGGAGATTTTAAGTCCAAGTCAATACTAATTTGGATACTAAATTACAAGTCCTTGAACTGGATCAACTCAATATCAGAATTGACCTCCATGTTGGTGCAACCATGAAAACAACTGGGGGGGGGGGGCAGAGGGAGATGTTCTTGTACAGTTGTATTGATGGGTCAATAATCCACTTTTTGCCTTCTGTGTGGGGGAGTGGGGAGTATGTTACTGTCCACAAGTTTGAACAAACTCTATGGTAATGTTTGGCGAGATGCAAACAATACTGTAATGCAAACAGGTTTATAATCGTGTTTCTATTATCTTATTTGGTTGTAAGAAAGTTTTGCAAATAACCACTACCTTGTAATTATGATTACCACATGCTATGTAATCATGATTGCTTTACAAGGTTGATTGCCTTACATTACATTAAACCAAACATTACGTGTGTGTGTGTGTGTGTGTGTGTGTGTGTGTGTGTGTGTGTGTGTGTGTGTGTGTGTGTGTCAGAGAGAGACAGAGAGAGAGGGTAGTCAAAAGTTCATACCTCAGAAAGCAGCCGTGCTGCTCCCAAAAGACGTTCCATGAAATTAAATTTTCCAGTATGGCGTCTGTTCCGCTTCAAACTATGGAGAATGGGACAGAGAAATGGATGTTACGCATTGATTAGACAAACTACAACAATAGCTTTTCTTTTTCCCTCTTACCCATGTTATTTGCTAGGTCCTTCAAAATCTTCTAGATCAAAGACGTGACTATGTTAGACAACCACAAGCAAGCACGTTATCAAAGAAGAGCAAACTTAAAAATTCTCATATAGGACTCAAGTTTACCTTTCTAAAAGATTTGCCTTCTGTTTTGCTTTTCTTCCAGATATGACATGAAAACATGAATCTAAAAGCTCATCAAGGTGAACTGAATGCAGAAGCTTTAGATCGCTCCTCACCTAATATCATGTAAATATACACATAAATGATGAACGAAAACTATTCATTCAAGATTAAGAAACTTCTGCATATAACAATTCATTCAGAAACGCACCTTTAGGAGGTACTGAAAATAGAAGCACCTGCGGTGCTGATTCTTGTTTTTATATATGATCCTTTCGAGAATACCAGATTCTGCTTCCAGCTGACAAAGAAAGGACTTGATTCTTTCTTCAACAACATCAACCTCTGAAGCCATGTAGTGTTCTGGAATTTCTTACCATAGATGAAACCTAAGCAACATAAAGAAACTGTCATTGGAGCTAAAGTTTCATAAAATCCAGCACCCACCATGAAAACCACGATCATACGTAACCCAGAATAACCCAAAATACATCAACTAAATTTGATGTTTCGGACTCCTTGTGTAGTACAATCATTAGAAATTGGGTCAAACACATAACCTTCATTTACAAACTATGCTTCTATAATGGATGACAAGCCAACCATGGTAACAACCTTGGTGAAGGTCTAAAGCTTTCTATTTAACGAAAAGTTCAAATCCATCCCTCTTCCCAGCATTTTCTTAAGTCTTCTAGGCTCTGAATCCTCATCCATTAACGAATGGCATGAATTGCACTTCAAATCAGCGAGGGCCCTCATCAATAGCTTACCACCACTTGAATCACAAGTTACAAAACAGTGACAGCAATGCTATATCAAGCAGAATGAAACCCACATTGCACAAACCTTGATTGAATTGATTTTAAGCCCTAGCAAGCATAAAATAACTAACCAAAAGCACATAAATAGACATTACATTCTACCATGACATTTGATAGAACCAAAATTAGATAACTAAGAGTTCAAAATTTCGAATTCAATCATGGGCATGAAAAAAATTTAAAAAGTGAACACCTTTAAAGAGTATACATATTGATGAGCAAAGATAATTCAGTTGGTGAATACTGAATACGGTGAGAGTTATAGCTTACAAGCAATACGACAGTGTTACAGACCAAACAACAGAACTCACACCAAAAGACTAGCCTATTAGGTGAGAGAGCCCATTTGGTATATAAACTCCTCATCAGTTGCCCATACAACCGATGTGGGACAAGTCTCATACATTGCAATTGGTCCAATCCATAACATTCGACCCCTTAAGGGCCAACGTCCTCGTTGGTCATGGCCACGTTGGTCACGATTGGCTCTTTCAAGCCACCACTTCGAGTTGGCTCTGATACCAATTGTTACAGACCATACAGAAAAACTCATGCCAAAAGACTAGCCTATTAGGTAAGAGACCCATTTAATCTATAAACCCCTCATCAGTTGTAGGACAAGTCCCATACTTTGTAATTAGCCCAGTCCATAACAGATAGTTGAAGCAACGTTACAGAGAGAGAAGAAAAGAAGAACTGGAAAGAGAACCCTAACCTTGCAAATTGGAGCAAAGGAATAATTCGGTAAAATTGATGCGGGTTTCTCAGTAGTCGGAGTTCAACTCAGACAGTGCCGATCACCGGGATTTGCAATCTGGACACCCCACAGAGAGAGAGAGAGAGAGAGAGAGAGAGAGAGGGGTAACCGTGATTTATAATAGCGTGGTGGCTTGGATTTCGCCGGCACCGCCAGCAATGGTGGTTAACTATGACTGCGGTCGTGGTGGTGGTGGTGGCGGCGGCGGCGGCGGCGGTCAGGGAGATGGGCGTGAGGTAGTGCGTATGCGATATGTCTGGATTTTACTTTTTTAAGTATTATCTATGATCTAATTCTTGCTAAAAACTGCTATTAAGCTTTTTAAAATATTTAAATATATTTCTCGACTGTTTTTATGTCAAAAATATCTTTAAATTTGGTTAAAAGAATAAAAAAATACCACCTAAGTAACCGTTCAAAATAACCTAAAAATGCTCTATTATAATGACTTTTTAACATTTTGAAAAACTCAATGATATTTTAATTATTTTTTACTAAAAAACATAATAGCATTCATGAATTTTTTGAAAAATTTAGTAATATTTTTTTAGCAAGAACTGTTTATTTACCAATCATAAATTATTATTAGTGAAAAGAATTTTAATATATTTTAAAAAGGTTAATAAATTATGCCGTATGTGTATTAACATGTTATAAACTCACATCAAGTAATTAGTAATTAGGTTGTCAACGTATAGTTGGGGCTATAAAGAGTTGACATGTAGTGGCATTTTGGAACAAAAAATGCACCGCCCAATTGGGGGGGAAAAACCTGAAAATGCGGTGATAGTTACTAGTTAGGACTGCGAACTCTATGGAGGACTTTTTTTTTTTTTTTTTAAAGAAATGTAAAACATACAATCTAGGATTAGACCTGACAAAACTGACCTGAAACCCGAACCGAACGACCCGTATCCATACCCGAATCGGAAATAGAATGAACCGATTTGGACCTGAACACCCGAAGTAAACCGATCCGTAACTGAACGAAACCCAAATTATAGTGCGACCCGAAATTACCCACACCCGAAGTGACCCGACTCAATTCAAACCCGAACCGAAGTGACCCGAAATGGACAATCCGAACCCGACCTGAACTGTACCCGTTTTAAAACCGATCCGATTCCTACCCGAAATTAACCCGAATTAAACCCGAACCCGATCGGGTAACGTAATTTTCCATTTATAACCCAGGAATAAATGATAGCAAACAGCCACAAAAACCCTTCATTCAAGAATTATGAAAACAATAGTGAGCAAGGACATCAGGAACAATAGGATGCAACATTTATACGTCGAAGAGACCTCAAGACAGGACAAGGTATGGGAAACCAAAGAGAAAAGAAAAAAAAGAGGGAGAGCTCCATATCACACTATTGCAATTCTTAGAAATCTGACGCAAAGCAAAATTCTTGTGTACATTTTTTTCAAATTCTATTTATCTTGTACAAGACATATATCACTTCAACCAAATTCAGGTGCTTTTTCAGATGACCCATGAGAAACCACAAATTTAGCAAAATTAGACTCAAACAAACAGCAATTCAAACCTCCAGACCATCAAGGGACTTGATTCACAAATCAAAATAGCAGAACTGGAAAATATCTATCATCCTAGAGTGAATGAAGAACTCCATCGCATTCACATCCAACCTAAACCAACCAGATAACCCAGAACCCCATCTACTGTTTTGGGGGGGTTGTATCAAATGCAAACAGTCGGTTTACTGAGAAACCCAGAACCCAGAACCCAAACAAACCAACTAACCTGATGACCGCCGGCGTCGACTGAGATACCGAGCAACCGTCGACTGAGATACCGAGCAACCGTCGGGTGGGTGGCTTCAAGCAACCGTCGAGGAGCAGTTGTCAGTCGAGAGTTTTGAGGCCGGCGTCGACTTAGATACCGAGCAACCGTCGACTGAGATACCGAGCAACCGTCGGGTGGGTGGCTTCAAGCAACCGTCGAGCAGCAGTTGTCAGTCGAGAGTTTTGAGGCGTCGACTGAGAGGTTAGAGAGGCTGGGTGGCTGAGAGGTTCGAGCAACCGTCGACTGAGAGGTTCGAGGGACTGGTGAACGCCGGCGTCGAGTCGTCGACTGAGATCGACTGAGAGGCTACGTCTGAGCAGACGGCGACTGGTGAGGAAGGCTGGACGGCTGTAGCAGACGGCGTCGGCGACGGCTAGAGAGAGAGTAGAGGGGCGGCGATGGCTAGAGAGAGAGAGTAGAGACTAGAGAGGCGTGAGTCCGCGTGACGGCGTGACGGCGTGACTCGTGAGGCAGTGACTCCAGTGAGGGCCGTGCGTGAGGCGCTGAGGCTTGTCTGGCTTGACTCTTGAGAGGATGAGAGTTGAGGGTTTTGTTTTGTTTTGAAAAATTTACAAAATTATTATTAATATTTACTTTTTTTTTTAAGGTTTTAAACTTTTGGAGGAAATTCTGAAATTTTAAAACTCAATTAGTTGAGTTTGGGAGGGGGAAAAAAAATAACTTAAGAAGAATTAAAGACTTAAGAGGAAAATTTTATAAATGAAATTAAATGAAATTTAAGAGGAAAAAATAAAATAGTTAATAATTTTTAATTTGTAATTTGATAGATACGTAATAAAAATAATAAAATATAAGCGATATAATTGGTGAAAATAAGAATTAAGAAAAGACACGCATAATTGACACATTATTAAACTTATTAGGATATAGCAATATTATTTTACTATTTAATTTACTTAATGCCTTAATACACGCTAGGATTATAAATTTATAATATCCTTTTGTGAGCCTATGACAACGTGACTACTGTCATTCTGTCAAAAATACTGCATTAGTGCATTACTGATCTACAATCTTAAATTATCTTCATAAAGTATTTAAATTTTAACTATTTATAATCATATTCAAGAATATATGTTTATATATGATCTCATAGTAATGTGACTCATTTGAATTTATTATTTTTTTCTTTTATGATAACCAACATTCACAATCACATAAATATAATGACAATTAACACATATAGACATCTCATGAAGATAAATCAACCTTGATATGTGATCACAGATCACTTAACGGGGTATTAAAAGAACATTGAATCGATTATTAAAAATACCGGCTTCAACTAATACGTTTCTGTTCACCAACTCAAATATGACAAATATCAAGTTATGAATCAACACCGGGGTCAAAATAAAAAAATTTATTATTTTTTTCTTTTATTGGTCATTTTTCAAGGTCCGTACATATATTTTAGCATTGAGTCTTTCAAATAAGACAATTGATTCATGAATCATGATTGGCGTTAGGTTGATTCACTAGTTTTGTCATAACATGACCTCAATTGAGATACTTGAAACAATGAAGCATCACTTAACAGCCCACAATCATTTAGATAATTGCACATCGGCCGTCGCATAATTGCATAAGAAATTAAGAATATAAGATATTAGGGTCATGGATGGGTTGTACTTAAGTACTTGTAACTTACTAAAATTCATAGTAAATGTATAAGTATAACTAAGCCCATAAAAAATTTCAATTACAAAAGTTCCTTTTAATTTTACTTAAACTTTAAAACTTACATATATATATATATATATATATATATATATATATATATATATATATATATATATATATATCTAAATGTGTATATATATATATATATATATATATATATATATATATATATATATATATATATATATGTATGTGTGTGTGTGTGTGTATGTATATATATATATATATATACGGACGTATAAACGATTAAATGTTAACGTATGAGCGCATGACTTAAAAGAAGAACATAGAATAAATGGGCTTAACTAACTAAATGGATTTTATCTTTTAAATAGAATTTTATTTTAGAAACGAGCACATGGAAAATATACACTAATCCGAAATTAACCCGAATTAATTTATACCTAACCCGATTTAGACCCGACCTGACCCGACATTTACCTGAACATTGAACCGAAATTCACCCGACCCAAATTAGACTCGACCCATACCCGATTCGGACCGGGTTACCGTACACAACCCGAAACATACCCGACCCAAACTCCACCGTAATCGAACCCGAACCCGAACCCGACCCCGACCCGAACATGATTGACCCGAAAGTGACCCAAACCCAAACTTCACCCGAACGAAACCCGAACCCAAATCCGACCCGAACATGATTGACCCGAACTACAATCCGATCCGTATACGATTCGATTGACCCATTTGCCATGTCTACCTAGGATTCTCTTCTTTCAAGGGCTCGTCCTAAATTATCCTCAATGAGGATATGCCTAAGGTCCGTATGAGGAGCCAAATTCCACCCAGTAGTGGAATGAATTGAAAGTCTATATTTAGCCAACCAATCAGCTGCACAATTATCTTGTCTAAAAGTATGATTTATAAAGACATTGTTGAATTTCTCTAAAAAGATAGAAATATCTTGGACCAACACTTAGATTTTTCATGGTACTTGAATTTTTCTTTTTACTACTCGGACGAGAATGCAATTATCCCCTTCAATGTGAATACCAGTAAATTCTGCCTGCATAACTGCTCTGATCCCATTACGCATTGCTGTAGCTTCTGCCACTAATACTGATGCGGCTCCTAGGTTGAATGCTGCCGCCTGTATGAATCGTCCGGTCCAATCACGGATGATGAAACCTCCTACTGCTACTTGAGAAGATTTGGATCTATCAAAGTTGATTTTGACGAATCCACCTGGTGGCTTCCTCCATGATATCCACCTTGACTGCTTACACCGATGGGTTGAGTGATGGTGGAGGACCTATGCTAATAAGTTTATTTCTAACCAAAGCTTAAACATGTTGCACGGCCTCATCTCTCCCTCCCCCATTTTTTTTGGGTGATATATTTCACTCTTTTATTGTTAAAATGATCTGAAATGTCCTATAATTTCACGTATTAAGTTCAAAATTTTGTGCAATTTTAATTTTTCCATACTCTTTCAAATTTTTATTTAGAGTAAAATTTTATCTACTTAATAAAAATTTTTTCATACTGATTATATTTTCCCATGAGAGAAATGTAAGATATCATATGACTACTTTTATATGTCCATGTATAATTATGCCTATCATACAACAAAATGTCATCTCTTGGAAACATTAATGATTTTCACTTCGCATGTAGCATTCATAAAAAGGTATGTACAAGCGGCAGATCTGTCAAAATACAAATTATACTTAAAGGGTCAATGGACTTTAACATAATAGAGACCCCGAATCTCTATAAGAGTCGGAGTATAGGACCTTGACATCAGTTTTCTCATTTTGCTCTGTCATAGGGGGTGCAAGCAAGGTTGCCAGAATCGAACCTGTGAAAGAACCAGTAAGGTTAGTGGGTTAATGGTCAGATCGGTCTAACCGGTTAGATCGGATAAAACCGTTTTATCATATTTTATTAAATTATGAATAATTTGTTATTTATATAAGTACATTCTGAACTTACATAGATAGAAAACTTTTAATAAGTACTATCACGAATTTTTAAATTAGAATGTTTTAGTAATAAATGAGTAATAAATTTCTTAAATTCGAAAGTCTTTTATGACTTTCCTTGTGAGTAACAAAAATACAATTATTTAATTTGATCAAAAATCGATGAAGAAGTGGATAAGACATTATTTTGGATTGTTGATATGTAATCAATTAATGAAAGGACTCAATGGATAGGGAGGAAAATTTAAATGAATAACAAATAGATATAAAGTTGCAAGTGAACATGTAGCACAAAAAATTGTGTTGCTCACTTGGTAGCAGACCCAAGGACTTTAAATTAAGTAGAGGTCAAGAGTTCAAAGCTACTTCACACAATACATTGCAATTCTTTAATGGTACCCAAAAAAATAAAGACAGGGGAGGATCTTGAATCGGTCCAAGTATCCGGTCCAACCGTGAAAATCGGCGACTTGATCGGTTCTTAACTGGCTCAGTAGGGCAGTGGTTCATTGTTAGTGATCGGACTGGACTGTTATTCGGTTCCCGATTGAACTGGTTAAACCGATAGGTCCGGTCCAGTTTTGGTAACATTGTGTGTAAGCCCTCGCTCCGAACTTGATGGTTGGCTACTTTAAAGACGTGTAAGTTATTTTTTTATTATTCTTTTACAAAAAATAGAAACACTATTTGAACAACTCTTCTAATTAGGAATATGTACAAATTATCCTATTTGTGGAGTGAAATTGAACTTAAGATCAATGTAGTCGAAATGATGAGGGGAACAAACTCTATTGTTTTCTTTTTCTTTGCCCTTTATTAACACTGGCAAGGTTCCCCCCCCCCCCCCCCCCAAATAAGGGAAGAGCTAAGCAAACTCCTGCAGGTGGTGGGGTTTGAACTTTCAACCTTTCATTTAGAAGATGAATACTCCACCACTCATCAAAGAGTTTTTGTTGTTAGCCAGATCAAGCCTAACTATAATCAGAGTTCCAACATTTTTTTTTTAATCACTGTGTCATACATACACAATAAAATAGACTCAACATAAATACTAATGTCCATCGGTATTGTAAGGTATCATGTGAAAGGTAAAGAAAAAATTCACTCATCACCAATATTACTATGTCCTGTATACACAGGGTAAAAAGTGCACGAGTACCACATTCCTAATGTAAAAAAGGGAGAAGGTATAGAACAGAGTTATTCAGATTTGAAATCATCACAGCCAACTCCTTCCTAAGAAGAGGGCCCAAGCCCCCAAATGGAACCACATCCAAGGATTGAAGTCTCATCTTAGCAACCCCATCTTTCCCATTCAAGAAAATTGCGAACACAAAAATAGCGGGGTGCGCAATGCAAATCCACAGCTGCACCAAAAAATTTTGGGTTCTTTTTTTTTTGGGGGGGGGGGGGGTGGGGAAGGAACAAACTGGAGTCAATGTCAAAAAGCTACCTGTAATATGATTCAACCACACTCTCCAGTCTCCAACTTCAAGCATAGGGTGACTGCTCTTGCTGTGAAAGCACCAACGGCCCCTTCAGCCAACATCACAAGCATTTCAGATTGCTATGATGATTCAAACGACTTTTTTATTCTTACAGTTTGCCCCATAAAAAAGGGCTTCCTGACTCCTGCTGAGCTGTTGCTATAGTTCATCAGTGCAAAGAATGCGATGCAAAACTCTTTGCCAGTCAAATTGCAAAATATAGCAATCAACAGGTAGGAAACACCATTGAAAGCCTGCTTTGGCTTTCTCTTTTCTTGAGGCGAAGAAGGGGGAAAAGTGACCAATGAAATATCCAATAGACAAGATCTTAAAGTGAACGCTCTCAAAAAAGCTTCCTGAGAAATGTCGCAAAAAAGTCTGCTTCAATTTTCTTCAACTTTGTGCTCTCCATATGCCAAATCATCTACAAAATGGACCTCCAAGCCTACTTCTACATTTGATGACAGCTCATCAAAATCTATTTGGTTAGCAGCAGGAAAGATTATATGCTCTTAACACCATTCCGCTTTGCTACTCTGTCTTCTCCTTCACCTGGTTTTACAGATTCAGTGAAACAACCAAGTATTTTTGGATAGACCATAGAACACAAATGGAAAAGGTTAATAAAAGAAAGGGTGAAATTGAAAGGATCCTAAAAAGAAATAGAGAGACAACACAATCCAGCACGGCAGTACAGAAGTTCTATAGTCTCCAAAAACAACCAAACATGTCAAAATGGGACATGAAAGAACATGTCATACACAATGCACGATCTCTCCGGGAATAAGCTGGGGAAACAGATATGCTAACTAGTTGGATAAGTGAATGGATACCAACAAAACCAGGACAAATGCACAAAGGTTTTTTTTAAAATTTTTTTATCAGTGATATTTCGAAGCCTTCAAAGTTCTAACTACATAGTTTACATGAAAGATAGCCAAACAGATCACAGGCCCCAAAAACTATGAAAATAAAAGCACTAGTTGCGTCGTATGAAACACTGAGACATTTACAAATATCTAGACACATGAAACCCTAATACTAACAGCAAAATATGATACCATCAACTGATCAGGAACAAGTCATGAACGCAATTCCAAGCCCCCCCCCCTTCTATTTTACAATCTAACCCCACAGAGGGAGGGGGAAGTCAGAAAATCAAAACCCAGATGCAATTCAGCAAGAATCCTCTACAGGACGCAGAATAGAAAGAGAAACAGACAGGAAGTATCAACCCACAAAACCTTAAAGAGTGCTGGAAAATAAGCACAAATATTTTACAGATATTTGACATCTTATAACAGCAATTATGACCACTTATTCCATGCTTTCGTGATGACTTGATTCACATGCCATCACATTCTCAAGTAGAGACTTTGAAATGCTTCAGGACAAGAATAACCGGCAAAGTCACTCTCCCGTTGTTAAAAATTTGAGGTGTACGCTGCAGCAGATGGATGTAGTTAGTTCGCTTAATTGAGTGCGTCTTGCACAGCTACTTTAAAAATCATCTGTTTTGTGGTTGATAGGATCATTTCCCAACCACCCATATCACATTAAGTCTCTGTATGTGGAGGCACACATACAAGATTATTGAGCAGAAGAATCCTTAAGTATCATACTTAGCCGCCAATTAGAAGTATCTTCCCAGTGAGTGTCACTTCCCAGTCATTGCCAAGTCCTTGATGACAGGTTTCTTCATTGCTAGAGATAACAGTGAGGTGATCATAGTACACCCAGCACTAGGTCCATCCTTGGGTTGAATATTCATCATTCTTGATATTGATGGAACTTTGAGCAAAATGAGGCAAAAGTTAGTAATCATTACTGGCACCGACAGTTGTTCTGGCACATAATGCAGGTCAGCAAGAAGCGAGCTACAACATACGATAGTTTTCTACCTGCTCACGCTTGATGCCGCATGCTTCACGGTAGCCTTTTCTAAACAGTCACGAGCAGTATGCATCTTCTCATCAGTTATGTAGCCAACAATTGAGATAACTTCCATTCGGTCCAATGGAGGGCTGGGAATCATTTCAATGACATTAGCAGTGCAAACAAATAAGACCTTCAACTGCAAATGTTTCACAAGGCACAAGTCGTAAGAAAATTAAAGACATCTGGATCTCAGGCATCATTCACTTCGGTTATGGCCACGACAGATGAACTGATTGCAATGCAGCTGACTGAAAAGAATGGCAAGTTGACTCAAAATCTTTCCACATTGAGCATTCAGATTCAGGAAGAGGAGGGATTCATCGAAGCCCCTATTGGAAAATTTTGGGAGGAAGGGCTCACTGCAGAAAATGATATTCGCACCTCTTCAAATGCATGAGGTCAGCATTGAGGTGTTCAAACTGCAGTTAAAAGTTTCATCGTTAAACTATTCATTCAACAAAGCCGCCCCCCCCCCCCCCAAAAAAAAAGCGTTACTACCATGCTTTCCAGGAGTACAGAGAAAGATGAAAAAGAGTTCCTGACTTGTGAAATTGTTACAGACAAGATTAGTTTTTCAAGTTTCATTCTCTGTGAAGCTAAATTAATTCCACATGACCTTTATAGGAATTGCCTGATCACTTGTTGCTTCATCGCCATTCTGCAAGAGCTTGGTTGGAGAGCGTTTCTTTGGTTGCAAAGCTAAAAAGAAGAATGCCACGTTAATTTTGCATGCGGTTTCTGGAGCAAATCATGTGAGAGAGACAAAAGAGTCTTCGAGACCACTCTTCAGAGCATTAAAGGTATCTTATCAAAATTCTTTGTTCTAAGATAGTGGGAACTTATTCCATTCTGCCTTTGATCTTGTAGATTTAGTGCATAGGTTCTATCTTAGATGTATACAGTCCTTTGGTAAGATGCTACTCCGCATCCAATCTTTTGACCATGATATGACATATTCTAGTTTCCTTATCAAACAAAAATACAGACTAAGAATCAGCAGTCTTGCACACTAATAAAATTACACTGCTTCAAGGGAAGACGAAAAAAACCTAACCTTTGATAAATCAAATAGGACATCAAGATAGTGGTCAAGAAAATTGGCATTTTGTTCTGGGTTAAGAAGTTCCAACATGGCACTTGCTGGGTCATCAGCATGCCCCCTTCCCTACTGCCATAGCAAGGTTTAAGCATCACATCCAAATTGCAATCATAGAGTCCACAGACAGACCAACCACATACACAAACCTGAATTTTAAAACAAATTTCCTGGCAAGGAAGTGGATGCAACTTTATACGAGAACGGAAGGGGGGAAAGAAAAAAGAAGTTGGAAACACAAGGAGACAAAATGTACAACTCAACGTCAATGGAACAAAATAAAAGAATACTCCACTTAAAACCTTTGCCTAGTTGGAGCGAAATCCTTCAATAATAATGTTACGTTTAAAATCTTACCGCAATTGCATGGTGCTAATTAGTTATATTAATCTGCCCATGGAACCGACTGAATTGGAATGATTACAAATTAGAATACATCTACGCCTACTCTCGAAGGTCCTTAGACTGTTTGCGTAATCCTAGTTATCTATTTTCATGAAACTAGAGTCAACAAAGCCACATGATTTAGTAACCCTTAATCCCAAATTGAAATCCTAACTATTCTCATGTTAAGATGTCAATCGCTCACAAAGTAACTCTAGCTTGAGGATTCAACTTTCGTTGATCTCTTGAACCCCAACTAAGAACATGAATACATCCCTCTCAAGCAATCTATCGAACAAATGACATACCAGGCAAGAATTCAATCACAACCATGGGTTTGCATTCACAAAAACCTAGAACATGATCCCAATTCGCACAATAAGGGTTGATCCCAATTTGCACAATAGGGGCTAATTAGGAACCGAAGAACATAAATGAAGACAGAAGCTTTGATGAAAATCGCAAAGAGGAGGGAAAGAAACGTACTTTAATGAATTGCAATCGTCAATTCACAATTAGAATCCGTAATTAAAACTCTCAAATTCAATCTAGATTAAGCTATGAAGTCTGAGAAAGAAAACCTAGAAATCGCCCTTCAAAAATCTTCTCAAAGTTCGAAACTAAGAACCCTCTAAAACTTCCCCGATGAAAGAATTAAGTCGCGAAGGCGGAAGGCAATAAAACGAATGCGCGGGAACAAGCTTAGGCGAGGCAGTCGTCTAATATGTGACTCAGAGACGCGACTCTCCGTTTGAAGACAAAAATTGAGTTATAATGGAAACGAGGTGCAGGATCGATAAGCAGCTCCAATTTCACTTCAATCTACAAAAGAAAAGAGAAGACTCTGTTACTTCTTCCGTTTTTCACTAAAAGATACGTATTCGTTTTGGGTCAAGTAATACGTATCTCAGTTCCACGTCTAACAATGTAATTATTGGAAATTTTTCATCACTTTTAGCACATGATCTATCAATCCTGTATCACCAATGTGGAGGCGGGCTACATCACGGGCCTCCTGTCTGGTCATTCCACAACTGCAGACGTTGTTTGCTGCTTTCTTTTCTTTCAAAGCTTCAACAATGACTTCTGCAACTTGCTCAAGTCTCCTAACAGGCCATCTACTATCCATATTGGCAGCAAGAACTGATTTTTCCCTTCCAAAAACCTTGGAGGAAGTATTGTGGAAACTTTCAAAGAACATCTCTTGATAGGGGGTAGGGGAAGCAAAAGCTGAGTTTCTTCCAGATGGATAATTTATGGCTGTTGGAGATCTGGAGTTGAGAGCAAGCATAAATCTGAAGAGGTCTCTAATTGTAACCCCCTCCATGGGGGCCCCTACCCCATTCGGGGTCCTTTTTGGCTCCTTCTTGGTGGCGTGTTTTGTATGTGCATTTTGGCCGCACGACCGTGCCCCCTGTACGGTTGTACCCCGTGCCATATCTCTGGTCATGTTCGCTAAAATCTTAGACATGGCACGGACACGCTAGGCGACATGGGGTACCTACGCCAAATCACTGGTTCCTTTGAAGCTTCAACCGCCCACTTCTTAGACTGGAAACTCATCTCCTCGACCCTGCTTTCTACCAACATTGGTAGATTTCTTGTTTTCTCAATGAAAACTCCTGAAAAATATGAAAAACCTTTACATGATCGTAATTTAAACCAAAGGAAGCCAACTTGACCATTTCGCATCAAAATCAAACATGGAACAATGGGAAAAAATGAGGTCAAGATAGAGGTTTATCAATTCCCCCGTGCTTACCTCTTGCTTGTCCCCAAGTTAGAACATGAATGAACTGAGGGATCAAAACCTCTAATTACTCGCCTCCACAGGCAAGACAAATGGTGAATCAGTTTAATCAAGTACAACCGCGCACAACCAGTGGGACGATTCAATGCACAAACAAATAGTTTCAAAGCTCGTTTAAAAAATCATTTGGAAGGCCACATTACTCAACTCGACATCCAGTTGTCCCATGTCACACCCTTCCCAATCAGATCACATCCAAACAAGTGATGGACTAGAGGGTCTGGTAGTAACTCTCACAGGGGGGAAACAGAATAGATGCACTCCCTCTCATGTGTTTGAAAATATATGCCTCTTTCTCGATCATCCTCCCAAATGTAGCATTCTTACCATAGGCTTGGTCATGCTCTCGATCATTCACTACTAAAATGCGCATGCAACTGAAAATCCAGAGGGCTTGTATTGGGTGATGTACTTCCGCGGGTTTGTCGACCGTCAAGAGGAATGAGAATTGAGACAGATTCAGCGAAAGGAGGAACGGGCAATGAGGGAGGTCCGAGAGTATGAACAACGGAGGATGAACAACTAGTTGGCGACAGTCCAAGTCCATCCGGTATTTAGAGAAGCATTTCCGCACATTTCCGGGCGACCATGGGGACGCGTCATTATTTCCATCGTTTGATCAAAGACATTCATCATCCTTCTAACCATTCCCTCTGCACGTTTGGTCTCCTCCTGGGCCCGATGGGACCCATTAACTGTGAGTTGTACCCCTCTCCCCCTTTACTTCTCAGCTCTCTTTCTTTCATTGAGGACAATGACCCGTTCAAGCATACGGGTGAACTCATAAGAGATAGGACCGTGATATTGTTAGGTTTCTGTTATCGTTTTAATTACCGCAAGTGCACGGCGTAGCTGTATCTAGCAACCGGCAAGTACGGGTCGAATCCACAGGGAACTTGGCTTCAACTATCAGAACTGATTAGACCACTCAAGCTAGGCAATCAAAATCGTGGCTAGGAGACTAAACTAGGTGAAACAATGACAACTAATAAGTGTAGTAAGTAGCAGAATAGGAAGCACTCAGGTTGGAATTAACAGCACAAATATACTAGCGAATCAATTACTGGCCCAAGCAAACATCTCCTAGGCATGCATCACAAATGGATAGATTGTCAATTAAGCCCATCTCCTCCCTCTCTCAAGGGTCGAAGACTAATCCTAGAACTATAGTCGCCTATTTTCATGGGACTAAAAGTCGAAGGATTACAAGATTCACAATCTCAAATCCCAATTAGAATCCTAACTATTTTCATGTCAAAACCCTAATCGTCTATTAAGGCGCACTGGGTAAAGGTTTTGTCTCTCAACGCTCCCCTAAACCCCAATAAAAAGGATGAATGTTCTTTCGAGCATTTCATCGAGTATGTGGCGTGCATAGTAGAATTCATAATCGCAAAACCAAAGGGGAGCAGGGATTGGATCAGTACAAGATTCAACTACACATATTCGGCGTCAATCCCAACCTAAGTTGAAAGATTTAGTCTAACATCATCTTTATGACAACAATCGCAATATTCGATGCAATAAACATCACAACCCAACCCTAAATAATCAAGAGCAAGAGGAGAGAGAACTCGAAGCAAGAACCTGGAATTAATCGAATCAATCAAAGGTGGAATCAACTTCCAATTCAAGAATGCAATCCAAAAGCGTAACAATTAAACTCTAAAACAAGACATGAAATCACCTCAGAGAGAGTGCTTGAGAGAAAAAAAATTGAGAAAAGCTAAGTGTGTCCCAAAATAACCCCGAAGGCAAATTTAAGTCGCGAAGCGGAACGGGAGTGGCATGGTTGTGCCCCGAGGCATGATGCCACCGTGCCAAAATACTGACAAACACCAAGAGGATTGGGCAAGCGGAACCGGCCACACCACGTGGCACGGCCAGGCCGTGCCACTTGGCTGCCGGCTTGGCTTAGTCGGTTCTTCGTCGTCTAGCTGTGTCGTGTGTGTTCGATACCCCGAGACTTCTGTGCGACGCCTTTCGGTGGCTTTAACTTACTTCATTGGCTCTCCTTTCTACCAAATGTTGTTCATCTTTCCGTTTCTTTGATACAATTCCTAAAAATATCGAAAGATGCTGTATGAGTAAAAAGTATGTTAGAGAGGCTGATTTGACCATTCCTTAACGCAATTAAACATGAAAACGGGGAGGAAATGGGTCAAATAGGGGCTAAAAATGGGGCAAAATAGAAGTTCATTAGTTTCATTCTAGCCTAGGTGCATTACTAGGGTGCGTTAGTCTTAGTTTTAGTTTCATCCTGTTTAGGAAAGCATGTAACAAGAATGGATGAATTTAAGAAAATGGGTAAATAATGTTTCACAAAGCTTTGCATACACTGACAAGAATGGATGAATTTAAGAAAATGGGACACAAAGCACAGTAAAACAAGAAGCACAATTACAAAATTTCACAAAGCCAGGGACTAGCATATGAATAAAACATGGGTTCAAAGCCAGAACCATATGTGCAAACTCGTCAAATTATTTATTAAGACAATTGGATATTTATCTCCAATACATGCCAAATGGAGTTCAGAGTGTTGAGGCAAAAAGGGGGCAACCTAAACAAATAAGTCCCTCAGAAAATGCAAAAATTCATGTATCCAAATCTTGTGGTAAGTCTGCACTGTGCAATCAGCAGATTTCCCTGCTGAAGCTTACAGTACGGATAATTTAAATTTATGCTTGTCAATGTGATGTTCCCTGAACCTGGATGAGCCACCATGAAAAAGAATCTTGGACAATTTACAGAGAGGATTGCATCATTTAATTCATACGACCGATTCGGCAACTAAAGGGGTGCACAAAGACTATGAACTTACTTATTTCCATTCTCAAAATCAGAAAACCCACGTTGAGTGAATCCACTTAGTTTCTGCTTCAAAATTAGACTCGGTTGTGAGATTTCGGGAACCAAAATCATAATTAAAACTTTTATGCCAATACAACAACAACAACCAATGTGGATCCCGCCTTCTTGAGCTCTGAAAGCTCCAAACATAGGTGGTTTTATATCTACGAGTAGAAAGACCATTTCCAAGAGGTGCCAAAATTTTTGTAGAAAGCATTTTTGATGTTTTAAAACATTTCTTAAGAAGAAAAAAATTGACCAATGTTTTTCTTAGTTCTTCTTGATCAAAATGAAGCCATTGAGAACTATAGAGTGCCTATTCAATATAAGCATATTCGAAGAGCCAAAAGCATACTAGAGTAAATTAGAGCAGGTTTGAGTATATTGAACGAGCAGAAAGCAGGTTTGAGCAGATTGGAGTAGGTTGAAGCAACGAGTATCAAATTGGAGTAGTATGGAAGCAGGTTTATGAGTGGACAAGAGCAGGTTTGACTATGTTGGAGTATGAAAGTGGGTACTGTCTCACATTGAAAAAGTACAAAGAATATGAAAGTGGGTGTTGTCCCAAATTGATAAAATTGAAGGGCTTGAGCATGTATATAAACTTGTGAGTTACTCCACCTATTGTCAATTGATTTTGGATTGGAACCTCATTTGAGCTTGTTACATGACTCGTTTGTTGAAAACCCAATTGATATAAAAATTAACAGACTAATAGTTATTAGATTTGAGCAGATCGAAGTATGTTAGAGCAGGTTTGAGTAGGTGGTAGCATTTTGGAGCATGTTGATGCAGGTGGCAGGCTCAATTACTCATTACGAACAGACCCTAAGTAGGAGGACATGACAATTAGATGAACCAAGAAGAGGGGGGGGGGGAGATATACAAACAAGATGATCTCAATATACTGAAAATGTATATTGAGATCATCTTGTTTGTCTAACAGAGAAAGAATCTCAATAAAACAAGCATAAATGTACCAGGATGACTCAGGAGACCTGATAAATGGACCCCAAAAAACCATAACCAGAGACATAGTCCAGTTGCAAAGACGACCATTTGCTGTCAGAATTTTCTCATAAATACATTACTGCTGCTCAAGGATCAGACTTCTGAAAATAATATGCTGAAGCATAACCAAGTTGGAAACTCCACTAGCACAGCCACCATTCCAGTAATGATGGATAGTTCTTCTCATCATATAAACGGTTATACAATATAATAGAGGTTCCTATCGTAGCGGTGAATTCTTATAGATGGCAAAAAATATATATATCAGCAATGCAAAGCCACCCTAATCTAATACTAAATTCTTCATCTGAATTCACATAATTAGCCAGCATCTACTTGGAATTATTTAGCAAGAATGTATTTTGTGAGGCCAACGACCAAACTATACGATAGTTTCCTTAGCAACCAAAAGGGGCAATCACAAAGATGGGAACAGACTCCACCGCGAAGAGCAAAGTTTTAGGCTATGTCACTCGACCAAATGACCATTAGAACAAGTTGAAACAAGCCATAGTTTCAGAATACCAGGGGAAAACTCCTCGATTGATAAAGTATTTGACATGTTTATGAAATTGAATCGAAAAAAGACCAAAAAAGGAAATCAGTTTGACTGTTAAAACAACAAACATGATGGTCCCATCATGGGTGTGTAATGACTGATCATTTCTAGCCAGTAAACAGTGGCACCATCTTTTTCTACACTAACTCTCAAAATGAGCAAAGGCATGTCCTATTTTCCATTGTCAATTTGTCACACACTAGCATCATTAGAAGCATGAAACATCAAGTCCCTTCCTCTAAACACCCCCCCCGGGGCCCCCCAAAAACCAAAAAAAGGATAATAATCAAGAAGAGAGGGACAATAACAGTTCAGAGGCCTACAATCAAGGGGAGTATTTGCAAATAAGAAGGAAGTAAAAGTTCTTGGTAATAAGAAAATCAACGTTGTCATGTCATCATACACAAAACAACTAAGATAACCACAGTTAAAGGTCGTGTTCGGTAATAGAGGTTAAAGTGGAGGTTAGTGGTTTGTAGTGGTCAAAATGTTATGCACCACTATGTAAAAATGTTCACTAAAGTAATGGATGAGGTAGTGGTTAGAGGTTTATGGAGTGTTTTTCAAAAGTTAATGAAAGTAGCTTTTAAGAACCCCTATCCCTAGTGATTGTATTACAAATGATAAAATTCTTCTTTTTATTTACTAAAAATCTTTATTGTGCCTTTTTTAGTCATTTTATATAAATCTGCTACTTCAACAGTTACATTTACTAAACGCATTTATTTTAAATCGCTAGTTGAACAGCTAACCACTAACGACTGGTTGGTAACAGCTAATCAACCGCTCTCAGCTAGTAACACAGCTAACCGTTACTAAAACAGCTAATTGTACCAAAAATGATTCCGTGATCAAAGTTTTGAATTGTGAGTTCTTCCCTCGTTTTCCATCATTTTTTGGCGGGATTTGCAACCGTTCAAGCCATAATGTTGGACCACAAATCCCATTATGAGTAGAACTTTGTACTCGATCATAGTAGCACTTAGGCTCTGTTTGGACCCTAGAAAATTTGTTGGAAAGAAAAAAATTTAGGAAAGTTACTTTTTTTTCTCGTGTTTAGTTTAGAGAAAATAACAAAGAAAAAAAATATGGAGGAAAGTTTGGTGGAAAAATTGTTAGAAATAAGTGATAAAATTTTCCTCATAAAATTGTGAGGAAAGTTTGAGAAAAATTCCCAACCTTCCCCAATCTTGTATTGTTTAGATGGCGTCAAAATGATTTAAGTAGTTCATCAACATTCAAATTTCTCATCTAAATTCTTGTATTTTTTCCTTGATCCAAACAAGAGGAAAAAAACTCATTTTCTTTCTATATATTTTTTTCTTCATATTTTTTTTCTTCAACTTTTCTTTCCATCAAATTTTCTAAGGATCAAACGGAGCCTTAAAGAACTACTCCTTCACGGTCCTCGCTTTTAATCTCGAAGCTTTCTCGATTATGTTATCGAATTTAGATGCCCCCATTTCCGAGCAAACACAATCCATTAGAAATAAAATTCTAAATTCCAACTAAAATCCGGTTTGCTCCATAACTTATTCCCATCCCTGTTGAATCATGATCAGGCAGCTTACCCTGCCCAATTGATCAGTAATGCATTCTCCCATACATTGATTTGTGGTTTAAGATACCTCTTTGGAACTAAGTCATATATCTGTTGATTAAAAGAGTCATCATAAGCAATATTTAATCAATATTTTATTTTGTTTTATAGTGCGTAAAATACAATTTTCATCAAAATTATTTGATAAAAAATATTTTCAATAAGGCAATATCTAGGGCTGTCAAATAGGTCTGGTCGGGTTAAGTTCGTATTCGTATCGAACTTAAACAGGTTGAGAAATTCTTGACCTGAACCTAACCCGTTTATTAAACAAGTTGAAAATCTTGACCTGTACCCATTTATTTTTTAAACGAGTTGACCTGAAATTTATCTATTAATCCATTTAATATAAACGGGTCAGATTTAGGTTATTCGGTTATCTATTTATCCACTTAATATTTCGACTAAAATATGATTATGGAACATTATAAACGATTCTTTTAAGTTCAATATATCATCAAAACGCAACCATTGTCCATGATCTGCAAGAACCACAACCCCAAAACATAGATCGACTGATTAAACCCTACTTTTTCACAATTTTTCCCCAAAAATAAACGGTAATTGGGTAAACAGGCCGACCTATTTAACCTGTTTAATTAAACGAGTTAAATAGACATTTTTTCATGTCAAAATTCTCAACCTAAACCTAACCAATTAATTAAACGGGTTAAACGTATCAACCCATTTAATTAAATGGGTTAAAAATCTTTATTCAAATCCACTTAATTTCGTGTTCAATTCAGACCGATAATTATATCGAGTCAGCTTTTGACATCCCTATTAATATCTCAATGCTCAGTATTCAAACAAATATATATTATTTTAAGCATCGATTTCTGATTTCCTCCTCCATCTTGTAATCAACCCCCCTTTCCCCAGTCTCTCTCCTCGTCGGTCTACAATCTACACGGCTTGAATGTTCTTCCCCCTTTATCGCTAATTGATCGCTCTAATAAAAATATTAATAATTAGGACATTTTAATTAGCTCAAATTTTTCAATGACATCTTGATCGAGAGGTCCGTCTCAACATGACATTTAATTTAGAGAAGAAAAGATATCAATTTCTGCTCTTCATCGTTGGCTACATCGCTCTCAGCATCACCGGTAAATTTACATTTTAGATTTTAAATTTTTCTTCTGATTAAAGCTCAATTTACATTCCCCCGAAACTTGATCAATTTTTGGATCAAATTTCTTAGAAATACCCTGAAATGTGATGGGAGTGGGATGATTTCTGAGAAATTTGATCCAAAAATTAATCGAATTTCTTAGGGGTCTCTGATCATAAGTTTTTGATTTGCCCGGGACAATGTGTTTTGATGATGGGAGTGGGATGACTTTAGAGGGAAAAGGTTGATGGTTCTAATTGCAATTCACCATTTGGGGAGCTAAGACTTTAACTCTTTGAGAGTTCGGAGTGTTCATAATAGTAAAATAGGATTGGATTTTAACATTCTTAAAACTACCCCCAACATACATATGTATTTCAACATATATAATATATATACCGGAGTCTATAAATCCGGCGATGTGATGCAGTTTTTGAGAGGGAAGCTACTCCCCACCCCCCTCGTCCCTCGGAAAGGGGACCATGGAAATAAATGTGGGTTTTAGAAAGTTAAAAGAAATTATCATAAAGAGTGACCTGAGTTTATGTACCCGATGCTACCATTTCAATATGTATATCATACTCTTGGGAGCATATGCTCCCACGAGTCACATCTTTAAATATATATTAAAAAATTAATATATGACAAATACATGCGTGAAAAATATATATATGTGGATAATAAGAGCTTGTGTTTCCGGGAGCACACATAAGAAATTGCCCTACCATATAGTTTGTATATGTATTTTTAGGGGTAACACTACTAAAGGTACGTGTTCAAACCTCCTGCCCTATGTTACTTGCTAGATGCAACCATGGAAAGGGCTAAGCTTAGGAGGAAATGAGGAAAGGATTGCCATTGCTGATGGAGGAATGTATGTGTTTTCCTGTGCATGAGCATTTGTAAGATGGATAGACAAGGAGGAGAAGGCGGCAACTGAGAAGTGAAGAGGTTGGTCAAAAAGGAGGGTGGATGACAGAGGGTGGAGGGAAAGGAAAGGAAAGGGAAAGAGAGGAGCAAGGAAGTGTCACAAACATTAGCTCCGAAACGACTACGAAAAGGAAAAAGAAGGTAGTGTATGTGTGCTGATATAAGTGATGAGTTACTACCTGAAGCTTCTGGCCTACTCGAGCTTAGAGCGCTGCAAGTCTACAACTAAGCTAACTGAAGGGATCGTCCCTTTTTGGAGTCTGTACTTAAAGCATGGCACAACTGAACAAACTCTTAGATGGGTGGAAAGTGGAACCTAGGTAGCACATTACAGTTGATCTAAGTAATTGTTATTTGTCATTTGGCCTCCTCTCATTAGTCCATGTAAAAGAGATATCTTCTGTGAATGATTGTTTTTGTCTCTTTCCAGTTGGGGACATGGTAGTGTGAGATGTATGCTAACACGGATTTTCCCCTTTCCTTTGTTGGGGTGAGGGTGACATAAGCAAGAAATGCCCCCATGAGGGAGTACTGTTTTCCTTTTTGCATGTGTTGCTAGGTCTCTCTAGTTCACCTCATGTACTTATTTTTGATATAAACTTGTGAACAAAGGGGGATGGAGGGAGGCTTCACTTTCATTTCAATCCAAGAACATTCTTAGTAGGGGACTCGGATGCATGAAAATATGCCAGTGTTAGACACTTCTAAATCGAGGTAACATAGAGGATTATTAATTATCTGTAGGATCAATCATACTTAACTATTAAAGTATTATTCAACGTTCCAACTCCGATTGTTTGAGAGGCATCATTGACGAAGCAGGGTGGAAACCGTCATGGACCAAACGATATCATGAAAGAGAAACATTATGCTTGGAGGGAGGGAATCCTACAGAGGAGAGCAAACTGCAGCTTGATTGAAATTCTGAAAACCGTCATGGACCAGACGATATTATGAATAGAGTAGTGACAGTAGGAATGTAAGACTCTACTCAAAAGTCAAAACTCTAAATGGCTGCTCTGATCCTACTGGAAAAAGAATGGCATTTCAACATCCTATTATCAGTTTCAATTGTCTGCTTGCACTTGGCTGTTGTATTTCTGATGACTCTGAGGCTTTGAATTTCAGGAGGATAGATGATTGTTCTGTTGTACTGTTAACATAGCATGTCTCTTCTGCAGGGCGTTACAATTTCTTTCTGGTACCGTACTATTCAACTAAGAGAACCATATGTTTTGCATTTTGCAGCGAACAAATGCAAGGAGTTAGTGGGAGAAAAAGACTCATCACAAACTGGGAAATTCACTCTTGGTCAATGCTTTGACATGGGCTCAGGAACCTTAGCGTTCTCAGCGAAGGAGGGTATGAAGCTGTATGTCAACAGCATTCAAACCTCTCAAGTGGAGAGAGTCCGGAGCCTAGCAATGGAAAGAACAATGTCTTATGCACTATCACGAGGGGCTTCTTCAAAAGATGCAGCCAAACAAGCTGCCAAAGCAGGGAAGAATGCAGCCAAGATGGCTTCCCGACACATCAACAGGATTACAGGGCCAATCCTATCTTCTGGCTGGGACTTCTTTGAAACCCTTTACTTTGGTGGTTCGGCAATTGAAGGGTTTCTTAGGGCCGGTGGGACCCTCTATGGTACCTATGCAGGGGGATTCTATGGGGAGCATAGACTTGGCAAGGTTGGTTACTTACTGGGAAGTCAGATTGGCAGTTGGATCGGAGGAAGGATAGGGGTGATGGTATATGATGTGCTAAATGGATTCCACTTCTTGCTTTGGTCTGTTAAAGTCAAAACTGGAGTACGTGAAGGTTATGAATCTCGACCAGAACTTTAGGATCTTCATTTCAATATGAAGACCAGTTTTGCAGATTGAGAGGTGCATTTGTATAGGTGACAGCCAACTCCCTTATCCTCTGAAAATAAGATCATAAATCCATATATCTCCAATGTGATTAGTGAAAATTTCAATGAGAGTTAAGTTAATTGTGCAACATCAATGTTGTCCATTTGCATCGTGCGAAGATGCATGTGATAATGAACCTTTTTTGCTGATGGTGTGACGGGATAATTCTCTCCTAGTTGATGTAATTTAAATGTCATTTTTGGAGCACTGTATTACATTTGTATTCCTTATCATGATCAAATATCCCATATGCTATGTTGAAATATGCATGTCAGTTGCTCAACTGTGAACTGTGAGTGAACTGTGAGTTGTCTCAGAACACTTATATTTGTTCTTTGCAGGGCTTCTTTTGTTTAAAGGAAGTTATATTACATATCATCGGTGCTCCATTTTAAACATCCTTGTGAATTTGCTATCTAACCTTCTCTATATCTAACTTCATGAAATCTGAGCAATGGCTGATTATTGCTTTGAATGAACCTCCTATGTATCATCATGTGTACGTTCCTTAGTGTCTTTGAGCATCTTCCATTGTGGAGGCTCGTTAAGGGTCTGATGTTTGCTAAATCATCTTTATCAACATCATTACTCTGTTAAATCTTCGTGTCGTGGCTGTGGTCATAAGTCTCTACTCTAATGTCGACATGATATTATCTAATATTTGATACTTAAAACATGAGATAGAATAAAGTAATAAACAAAAAAAAATATAGACATTTTTTGAAATGTCTTTAGCGGGGTGGCATGTAATAGGTAAGACTATTGTGTGAGTACTTGTTTAAGGTAACGCATATTTCTCAAATTCAAAAATATATGAACATTAAACAATATCTAATAGGCTAGATTTCTCGATCTTACCTTAATCCAAAGCCCAATTTAAATATTGTATAAGGACTCAACTAGAGATGATACGGCGCAATTTTTTTTATGTAGCGCTGGAACTACATAGTCTCGACATTCACAAAAAGACCTTCCCCCATTTTTTCTTCTTTTTTTTAATGTCCCATTGTTTGCCCGGGACTATCACTTGAATGAGGTTACTTTAGTTCTAATAACAGTCTTATAAATACCATACCTTACTATCTGGTATCGGCTGAAACTTACCGTACTGGTTAAGAAACGACACAAGCTACTATCTAGCATTGTACTAGTCAAAAATTGGTCAATACCGCTCTGTACTGTCGAATACCAGGTAGTACTGATATTTTCGGTCTAATAACCTAGTGTGTTCTTGATTTTTCGTAGCTTTTTTGTTTTGAAACTCTTTAACTTGTTTTGGTTGTTGTCAAAGTCATATATTCTGAATTGTGTTTTGACTAATAATAATTGCGAGAAAGGAAAAAAAAAGAGGCCTCACCATCACTTACCTAGGAGAAGAACAAGGGGCACTTGCATTGGTGCTCGAAAATTGAAGTATTGAGTCAAAGCATCTTTCTTTTTTCCTTTTTTTGCTGTTTTTGTTTTTGAAGGGGGAAGAGATGCCTTATTAATTTAACAAATAAGATCCTTTATGGAGTGTTCATCAGTTCAAATCTAGATCGAACCAAGTTGGACTGAATACCAATTAAGGAAAAAAGGAGGGACTGAGCACCGAATCACATAAGAGCCGAACCAGATTGAAAAAATGTGGACTGGACCGAGACCGAGCGACGTAGACCAAATTTATTTTCAAGTATGGTTGGAACAAAGCTTATTGGCTGAATTAATTTTAGCCAAAATCATGCTATTGTTGGTTTTGTTTGTTAATTCTAAAGAGCATTAGTTGGCACTTGATATCAGTCTTTGACCAAAAAATCAAAAGAAAGTCTCAAACTTTTAACAATTTTTTATTTTATTTTATTTTATTTTTAAAAATAGTCAGTCCTCGGTTTGGACGGGACTAAACTGAAGACCGAATAAGAGAATCTTTTAGACTGAGGACCAAATTGAATATACTCGGTCTGGACCAGTTACGTCCAGTCTTGTCCAATCCGATCTTCAGTCCGATTCTGATTTGGACCGAATAATATACACTCCTAATCCTCTAGGCTGGGCTAATGTCAAAAATGCATTTTATTGAGCTCATAGCAATAGTTTGTTCATGGTCGGGACTGATAGGAACGACTAAGACAGAATCCTTAAGTACATAATATTTTATATATTTTTTGTTAATTTCTCTGATATTTCTATCTCATTTAGCAGGAAAAATTATCAAAGAGCACTGATAGTGATACTTAAATTGATTAAACTTCATGAAAATTATTTCAATGATTCACCCCTAATCATATCAATTTCATATTCAAACACATAATTCCATGCCCTTGTCTTTGATTTGCACCAGTGCTCTAGCATAAGAGGGGGCCAAGCCCCAATAAAAATGAAAATGAACTGTCCTGCTTTGTCACGTAATTAAGTCTAAGTAGCATAGCCACACACTCGCTGCAAGAAAGAGGCCAGACTGGGCAGAAAGCTACTTCTAGTCAATTAGGGCCAATTATGTTTCGGCCATTTGTGTACATATCTTAGTCTTGTGTGCCCTTGGCTAGGATGTCTAGTATTGTGAAAAGACAAATGATGGGGGAGATTAAAAAGAAGAGGAGAAATCTAAGAAATAAGTAAGCAATATTATCATGTCACCATCAAATATCTACTTCATTACTTGGAGGGACGCTATTATTTTCTTGAATTGGCGACATCCCTAAACATCCTTTTGACTATCTCATATATTTTTATTAGACTTCGTATATTGTATCGAATATTTAAGAAAGCCGAATCTTATAAATGGAATATTTAGATATCGTAAACATCCTTTTGAGTCTCTCATATACGAATATACAACTTGTATCATCACAAACATTTGACAAAAGAAATTCTAATTCCAACATAACTTATGAGTGACTTGATCTCAAATTCAACCGAAAGACGAAATTCAAGGCACATTCAATAGTCAATATACCCAAATAAAGGAGAACGAAAGGAGGCCAGGGGAGTGATAAAGAAGCTAGCAATATGAATGGACAGCAAAAGGCATAGTCAAGTTTGATCATGAGAATATATTCAGTAGTCCTAAGTGTTCTAGTGTAAAATAACGCTGATCATGTTCAAGGGTGGAAGAGAAATTAAAGTTGTCAAGTGGGACATCTAGTACTATTCAAGATATTGATGGACTCCTATATGAGCCCTCAAAATAGAGAGAGACTTCGTAAAATAAAGGCCAGTTAAAAGCTACTTTCAAAATTCTCCCTCAATTAAATTTTGTCGAAATGAATTGAATTTAAAAGAATTAAATTGAACTTGTTGTTGCTGAATTGAGTTGAACTGAATTTATATTTTGCTGAACTGAACTTATTTTATTGATAAACTAAATCACACTCAACATATTTTTTTCCCTTTAAAAACGGAACTGAACTAAACTCTTTGTGGAAAAAAGTAAGTTGGAAAGAGCAGGGTGTAATTAAATGTCAGTGTTAGTAATTTGATATTACATAACATATGTGGGCTCCCCCCCCCCCCCCCCCCCCCCCCCCCCCCCCCTCCTTCCCCTCTCTTTTTGTAACCCTAGCTAATGAAATGTTGGCCTTCCACTCCATCCAAAGGTAAAGTTCAAAATTCAAAGGAAAAAAGAGTACATTATCAATGATCAATATTCAATGGTGAAGGAAACGGGTTTGGATTTAAACATATAAAAAAAAAAAAAAAGGGAGGAAAATGGCAAACTGTGAAATTGACATGAGGGGACATGTGCCATTCATTACCTAATGAAGTGAGCCCACATCTAAATATTAAGCTATTGAGTCGAGTATGATAATGAGATTTTACATCAAGACATGCATTGAGATTATGATTTGTGAACCGTTCATTGCCATTAATGCTTTATGTGATGCGGGGAATTGAACTTGCAATCTAGCAAATTCTCTTGATTTTCTAGCTTCTCGTGTCATTAAAGGATAAATCATACTAACCAACTAAATTGATCAAATTGTTGAAGTGAAAGTAGCATCTGAACTTGGAATCAAATAAAGAGGTCATTAATCAAGTTTTAGGTCCAGTTAGTTCATGTCGAGTTGATAAATAGTATTTTAAGTTAGTAGTTCGTATTGTGTCATTTTAAATTTGATTCATTGTTATTTATTGTTATAAAATTATTGTGAATATCAATACAGATTTATTTAAGTAATACTATTTTAAGTCTTGTGAATGAAGAATGCACTACTAGGATAACTTTATCCCTTATAGGCTGGTAGCAAATATGCTTTGATAAGTAGAGAACTAAAGACCCAAAAAAAGAAAAGCCTTGAGATATAGATAATATATCACAAAGAAAAATTTTGGTTGGGTGAATTTATTTTGGCTTAAAGCTGACGAATGTATTATTCGGTTCGGGTATGAGTCGGATTAAGTTTAGGTCGGGTCATATTTCTAATCAGACAATATTTCGGGCCGGTTCGAGTGAACCTCAGTTCAGGTTGACTTGGGGTCAACTGATTTTTGATCCGATAATCTTATCATTATAAAATAAGCAACTTTGTCGAAAATTTATAATCAGGTATAGTTTGATTCGAGTTAATTTGAGTTTCGGCTTTACTTCGGGTGAACCTATTTCGGATGTCGGGTCGGTATAGGCTCGGGTTATTAGGTTCGGATTTCGAGTCTTGGGTCAGTTTTGCCTGGTCTAAGGTTAATTAATTGAGTTTGCCTCAAATGGGCAGGAATTGCCTTATTTCACAACTTTAAATTTGGGGTTTTTGGTCGCAAATAATCCAAACTTTAGGAGGTTTGAACGTTAATAATACGATCTTTAGATATGGCTCCAATGCTCCTATCTTTGAAGACATTTATTTTCGATAGTGCATGCGTGTAACACCCCAAGCTTCCTTTTCAGAAAGCTCACTCTGAAGAACTTCACAGTTAAGCGTGCTTGTTTGGGAGCAATCTTAGGATGGGTGACCTCTTAGGAAGTTTCTCAGGTAGCGTGTGATTGAGGACTAAGTGCGCCGGAAAGAATTGTGGTGATTTGTAGGCCTAGTCAATTATTCTTTAAGCCATTTCCGGTAACGTTCGCAATCCGATGAGGGGTCGGGGCCTTACAATGGGTCATTTTAAATTGTGTTTATCATGCAATGTGAGCATCAAATAAATGTAGACAATTTAAATTTAATATGTTTAGGAGTCATATGATTTGAAATTGGCTACAATATATAATTTAAAACGACTCATGGGTTGCGAAAAATAAATACCGCGAAGGTTGAAACTTTACGAGTTCTTTAAAGTCATATTATTGATGTTGAAATCCATAAAGTGTGAATTATTCGTATCTAAAAATCCGTAGATTTAAATATAACGTAGACAATTTGAGTTGGATAATAATTAAAGTGAAGTGCTCAAAGTTTTAAGCCCTATATTCCATAAGGCAATTAATGTTAAAGATTTACTAATATTTTCTCAGTGGCTTTGGTCAAAGTTAATGATAACAAGATGAAATGCTCCATAACATGATCAATAATATGATGATGCTAACAATAAAGTGACGAGAACAAATACAAAAGCATCTCAAAAACAAAGTATTTTTCAAAGAAAGATCGCTGTTAGAACCTAACCACAAATTTGGGCATTCTACTTTTCAAAAATATTATCAACTTGTCATGAAGCTAGTCAAGTGTAACATGTCAAATTAACATAAAAGCATGCGCAATAATTAACCTAATGCAATATGTTCGCAAGCTCAATTAAGACAAAATTTGCAACCTGGCAAAGTAACTACAAACTAAGTCAATAATAAGTGCATCATCTCAAGGCTGTTAAAAGTTGATTTGATATGATTACCGATCTAAATCGAACATGCAATTAAGTAGATTTGAGTAAAGATTTTCAACTCGTTTGATTAAATCGGTCGATACATTTAACCCGTTTAATTAATTAGGTTAGGTTCTGGTTAAGAATTCTGATACGAAAAAATACCTATTTAGCCTGTTTAATTAAATGAGTTAAATAGGTAGATCTATTTACCCAATTTTACCATGTATTTTTTGAAAAATGTTGTGAAAACCCGTTCTGATTTTGGCTTCTATATTGTGAACTGATGTCAAGACGAATAGATTCTTGCTTTTTTAAACTTATTATAGACAACTTATTGTTGATTATTTGTTGATTTAGTTTAATGAATATGTATCAATGGTGATAAACTAATAAATTTTGATGAGCGGAATCTTGGTTTACCGCAAAAACTCGGTGACGGGTGACAACGCTGACGGAGGAAACGTTTCTTTTCTATTTTATTTTCGTAATTAAGCTTCCAAGTGAGGAGGGTAGACTGCCTGGTGATGGAAGGAATTCTCAAACAAGTAAGCTTTCCCCCGAAAAAAAAAAAAAAAAAACCTTATACCTCATAAATGATGTAAACAAATATCCAATTCATTTGAAAAATTAATGTCACTTATTTTGTAGCCAAAATTAGGGCTTGTTTTTTTTCATAGGTAAATAGGGATAGGTAAGAGGGTAAAGTAGGCTGAGGCAGGTTAAAGTAGGTTGAGGTGGGTTGAAATGGGTTGAATTTTTTTTATGTGATAATTGAACTAGGTTAAAGTAATAGAAATGGGTTGAAGTGGGTTGAAGTAAGTCGAAGTAGGCTGAAGTAAAAATAAAATCTTTTCTTTTTCAGTTACTTATGATATATCGGATAATTCTAATTAATTAATGAAGTTTACAATAACAGAGAGATTAATTTTGTACTTCTTTTTCTTTTCAGGGGAGGGGACCGGCCAGGGGGCGAAGATGGTTGACCTAGAAGATCCGTCATGGTGGAAAAATAAAGACGATGACACATGATTTGGATTAGAAAATTAACTTATGAATTTGGGCAAGTTATGCACCTCTTACTGGAAAGGCGTGTTAAATGACAAACAATATAAGAATTTTTTTTAAAATATTGATAAAATTTGGTAAAATTTTACGTATGTTTGCTCGACATCTTTTATATAAAAAAAATAAAAGTATACTATCTTTCTTTTTAGTTATAATGCAAATTAACTAATGACACTATTTTTTTCATAAGTACGCACTATTGGACAAGCTAGTGTGAAATGGCAGATTCCTGTCAAATTATAACCATATGACACGTAAACCTTGAAGCTTGTTCTGACTAATTTCCTAGATCTGATTTATTATCCAGATTTTATATATATATATATATATATATATATATATATATATATATAAAATTCTATGCTTCTGTTTCCTCCCATTTGACTGTTTCCTCCCATCCACAAAAGGAGAAAAAAAAGAATATTATTACTCGTTCAACTGAAATATATGCATGAATCTTGCCCTTTCATTATTTTTGTGCTCCTAGATGTAAACCTCTTTTTTTTAAAAAAAAAAAAAATCAAAATCTATGATGAAGCAAGACTTTGTACGGAGTGAGTGTGAAAAGGATAAGGATTGACAGCATCTAATCGCAAATTAGAAAGTGACTGTTGTATTTGTAAAATTGAAAAGCTGTAGCTTCTGTTGACCGCAACGTAACAAATAAGCATTATTGGTTGAACTTAAAATAACTTGATCTACTTATATTGCTCAAATGAAGTAACTTGGTCACGATATATACTAATATCAAATAACTTAGATTTTTTTTTGGGGGGGAAGCGTTTCAAATAACTTGATCTGGTTATGCTTAATTATCTTTGGTCCATGTACATCTCTCGTACTGATATTTTTGAAATATATAGTCTTGTGCAGAGGTAAATCTTAAAAATTTGCACATTGATATTCAAAATTTGATAACATCCATTAACTTTGACAGATATCTATAATTCAAAGAATTATGACAGAAATTAAATTCACCGACAATATACACAAACGGTTAAAGCCACCTCTACTCTTACGACAAGGTAGTATACTCTGCATGCATCATATGTACAACCAGACATTAAAACACGATTTCGCTTGATAAATGATGGACAGCGAAAGGAGGAGAGATTGTCTGGTGTTAGAAATTTAAAAGATACAAATTGAGCAAAAAACAAATAGATAAGATTTAAATATTCGAAATGTCATTGAAGATAATGCATTTTTTAAAACAAAATACGGTATCATTGTTCTTAAATTATATACAGATTGTCCACCCAAAAAAAAATAAAAATATTGTCAAGAAAAATCTTGTCCAAAATTTGATGGTATTTTCAAAAATTATGAAACTCCGTATTGCTATTTTGAAAATAAATAGCTGTTGCTCACGTAAATATGACCACACTCAGAATTATGTTGCTTAAAATTTGAAGGTAATGGAAAGATTATCAAACATTGTACTGGTATTGTATATCATACACATGAGAGTATGTATTCTCACTTACCAAGCATACATATTTTCTTAACGTGTATTTGTCATATAGATAATTTTTAATACGTAGTGTTGATAGAGCTTATGGAAGTTTGTGCTCCTAAGAGTACCATATAGGCTTTGCATTGTACTGTTGTTCTAGATTCAAATGCCTAATATTGTTCATCAAAATAGCACCTTTATCAAGAATTATCTTGCTTAAAATTGAAAATATTAGCAATTTGTTGGAACAATGTACTCCTATTCACTAAAGGATAGGAAAATATACCGAATATATCTTGCTTGAAACTAAAGGTAATGCCAACTGTTGAACATTATACTATTATCCTCAAGTTAAATGCCTATTTTCACCAAAATAGCAATTTGTGGAACAATGTACTCCTATTCACTAAAATAGGAAAATTATACCGAATAATCTTGCTTGAAACTAAAGGTAATGCCAACTGTTGAACATTATACTATTATCCTCAAGTTAAATGCCTATTTTCACCAAAATAGCACCATCATAAAAATTTATCTTGCGTAAATTGAAGTTAATGCCAATTTTGTTGCATTGTAAATTTGTAATACTATTCACAGATTAAATACCTATTCTTGACCAAAATAGCACCTTTGTCAAACTTATCTTGCTTAAAACTGAAGGCAATGCCACATTTTTGGACAGTGTGCTATTGTTTTCAAGTCAAATACCTATTGTTCATCAAAATAACACCATTGTTAAGAACTATATCAGCAATTATAAGGATTCACAATATGGAGACCAACCTATAATTGTTATTCCGCAACTTATCTCATCAAACAATGTAGTCGTGTTCGCAAATACCCCTTGTTCACCAAAATAGCATCATATAGAACTTGTTCTTAATCGAAAATGTAGATCTAAAACAATAACATCCAAATTCTACTGTACATTTTGGATTAAGGAATGAGTTCGCACTCCGTAATGGAATTTCATGTGATTTTATGAGCAATCTACTATGTCAATTGACATCTGTTCTATAAAGTTATACTAAAACTCGTCCAACATTCGGAAAAGACGCTTTGACGATGTTAAAAAATGCGGTTGGTGGCAATAATATTGTTACAAGTTTAGAGCCAGTTTACAATATATCTACGATTAGCTTTCTGGAGAAAAAGATTCATTTTGATGTTTTAGATTTACTTTTATGAGGAGATATTCGTTACACATTACGTATAATGTTTCATTAATAAATTATTCATTTTTCTTATATAAAAAAAACTTATTCTTAACAATTAGTGTATATTGGGGACATTCTTATCTTATCTATTCAAAATTTTGTTGGAATTGTAGTGCTTATGGTGAAAATACCTCTTTGAAGGTGATTTTGGTTCTTAATCGTTAGATATTCTCTTCTTCGATTCTATTTTGTGAAAGGGAAACCCTAATTTATGCAAGATTGCTAAAAAAAAAAATCAAAAGATATAATGGTGTTAGGATTAGGAAAATGTGAAATTATGAGGCATTTTACTTGCTTCAACTTTAGATTTTGAAAATTCGAGTTTCAATAGATGAAATGTTGATGTTCAATTTGAGGTTTGAAATGTCTTTAATTGACCTTCAGAGTAGGGAATCGATAATAATGAACTATGATTCAATAATTGTGGGGGGGGGGGGGGGGGGGGGGGGGGGGCCCACAAACCGAGAAAGTGCGTAAGAGCTAGAGAGAGAAAGAGCAAAACTAAAATGAAAATTGTTGAACGGCTTGTGTTAATTGTAATTGTAGGGTTTTTTTTTTAAAAAAAAATTGTTGATGTGGTTGCCCATGTTGACAAGATATGTATCGTGTTACTGTATATTAAGTTCTCCAATTTAAAAAAAATGGATTCAGTACCTTCCTCCACCACTAGAGGGCAAAAAGATTTCATCATAAGGTATCAATTATTGCGCTAGACTGGTAGAGACTGTCATATTGTAGTGTTATCTGGTGATAATATGATAGGTACGATAGTTTTTTCACCAAAAATTGAACTTTTAACTAAGCTATTAGGTTTAAACCTATACTTCTAATATGTTAATTTAGAGATCAACTACAAGAAAATATTATCTGTTTCCCTTAAGTACGTTCAACACTGCATTTTGGTATATCTCATTGGACATGGTTGATGCATGCATGAGCATTCATGCATCTAGACTAAAGCTCATTACAATGTGCCCCCTCCAAATCATTATTGCCCAATGCCCATACACAGTATATGTGTCAATCACTTCAATTTGTCAAATATTGTGTGTTGCGTTTGCCTGAATTGTCATTTACAATTCTTTTATGACAAAAGGAAAAATCCAGCAAATGCACAGTGGACTCAGAGAAAAAAAAGGCCCAGAAAAAAAAAGGTGCTAGTGTCGATAAAAAGAGCTAGAGATGCTGGCTAAGTGGCCGGACATACAGCCAAAATGATGAGTGATGAAGATATAGTGTCGACACCCTTTACTTCATGACCTAAAGTTTGCAGGATGTTATTATATATCTAATTAATAGCCTCATTTGTCCCGCACCATCCACTTCAAAAGTCATAAATTAACCTTATGCCCCACAGAGAAGAAGAGGAAGGGGGGGGGGGGGGGGAGCTGTACTTAAAGAAGGAAAGTGAGAGATCAGGTAGATAGTTAATTAGGGCTCAGGTGGAAAATAATCAAACCAAATATATATGCATAATTTTGAAACGACATGTAAGCCAAATCATGCAAGTACAGACGAAGTTTGGTGGGAACTTGTGAACAGTACTTCATGCAATCGTTTTCTTTGGGGTGTTTGTATCTTTGTTTTATCAGAGTTGAATTATGTTGGTCTATAAATGCATGCAGCTCTCCCACCACAAATTTTCTTCAATTATAGTACTTGAGCTTGAAATTATATGTTTAAAGAGAACAAGTGTCAAATCACCTAAACAAACTTGTGTCTAGGGGTGAGCAGTTTCAGGTATCCACCTAAAAAATTCGAAACCAAAATGGGAATCTCATGTTCCGGTTTCAATTCTAGGATGCCCGTACCCGCCACACCTGATTTTGAAATTTCAAGACATAATAAATTAAACTTTCTTATTAATTTTGGAGGGGAGAGGGATGTTTGATATTTTCCTACCCTCATTTCGTACCTTCACACTAAAAAGAAAGTTAATTTATTAATTTTGTATTTTTTTATCTTAGTTACCTGAGAAATATAATTATTCATCCTTCAATTAGTAGTAGAAAAAATTAATTAATGTTGCAGTAAATTTGCTATTTGAAGAGTCAATTTTTGTAAGAAAAAAATCAAATAGAAAAAGAATAGAGAAATAAAAGAAAAGATAGTAAAAATCACAAATAAGTTCTGGGTTCCGGTTCCGGATATTTTTTTTAAGAACCGGAACCAGAACCATAACCAATTGGACCATTTTCTCTTTTCTAGGAACCGAAATCAGAAACATTTGAACAGTTTCGAATAGATTACAGAGTACCCGAAAACCTTAATCGTCCCTACTTTTGTCATACATATGCATGCTCAGTTCAATTTGAGGAAGGTAAGCTTAGTTAGCTGATTAACGTCGCCATCATAAAATTGACATAAAGAGAGCTAAACTCGTATTAGAAATATAAATTAATTGCATTTTGTGGTAGCAATGATTGAGGATACGGGTGTGATTGAATAAGAATTCAGAGTAGTGGGCAGCATTTAACGGTAGGTATTGAGTCTTCATTGCTTCAAGTATCAAGCATTCATGCATGCTGTGTACAACAGTAAGTACTTGATGTAGTAAATGGAGTATGTGCTCATTTCTCTACTAACCTTTGTCTTTCCCCTTGCTTTTCGCTATTTTCCTCATCACAAGTAGGGATGGGCGTGGGACGTGTGGAGTTATTTCCACACGCATATTCATCAGGTTTTCAAAATTTATTTCTATACTCATACATATCGAATATTTCAGGTATTTCGAATTTTATTCGGATACAAATAAATATTAAAATATAATACCTATAGGATACGATAATTTCTTTTATCTAAAGAAATTCATAAAACTAAATTCAACTAGGCAAAATGTTCTAAAGAAATACAATACCCATTGGATTAAGTATAAGAGTTTATACTTAGTTCATGAACAAAAACTGTATTCTGGAAAAGGCTAAAATGAGAGAGTGAGAGACACAGCAAATGAGTCAGAATTTTTGATTTGTGATTCGTGAGTCACGTGATTTCATATATCGGCATAGTAAATGAGCAACACAAATGGATGCATTGCATTATTTAGGATGGGTTGGAGTATGAGGCCTTTTTTTAAGTGAAATACCAATGTTTAAAGCTCAAAACTCTACTCAATCATTTATTTTACTTGAAAAAAATTGATTACAGGGTGGGCAAGAGTATGGGGCGGGTGATGCCTATACTTAAATCCGTAACCATACCCATTCTCGTTTTCAGCATACCCGCCTCATGTCTATTTTTTTTTTTTTCAATTTTTCGCACCCATGCCCACTGTAAATGGCGTGGATTCCGGGCAGGTTTTTTGGGTTTAAGTACAACTCTCATTCCTAACCATGAAAATATATGGATGGTAAAACAAATTTTTAGACAATTAATGTAGCTAACATGGTTACTTGTGCATATAGGTTAATAAAAGTGGATTATGTACTTAAAATTTCATTTTATTTTGTAAGTTGTAGGTCAGTTGAGCATTGTATAATGTGTTAATTTGGACGTGACATATCTTTCATTTTTAGCTAAAATTTATAATTTTCACATATTATTAAATCTTTTAAAAAAAAAGTTATTGAATTGTGAAAGTAGACATTGCGATGCGTGCTTTATTTTATGCAACTATTAGGATGAACCAATATTAATACACAACAAGATTTACACTAAACCTTAGGTAGTGTTTAGTTAGAAGGAAAATAATTTTCCCAAAAAATCATTTTCTGTGGAAAATGTTTTTCAAGGAAAATTGATTTTCATGTCACATTTTCGGTTGTTTGGTACAAGATAAATTATTTTCCATAAAAAAGAGGAAAACGTCAACTGAATTGTTTAAATGACGAAAAATATTGACTGAACGGTCATAGTTGATATAAATGTTGATCAAATGAAGGAATTTTGAGGTTAAAATTCATATTTGAGTATTTTTCAATGCTTCCTCTCGAATAATGAAGTTTCGATCTAAACCATTGAAATTACTTTAGTGACGAAAAATATCAACTGAATTGTTCAAGTGGCGAAAAATATCAATTGAATTGTCGTGACGGAGAAAAATGTTGACCAAATGAAGGAATGTTGCGCTCAAAATTTGGGTTGTAGCCTATTTTAATCTTCCCTATCCAATGATCAAGTTTCGATCCAAACTATTGAAATTGCTCTCGTGGAGATATTGACTGCACTATTTATAGGGCGAAAAATATCAATTGAATTGTCATTGTAGAAAAAAATATTGAGCAAACGAAAGAATATCAAGCTCAAAATATGGGTTTGCGCCTATTTATTTTCTATATGATGATCAACTTTCGATCCAAACCGTTGAAATTGTTTTAGTGGTGAGTCGACTGAATTGTTTCATTGGTAAAAAATATCGATTAAATTGTCATAGTGGAGATAAATGTCGATCAAATGAAAGAAATTTAAGTTGAAAATTTAGATTTGAGTTTATTTTAATCTTCCCCATCGGATAGTTAAGTTTCAATCCAAACTGTTGAAATCGAATTTTTCACCTAAATTCGGCTGACCATATCATCAAAAAGTTGAAGGACGAAAATCAACTTCCTATCTTCTCAAAAAGGAACCATTGGGGGGAAAATCATTTTCCTTCGAAAATAGTTTTCCATCATTTATTGTGCCAAACAACGAAAAATCGACAAACTATTTTTCGAAAAAATCATTTTCCCCCCACCAAACACTACCTAAATTAGACTAGTATGCATACCTAAGTATGTGCATGATTCATAAAGGTTCATGTACTGTTTAATTGGTATATATAATAGTCTTCACAATTATTCAGAATCACATACAGTATTAACTAATTGGTATGTATGTGTTATAATGTTCACATCTATTCAAAAAAGTTAAAAAAAAATTTATCTTAAACATACATCTTATACGTACAAATATAGTGAGATATTATTGATGTACAGTAAGATCTGTAATAAGCAAACGAGATCTGAAATTTTTTTAAATTATAAAAGCATTATTCATATGAATACAAGCATATGTGCAGCACATGAATGCGAATTTTTAAATATCATACACCAAATGTAATACGAATACTTGCACGGTTCTGTTTACCGTAATTCAACGTTTATATATATAACAAAGAGAAAAATATATTATTACCCACATAAATCCCAACGCACGCAATTCAGTGCCTTGTAACAACTAGTTACCTCTACCATGATGCTTTCCCAAGCCAAATGGCACACTCAATTCTACATCAACTAGGGTTAGACAAAAGCTCGAGGGAGGTACCTAAACAAAAGAAAAGAAAAGATGACAAGGAACCTCAGATATCATAGGGACCACTCATCAAAACAACAAGATGCACACCCTAATCTTCCCCCCCCCCCCCTCTTCTTAAAAAAAAGAAAATATAAAATAAAAACAAGAAAAATAAAAAAAATAAAAGAAGTTGCAAAGAATAACTGCACGTTTGGACCCCCACCATTGCCAATAAATAACCCCTCTCATATTGTCCAAGTCTCCAATTCTCACAAGCCAAAAAAGACATCATAACAACCAAACCCTGCCCTTGTTGATTGGCAGCCAAATTTTCTCTCATTGATCCCTAATAGCCTCATAGTGTCGACACAATGGTGTGCCAACAAGAGGAGCCATTGGTGAATCACATCACTGAATTGTTTGAGAAAATCTCAAGCCTTGAGAGTCTCAAACCCTCCCAAGATGTCGACATGTTGTTCACACAACTTGTCCTAGCTTGCATGCCTCCTAGTCCCATTGATGTCACAAAATTATGTGCCAAAGTCCAAGAAATGAGATCCAAACTTATTAGACTCTGTGGGGAGGCCGAGGGACTGCTGGAAAAACATTACTCTACTCTCTTAGCCAATTATGACAACCCACTGGAGCATCTTGATATTTTTCCCTATTTCGAGAACTACGTGAAATTAAGCCTGTTGGAATACAATATCTTCACTGAACATTCAACCCCTGTGCCTAAACGGGTTGCCTTCGTTGGGTCTGGTCCTCTCCCCCTTACATCGATTGTCCTTGCCCTGTACCATCTGCCCGACACCCGATTCGACAACTATGACCTTGATCCGGCCGCCAACGAGATGGCCGCCCGCTTGGTGGGGCCCGACCCAGATCTATCGGCCCGTATGGAATTCCACACCAAGGATGTCATGAGCGTGGGCAAAGAAGAACTAGAGCAATACGACGTGGTCTTCCTGGCTGCCTTGGTTGGGATGGACAAGGAGGAAAAGATTAAGGTCATCCACCACCTAGCCAAGAACATGGCCCCGGGTTCGACCCTTATGGTTAGGAGTGCCCACGGGGCCCGAGCCTTCCTATACCCGGTTGTTGACCCGGAGGACCTATGTGGGTTCGACGTGCTCTCCGTTTTCCATCCGACGGATGAGGTGATCAACTCGGTGGTGATCGCAAGGAAAACCATGGATCGAACGGCCCCGGTCTACTCAAACGAGTGGGAGCACCATAGCCATAACTTCTCACCATTAAGGATGCAGAGTTGCAAGTGCACTCTGGAGGTTCAGGCATTTAACCGCTTAAACCATGGCAACATCATTGAAGAATTAGCCATTAATAATGAGTAAAAATTAGTAAGCTAACATGCACACTCCTGTGATCCTCCTTAGCTTCTTCAACATCTCATTCATCGCTCACCATTGCCCTTTTTCTTCATCAAGAAAATTGCATGTCGTATCGTTATATAATATGTTCCCAACTCTAGGGTTGTTATGATCCTAATTTTTAATGACTTTTCTGTCTGGAATAAATCGGTATGTCATTGTCCTAATTTGCACTATCCCGTTTGTGGGTCAGGTTAGTTGATATGAACGATTAAATGTTTTGGGTTCCATTATTGTCATTGAAATTAAAAGGTCATGGGGCCGGGTTGTTATATGCAGAAGAGAGTGGTAATTACAGAAGAAATTAAAGTTCACATCGTACTCATTTAATTTCTTCTTGCTGTACAACCTTATGCATTCTTTTACATGTACTTTACCTTGTGACATAGTTTCAGTTAATACATACATAATTTTCTATGTGATCCATGTAATTCGATCGAATCATTATAAAAGTCTATTTTCTCTTATTATCTCAATCTTCAATGTGATATTAATTTGTTATGTAATTGAGTGAAAAAACTAAATATATTGTTATTTGATCATTCAAAATATTACATATCGATATGTAAAGATATTTTCATATTAACTATATATCATAGGTCTTTAGTGGCCACTTTAATTATGGCCTTGTTTGATAAATAACTGTTAACTATTAGTTACTTGTGTTAACTATTAGTTATTAGCTGCTTCTATTAACTGCTTGAATTAGCTATTTATTGAAAAATTATATGGTAAAATTAACTGTTTCTGATAAATTACGAGACCAAAAACCAATTCGCCAAACAACTCTTCCAAAGATCTCATAAAATTAGCTTTTTCAAATTAACTTTTTATCTTTTTAGACTCAAAACGCTCTTCTAAACAATTTTTTTACCAAACATCCAAAATAATTTTTTAACTTGATCAAATAACTAATCTATATCCCAAAAATTCTTTTTAGTCAACAAATTCTTCAAAACATTGTTAACACGCACCTTATAATTATTTGTAGCTATGTCTCTATCCCCCATTGAATCATTAAGGGAAAAAGCTTAAAGCAGAACAATTAAATGAGCAGATTCTACTGGCACATCCTGCAAGGTGGACTTGAATTGAAGTACTGATTAACTTTCATGAAGGAGGGTTCCAGGAACCTATGATTGGAGGTTTCCTCCATGAGTGATCATTGACGTGGCACCAGCGCTAGTAATTTGCAGGATTTAATATTTTTCTTTGGGATGTCAATCTGTACATGTAATCTATTGGATGATAATGGTGCAATTTTTTCTATTCAACTGCATGATTTGTAAGCTAGCTTAGCCTAGCTTAGCTATAAGCCGCAGCATGCATTTATTTCAACCTATGTCACATCAAAGTTGCTATGCATATTCTATGTTGTCCTGTCATATATAAGTCTGTTTTAAGTCCCTTTCGTCTTTTAAATAATGAACATATCTGCCGTCCAATTCTGTGGGTTGTATCTCCATTTTTTAGAGAGTTTTCAACATGAATTTAGCTAGCTAGTAATGGAGATTTCATTCTTTGATTAATGTGCTTTCTTAGGGTCGTTTGAACGTTAGAATGGCATAGGAAATGATTTTTTCTGATGATTAATTTAATTCTACTTGTTTGGTTTAAATGTAAATTGAAAATGATATCTAAATATATAGGTTTATTTAAAATCACAAATGTAAATTGAAAATGATATCTAAATATATAGGTTTATTTAAAATCAAAGAGTGTGAGAGGTTTAGTGAAACTCATAGTTTATGAATTTATCATTCTATGCGAAATATAATTTGAGTGAAAACTACCCCAACTAAACATAACAATACTATTTTCATACCTAAAATTTAAAAAAAAGTATAAATCAAGCGGGAGCTTATAGTTTAAGTTATAATAATTTTGGTGATGGCGTATATTTTGAGACCACAATATTTTATATTACTGAATTTTAAATTATGATGTACATGCCAGTTAACGAGTCCTCAGTTGTCCAAGAGTAACCTTCCAAACTCTAGTGTTTCTAATATCGCTTTAACAAGGTACACCAAATGATGTTAAAATATCAGCAACGTTACTAGGAATACTAGTAATAGCTAAAGCCTTCATGGTCTTGCCAAATTTATGCCTTTTTTGGAAATGGAGTGCCTTATGCGCAGTGCACACCGTCTGCTTTACAAAAACTTCAAAATATGAAAAACCCAGAATTTTGAAAAACTAAAATATAGAATTCTGGATAAACCAAACTGAATAGATGATCACAAACAAGTAAGGGGAAAAAAAAAATTGAAGATAAGACCTACCCTTCTGATTCATCTACAAGTTTCCTTTCTCTGAGCAATAAACCAACAAATACAAGGCTTCAAAGTCCAAAGAACAGCGATACCCAATGTGGATCACACTCTATCGAGGTTTGAAGACGTCCAAAGTCAATAACATCAGGTAACAAAATGGCAGTAGACAATACGGAGAAACTTGGAAAAACATACAATTGGATGCAACAGCACACGGCCCCCACTCAAAGGTAACAGCAATTACTATCAAGCAAATTTTTGGCAGCGGAATACCACTTCCTGCTCCGTTTCTTGCCATTAAATTTCAGCAGCAGCAAGAAGTCTGTCAATATATGCTGCTCAAAATAGACAAATACAACGTTCTGTAGCTCAAAAGCGCTGAGATTAAGTTTTCCTAAGGTAATTCCCTGGAAATAACAAGTCAAAAGATGATCTGCAATCAGGGCGTTATTCATCGCTGTCCTCATAAGCATTCACTGCAAAATGCCAGCCTTCAGGCTTTGAAAACCAAAGCTAAAACAAAATTAAGCATGAGATACATCATGACCCTGCCAAGTTTCTCCTCCCCCAAAAAAAAAAAATTATTAATCATGAATTTGGGAAATGTGCTGCTCTCCCTCTACCATGAGCAGCAGAAATGATTGCGTGATTGTTGATAAAGATTTGACTTGAACAAGAAAGAACTGAACAGAAGATAAACTACTCTTCAGCAACCACGCTGATCTGGCCTTTCTCCAGCATGTCATAGAACGCTCTCACTTTCCTCTGCTCGTTCCAGTGGTGCATTTTCCACAGAGAACCAGCTGCTAAGCCGAGTGTGAGCCCAATAATTATCTCCTTCACCACGTTTGGACCTTTCAAGGCAGCATGAGCAACCTTTGAGCCAGCCATGTTTCTTCACCTGTATATATATATAAAAAAAATAAAAAAATAAAAAACAATCGCACAACTAAGTAATGGGTAGCACATGCCGGAGAGGAGGAAGTGATAAGGATCATGCCATTTCTGACACAACAGAGGGTTATAAGATAGTAAACTAAGCACTTCCATGTGAATTTGGAATTATGAACTGGAAGTCTAGAACCAATGCTATTCTTCATCTTCAAGTTCAAATAATGATTATCTAGCCACCCCTGCATAAGTTCCATACTGGGGCCTAGCCAAGTAGCATCCTACCAATAAGCCAACTCTCCATGATGAATAAATAATTCTGTTATGGTAGTCAATAAACTTGAATTACATAAAGGCACTCCAATGAAGAAATTTACACGCAGCTGCTAACAAATTCTTAAGTCTAACATGCTCATGTCGCATATATGAGATTTCTCAGGTTCAACCACTCAGACTTGCTACACTTGCCGTGAAGTTACTGATTGTGTCATTTGCGTGATGCTTTAATAAGATTAGTTTCCTCCCTGCAAAACATCTGCTGGGTATTTTAGCATAATCTCTTCTGCTTCAGTAATAAGTATTTCAACTCATAAAGAAAAGATCCTCTTCCCTAAAACATGATGCAAAAAGCCACAAAGGAGCTAGATCCCATACAAGGACCAGCCTTATTGACTTTTTCGGGACACTACGATTTCCGAATCCTTGTCAGCGCATCCAATTTCTATAGTAATTTACAAAACTCGATAGCACATTTCTATTGACAGAGGTAACTTTCTAATTTCACAGGTTGAATCTTTCAGTTCACATTCATGAGTTGGATCCATTTGCTTGAAACTCTCATGCCTATAAGGAATGCAACAGCTAAATCTACCTTAGTTTAAAAAAGCCCGCTTGAGGCACGCCTAGGCGCGCCTCGGCGGGAGGCAACCGGGTCAGCGCTTCGGTAGGGATGAGGTGCGCCTTAAGGATGCGAGGCTATATCTTCCCCCTTTTTCTTCTTTTTCTTAGCATTGCCTTTACCTTTTTCTGCTTTTCCTTCCTTGTGAGCTAACAGGTGACTTAAACCTGTACCATAAGTACGTGCATTGGTGAACTACGATGATAAGATAACATATCTTAAGGTTATTTGCAGTGTTAGTAGTCATATTAATGTCTCATCACATTTTTAATACATTTGTCTAACTTGTTTATGCAAAATATGCTCTGTGAAATATGAAATACTTCAAAAAACTTTTGCACAAAAGTGCGCCTCGCGTCCATAATGCATGCGCCTTCGCCTCACGCCTCACGTTTTCGGACCCTATGCGCCTTAGTGCGCCTTGCGCTTTTTAAAACTAAGAAATCTACAAAAGGCCTCACATGAAACTTATCTCCCAAACACATAGCAACAAAGCAACAATGTATCAAATAATGGCATTAAAAATTCGTTGCATTGAAGCTCATCAACACAATCAATATTTAAATAATCACCGATAACCCAAAATCACCCATATGCTTTAATTGCAGCCCTTTTACAAGCCATTTATAGCTACATTATGCCTAGGCCACAATCAAACAACCTAATTCCTCCCCCCCCCCCCCCCCCGCCCCCAAAAAAAGCCACAAAAAAAGAAGAAAATAAAAAATGAGGGAGAAAACATAGAAAAAGAACACCCACTATACTTGAGATGGCATTACTCGCAAGGAAACATGCAGATGTAATTCACCACATAAAAGCAGATTGAGTAACACAAATGTCTTCTCAGAGCATTTCCTCAACCAGAAAGGTTCTTCACTAAGAACTAAACTTTCTACAACATGATTCTGCAATCAAATTTCATGAACATAGATTCTTTCACACCTTTGTTTCTTTTTACTTGGTGCAAATAACAATAAACTAACACAACACATAGATCACACATCAATAGTTCCACCAAAAAAAAAAAAAAAAAAAAATTGAATAAAGGACTACACTTATTGACCCAATTTTGCACTGATCTCCCAAGGTGAGAGCAGACGGCCGCCGGGGGGGGGGGGCAGTATTTGTAGCTTCAACTGTTTCTCCCTGTCTCCCTCCCTTCCTTTCTCTTCCATTTTTGCACAGTATTGGAAATAGGATTTAAAATACCCTCCCCCCCCCCCCCCAAAAAAAAAAAAAGGTTGAAGCCCTTGAGAGGGCAACCGGCATAACAGGAATAAGGGTCCTTTCTTTGCCCCTGGCTTTCCACATCTCAGAAGGTTAGGCCTCCAAGATCCTTCTCCCCACTAGCCAATCACAGGGTTAGCATCTAGGGGAGTGGAATAAACCAAGCAATGCTGAGAGGCTTATGGTAATCACATCACTAACATTATAGACAACTAGAAAATAACTGACAAGAAGACAACCATAAAGCCCTGAGATTCGACCAGGCGAAGTCTAAAGTTCATGATCCTTCCCACTGAAGGTAAGAGAAGGAAGGAAAACAATGGAAAGGCAACGAAAAGGGAAAAAAAAAAAGAAAAGAGAACATAATAATTTTCTTTCTTTTATTTGGATTGATGGGTTCAAAAAAAACAGAAGGAAATGTTTCCTCTTTCACATCTTTGTGTATAAATCAGGACTTCAGAAGAAATCACATAAAACTACGATCCATTTTCCTTTCCTAAAATACGACCAGATTGTGCGGACACAAACATGGGAACTGGTGGGGTGATGTTCATTCATCTTCATTTCCCCATACACCTTAACATGTGCATGCCCCCAAACAGAGAAAAATTGACAATTTTCCTACAAATTCCTTCATCTTTCCACCATTTGCTCCAATCCGAATTCCAACCAAACCATTAAACTCAGAAAATCCCAAGCGCTTAAACAACTTCAGCTCACATCCTTATTACAATATAACCAACCGAAAAATACGCATTAACCCTAATTGCTCAATCCGAGTTTCCAGAAAAGTAAACAGATAGACAAATTCGCATTACACATTTCGTAAAAAGAGCCTGATAAAATATGATCTCAAAAGATGAGCAACAAATATTCAGAAACTAAAATAAGGATAGCATATAAAGCAACAATTGCAACGGTGAATCGAAGATTAAATTCATAAGAGTTTAGCAGCATGAATTCGCATCTTACCCGATGTGAAGAGAATCAAGCAATCGAAAATCTGAAATTATTAACGGTAAACAGCAGATACACAGATACAGATGCGATTTCACACAGAAATCACGAGAAAACGAAGCAGATCCAAAGCTCAAGATGAAGAGAGAGAGAGAGAGAGAGAGAGATTACCAGGAAACCGGAAACTGGAGAGCAGTCGTCGATGGCGGAGTAATGACATTGTCGAGGAAAGATATTGGCTGAGGAGGAGGGGATCAAAGTTGCTAGGTGGATGGGCTTTCCGGAGCCCACTCTCTCAAGCCCATTTCCACTTGTTGAAGTTTTTTACAAGTTGTAATTAATATTGCATCATGTGAACATTATTTATTTTTTCAATCACAAAATATACCCTTTTGTAACTCGGATTGAAGTCCTATCACAGGTAAATTATTACATACATCCGTGTGCATATACTCCTGTATGTAATTTATATATATTTTTTAAAGTGTATTTGTCATATATTATAATTTTTAATATATAATTACTTATGTGTCACATGAGAGTATATACTCTCAAATGTACAATATAGGCATTACACACCATGTGTCCCCTATTCATTTTAGAGGACCTAATGTCAGTATAATATGATATTTTGTAGCCCCCTAAATTAATATTTTGCAAAAGAAGCAAAAGATAAGAGGACCACCTCAAAATAAGAGTGAACTCTTCATAAGAAAATATTAAAAGAGAAGAAATGCAAAGGATGAGATTATCTTGCAATAAGCACATAAGACGATATGGCTAATTAATTTTTTATTATTATTGTTGTTATTATTGTTATTATTATTATCATTATTATTGTTGTTGTTCTTGCTGTTGTTGTTGCTGTTGTTTTATTGTTATTATAATAATAATAATAATAACAAACATCTCATGATAAGCGTTATGTTATTTTAAGTAATTAGGTACGAAATTGATTAAATTATTTTACCAACTGATTTTCAACATCTAAATATCTTCTTACAACTTTTTATATGGATCTATTAGAAATAATCTCTCCACATGCAATTATACGCTCAGACATAAGATTGTCTATATCTAAATCTCCATGAACCCGCAAAAGCACAGCCTACACTAGAAGTTGTTGTACCTCATGACAGACTTTTATGACAATCTCATACAAACTGAGAAGGGGGGGGGGGGGTGACATGAGCTTATCCATGCTGTAAGCAAAAATCTGAAGTTTGCACAACTGTGGCGTACTAAATGATTAAACAAGGTAGAAACATAGAGAAACTCACAGGGAGCATCACCTAATTGGTTGACACTTGACTAGGTGCCCAGGACTGGCATTGAAAACTGGGGATCCCAATCTGATACGGCCTTTGCACACAAAACAGGAAACCTTAGGAAAACCTATTCCTCACTATCGCGGCATCAAAAACCTCTTTTACATTAACACTAGCCTTAGTGGCCTCTACTTAAATCAAAAGCACCACAATGCATGCAGCATACGTTAACGATGGAAGATTACAACAATCTTTCCCACGGATCGAAATGATTTATACAGGCAAGCCACAACATTCAAAATTACTCATTGATTCTGGAGCTGTATTTTCCTAAGACCTAACATAAACAAATTGTTGAGTAGAACTCCAGCCTAGCATCATGATGACCGCTCAGCGGTACTGCTAGCAGCTAGTGGCTGTAATGCCTTCAAAGGGTTCATGATGATCCCGTCGACGAGGCCATAGTCTTTTGCTTCCTTGGCACTCATGAAGAAGTCCCGGTCAGTGTCTTGGTTGATCCTTTCCAGGCTCTGACCCGTATGGTAAGCCAGATACCCATTCAGATTTGCCTTGTGGTGCAGCATCTCATGTGCCTGATCATAAAATAAAAAAATATAACATCCACAATTAGTTTCACACCTTTGAAAAATAGTCTCGATAACCGGAAAATTCAAAAGTGATTTTGACTATCGTTTCAAACAGCTATGAGACACAATTATTTGCTGCAGAAGCATCAATATGAATTACATTCAGTATCTAGCACACGTCGCCACAGTATAAGCTAAGCACTGAAGAAAAGGGAACCCAAGATTTGATGGAAAGGGTGATCACTCCTTGCCGGTGAAACAATGGTCCATACATGGTTTAGTAAATAAAAAAATAAAAACAATACAAGCTTCCACATAGTTTACCACCCTCAAATTTTTATACTAAGTTCCTGCAAATAAGAAATTAATACCATCCCAGAGAAAGAAGCGCAGAGCTATGCACCACAGAAATGGGCATCTGGACGACTGCAATTTTCAGAGAGGAGATATACCTGAATTTCTATTTCAGTTTGAACACCTTGCGCACCACCAATGGGCTGATGGATCATCATCCTTGAATTAGGCAAGCAGTACCTTTTCCCTACATAAGTTGCATCACAGTTAGGAACTACCAGTTTCACATATAAATCGTGTATTCCACAGTGCTTCAGCCATTGATATAGTTACCTTTGGTGCCAGCACTCAGAAGAAATGCCGCCATACTACACAAGGGAGGAACTCAGTTAAAAGACAGAGAAATGCACACTAGAAATACAACAGCGCAGTAAAAATAGATACTAAACAAGCACAAAAACACATGTGACAGTCACGGACACTATGACAGCAATAAGATAATTCAGAGGCTCCTGTACCATGAAACTTCTCAAAGTCAAGAATATAAACTTTGAGGAAGCATCATATGCTGCCATAATTTATTCACTTAATTTTTACCATAAAACTTCCCATATTTTATAAGTAATAGCATGGATAAACTAAACAGTTATGCAGCGGAAACAATGACTTGGACGACATCCCCACTTTCAAGTTTCCAGCTCCATTATTGGCAAAGGAACAGACCATATTGCACAGGGAAAAGGTGATGCATGAAATGCAGAGGAATACAGACATGAGGGAACAATACATCTACTCAGTAGCTCAAAGATAAAACAACACCGTAAATATTTTGCAAAAATGGCTCAAAAATGCGAAGCTTAAAACAAGGCTTCACCACTACAGTGATTGCCCCAAAGAGCAACTGCTGTGCACTAAGGGTTTCTGCTATAATTATAGCAGCACGGAGCATCTCACATTGTCCACTCTCACATCTTAATTTATGGTCCACGTCGTAAACAAGAAACAAATCATAAAAAAAATGAACTAGACACTAGAGTTCAATAAGTAAAGAGGTAAGCAAAAAACTTATCAGGAAAATGGACTCGATCCCAGGGATGAACCAAGGTTGATGGTATTAAGTTCAGAATGGAGGACAGGGTAGTATATGACAGAGAAAATCTTTAAGTCACCTTGCCGCAAGTCCAACACAAACAGTGGAGACATCAGGTCTGATGTGCTTCATGGTGTCAAATATTGCCATACCTCATAAAATAAAAATTTGAATCAAGTTCCCAAGCAAAAAACAGTTGAACAAGTAGATCATTTTTCACAGTATAAATGAAGATAATGCATACCTGCTGTGACTGAACCCCCAGGAGAATTCACATACATGACAATGTCCTGTTTAAGACACCAAAGACGCAACAAAGGCAGATTGCTAATTAAGAAAAACATTTGGAAAGAATCCAAGAAACAATCTATAAAGCAGATTTATGAACACAACATTAAAGGAGGATTCACAGTAGCACATTAACAGACTAGCTGACTAGTCACTCTAGAAGAGGACACACATGAAAAATTGGTATAGTACCATATATCATAGTTCATATAAATAAAGCATGGGGATCGCATGGGTATGACTTGATCAGGTTTTCCAAAAGAATACATTAGACAACAATAAGCACAAAATGCTAATGCAAACAATGTTTCTGAAGGCAAGCCATGCCAACCAAAATGATTGACACGAACAAGTCTGAGAATTCTGCAGAGAAGAGATATTGGCAGTAATGATATAAATCTAAACCAACAATGCCCATAGTTCAGGATAGCGGGCCTAAACTTTTTCTTGAAAGGCAAAGCCATTGTCAATAGGTGACTAGTTTCCATGAAACCCAAAAAAGGGCAACTTTTTTAAAAAAATTTGGCCCCATCTAAAGGATACAATAAGAGACCATTAGTCCTACTATTATTACTTAAAACACCCATATGTTTCCACCAAGACATTCGCTCTCTGACAGTTCACAGCAAAAACAGATTGTCTAAATCTTAACCTCACCCAATCCCACCTCAGCATGGACATACAACGGGTGGAACTTTGGTGGCCATCGTTGTTATATTTTAACCATGAACAGCCCAAACTAGACATCATTAAAACAAATCTCAACCTCGCACCATTAGCCGAGCAAGATAGGAGGATATCGCTCCGAAATAATCTATCCCATTTCTTGATGTTGAATATCAGTACAGTAAGAGAAAAATAACGAAAATTCTAATGGAACCTTAAAAAATTGCACATTTACAGTGGAACAATGGAGTAAAATGCAGGCAGCTACAAGTGGAAGAACACACAAAAATTCAATCAAGACATAAACAATGAGCAAACCTTGGTAGGATCAACTGCATCCAGATAAAGCAGTTGAGCAACAATTATGTTAGCCATATCATCCTCAACCGGCCCACCACATCGAATAATTCTCTACACATGAATGAACAAAACCACTCAACATAATGCAGCCATTCTAGGTAGAATTAGAAACCCAAACTGCCATGCCCCTCAGAAAAACAACTTACATATTGAAACAGCTGCGAAATCACACTTTGGAACCTCTCCGCCACCATAGGAGGCGGCCCTCGCCCTTGAGCATAAACAGGAAAATACGGCGACGATGGAACCGCCAAATCATCTCTACAAAATTCGATTCAATTCCAAATCATTCAAAACTCAATCCCCAAATTTCCCAAGAAAAATGCTGCAATAAACCCTAACCTGATGGACCAAACGCCGGAGCGTTGAGCATTTGTTCTCGGAGTCCCCAATCCATCGGAATACACAGCCTTCACCACCGAGCTCCGACGAATCTTGTCATGGGCATTACTTGCTCGCAAAACCCTAACACACAAATCAAATTAGAACTTCAAATCTCGAACTAACACCATGTGAATTGAGCATAACAATAATCGGGAGAAATTCTCGGGGGGATGAGTACCTGGGAGTGAGAGGAAGGGGAGAGAAGGGAAGAGAGAGAAAGTGAGAGTGAGAAGATGAGGAGTGAGAGTCGAAGATGGGAGTGGGGTTAGGGTTGAGGTTGGTTGAAGATTGCAAAGCCAAACAGGCGTTCGCCATTATTGAGAGTTCTTACCAGAGCTTCCAGGGTATCCTCAGCTCGGAGAAGGGGAAAGAGTAGAGGGAGACAGAGCAAGTGCAAAAGGAAAGCCAAGGTTTTGTGGAAACTTAAAGATACTATTGGTGTTGTGAAAGGCATAGTTTTGTATGTCTTACTAGCCCAACAAGCCCATCTTGTGAAAATGTGAGATAAAAGCCCATAGAAGTATTGGGCTTTCCTTGAACCATGCTATTCTGCTAATTTTATCCAGGCCATGCTGGTTATTAAATCTGGAAAAAATTGCATTAAATTTGACACCGAGATTGAATGATCCCAATTCATTTCCCACGCGAAATTTAAAAGGTGCTAGAAATTCAGTTGACCCAAATCCGATGCGAAACTTTTATTCCAAAGTTACTTTCTTTGTCAGACAAGCTTATTGAACTAAATACGAGCTGATTCATAATTAACAGCACCAAAAATGACCCAATCAAACCCTAATTGACTTAATATTGACTATTGAGATTGATCATACCCAAAATCTAATTGAATGATTTATTTATCCGGTCTACTTGGAATAATAGCGGTCTTCCACTTAAATGACAGCTGTACTAAATAATACTGTTAGTTTTGAACTCTAATTTTTTAACTTTCCAAAAATTTTAAAAAATTGTTATCCTAATTTATTCCCTAGTGCCTGTTGTTTTGGTATTACACAAACAATCACACTTGCCAATGCAGGAAAAAAAAACAATGGTCACAGTTAGGGGTGGGCAACAGATCGGGTATCCATTGAGTTGAACAGTCGGCCCGTTTAAAATGGGGCTAATAAAGAGTTGGGTCAATAATGGTCTGGGCTATTAATAGGTCAGCCCATTAAGGCATATTAACGGGCCGGACTAGGCAGGCCCATTAACGGCCCGTTTAGTGATCCATTATTTTTTTAACTTAATTGACACACTAGTTTATATGTACCAATTAGTTAACCTCATTACCAACACTTTGTACATAGCGATAATTATTATACACCGTTGTTTTGCGCAAGTTTGTTTCGTTTTTAAACGAGCCCAAATCGGGCCGCCCATGGGCCGACTTGACCCTACCCGTTTATTAGCTTGATTATGTGTTTTCTAACTTTGAATTTGAACTCGTTTAATTTGGTTGGAAAATTACAAATACGGTAGTTGGAAAATTAACCAATCAAAAACACTCCTTAGGTGTTAATGGGCGGGTAATGGGCGAGCCGAGTTCATGTGACCCATAACCCAACCCAGCCCATTAACAAATATACTTGACCCAACATAGCCCGTTTAGTTAATAGGTTGGCCCAATCCGGTCCAACCCAATCCGTTGCCCACCCATAGTCACAGTAAACTGAGACCTGCGAGCTAGCGTCCATGCAAATTGGTATTGATTGGTCTTTCACGTGTGCAAAACCAGTCATGATCTTCCATAGATATTGGCCGAGTGTGATAATTGTTTTTGGACGGCTCTTTCTAAAATTTTTGTAAATTTTCTCCAACTATGTTATTGTGTTTAGAGTTTTTTTTTTAAAAAAAAACAGATTAATTTTCATAAAAGCCAACTTCTATAATATGAGGCAATTGTTTAAACACAACTTTCTTCATTAACTTATACAGAAAATTGAGATTCTTCTGTATCGAATACTTTTTAATTTTAACTCTATCATTATTTTCTTATATTTCACTCCACTTGGATTGTTATTCAACATTTTTCTATGTAAAGAAATTTTTTTGAAAGAAAAAAGTTTATTTATTGCCCCTATTTTATTAAGACGAGTACTTTGAAAAAGGTGTGATATCTTACCCATCCACCCTTCAAAATAAAAAGGAAAAATAAATAAGAAAATTTTCATCAAAATAAATGTTGTTTCGTAATGTTATATATATCTCATGTTAACCAAAAAATAGTGATGTAACGAAAAATTATTCAATTGATATGACAAAATAAATAAAACATTTAGTTACCAAACACACAACTAGTTTATTTTTGCAGCGCTATCAAAAGCCACGATATAGTTAGCTATAGTTCTACAAATATGGACATATGCTAACATAGCATATAGCCTTCATCAGTATCAATTAAATCCCGATCCGATCGCAAGTTAGCCAAGTTAACTAAATCTCCTAGGTCGACCAGGTTTGACCGAAGTTTTCCAGTCCTATACACCGAACACATTTTGGCGATGTCCGAACCATCGTGTGACCAGTTTCAACCTAATCAATCTATCAAGAAATCTTGATCAATCCAGATTGCAACCTATCACCATTTTCATTACCCCCATGGCCATTTCAGACAATACTAGAGCTGCAGAAAATCACAGATGGGATGAACTCTAACAGTAGATACAATAGTCGATGGACATATTCCAGGCACAGTAGGAGAGGGCAAATGACCAACTCAGAGAGCTCATCACAGGGCTCAGCAGCCAAGTGTTGCAATTGGCGAATGAGTCTTCAAGGGGAAGCAGATCCTCAAATGGTAACAATCAAACTTCTCTTTCTAGACTCTCTAGGATTGAATTTCCAAGATTTGATGGAGAGGATGTTCAAAGTTGGATTTGCAAGTGTGAACAGTTTTTTGAAGTAGACAATACTCCTAGCAATTTGAAGGTAAAGATAGCCTCTATCCATTGAAGCAGTAAGGCTTTATTATGGCACCAATCTTTTGTGAAGGTTGGGGAAAGGTGGCCAGAATGGGGGTATTATAAGAGGGCTATCATATATCATTTTGGGGGTGGGGCTTTTGATGATCCCCTTACTGATCTAATGAAGCTTAGGCAGCTTGGAACAATGGAATAGTACCAAGAAAAATTTGATGCTCTGCTGACCAGGGTTGACCTACTAGTGAACCATGCTATGAGTTGTTTCCTAAGTACATTGAGTGATGAAATTCAGACTACTATCAGAATGTTTAGGCCTCAAATATTACATGAAGCCTACTGTTTGGCCAAACTACATGAAGCTACTCTTGCTTCTATTACAAGAAGGGCTAAACCTATTTTGGAAAGGCCACCATCACTTATGAGGAGTTTTGGTTCTCAGTCCAGAACATCACAAGCTGCAAGTTCTGGTTTTCAGAGGTCCAATAATTCTGCTCAGTCTGTCACAAAAAGTAGTGTGGGTCATAACTCTGTTTTTGCTACATCCAAACCCAAGGTTGGGGGAAGACTGTTGAGCCTTAAAGAAATTGATGAGAAGAGGGCCAATAACCTTTGTTTTTTCAGTGATGAAAAATATTTTCTAGGCCATAAATGTAGAGCTCAGGTTTACAGGCTGGAGTTACTGGAGGAAACAAATGAGGAAGAAGGGAAGTCCGATGAGTTGGAGGAAGAGGTCGAGGAGGAATTGGAAGAATATATGAGTGAGGAAGTGCCTCAAATATCTTTACAAGTCATCAGTGGCTTAAAACTATGAGATTGGTGGGAAGGGATAAGAAGCATACCCTCTAAATTTTTGTAGATTCTGGCTGCTCACACAATTTTTTGGATGCAGCCGCTGCCAAGAAATTAAACTGTGAACTGAAAGGAATTTCTTACATACAAGTCATTGTGGCTAATGGTCAGAAGAAGCACTGCCATTTGTAAAGGATTCACTTGGAAGCTGCATGGAGAAGAACATCAAGCTGATATGATGGTAGTTCCTTTGGAAAGTTGTGAGATGATCCTAGGGGTCAATGGTTGACTACTTTAGGACCTATACTACGGGATTTTGAGAAGTTAAGAATGGAGTTTACCTATAAAGGAGAGAAGCAAGTACTCAGAGGCATTCACATGGTAGCCATACAATGGATTGATTGCAAGACCTTAGAGAAAGGAATTAATAGACATTCACAACTTTCTGAAGCCTAAATTCAACCAGTAGAGCAACAATCTATTCAGTTGTGTGAGGTACAAGACACTGCACCTATTTTCTCTGAACTGCTGGATAAATACAAGGATGTCTTTGAGGAACCAACACAGTTACCCCCTATAGATCTCATGATCATAAGATTATCCTAAAAGAAGGAACTTCTCCTATCAATGTTAGGTCATACAGATATCTTGCTTTGCAAAAAGATATTATAGAGAAGATAGTTTGGGAAATACTAGAAGCTGAGGTGGTAAGGCCTTCCCAAAGCCCTTATTCTTGTCCCATTGTGTTGGTCAAAAAGAAGGATGGGTCATGGAGGCTTTTTGTGGATTATAGATAGCTCAACAAGCACATTGTTTTAGATAAATTTCCTATTCCTATCATTGAGGAGCTGTTGGATAAGTTACATGGGGCTGAGTTCTTGTCTAAGATAGATCTTAGATTGGGCTATTGGCAAGTAAGGATGAACCCAAGTGACATAGCTAAAACTGCTTTTAGGACCCACGGGGGTCACTATGAATTTGTTGTCATGCCATTTGGACTCACCAATGCACCTTCCACCTTTCAAGCATTGATGAATCATGTTTTCAGATAACATTTAAGGAAATTCATCTTGGTGTTTTTTGACGATATCTTAATCTACAGTAAGACACAGCTGTAGCATGCCATTCATCTAGCTACTGCTCTGGAGGTACTGAGGCAACACTCATTATTTGCTAAAATGAGCAAGTGTGTATTTGGGGTTAGACAAATAGAATACCTAGGGCATATTATATCAGCCAGAGGTGTTTCTATGTTACACCTATTTTTGACTATATTTTAGCCCTTATTTGACCCATTTTTCTCGATGTTTTCATGTCAAATTTAGATGAAAAAGGGTCAAACTCATTTCCTTTGATTCAATTATGCTTATAATGTGTTTTGTCTTACTTTCAGGAGAAATTCTTGGGTTTTGATAGAAAGGAAGACCTTAGGAGCGATTCGAATGATGCATAGAGATCTAACGGAACCCCAGGAGCACAAGTGAGAGCTGCAGGAAACGCACGGTCGTGCTGCAGGAGTGCACAACCGTGTTGCAGGACCAAAAGCTACGCACGAGCTGGTGCACGACCGTGCGTCCTGTCAGTGCGTGGGTGCACGGCCGTGCGTCCTACCTGCCGTCGCGATTTAAGCGGTTTGTAGCCTTTATAAAAGGGCTTTTTCTTTCTTTTTGAGATGGGGCTTTTGGCTGGGTTCTTGAAAGGACAAATTAGGGTTTATCCTAGCCTCCACAAATCCCTTTAGGGGGATATTCAATTAGTTTAGTCCTTGTATGCATTGGACAAGATTTTGGATTCGCAATTGGAGACTAAGTTCTTCTTCTCCTTTTCTCTTTAATTTCATGCTTTTAATTTATATTCGCTAGTTCAATAGATTATTGTTTTGCTTTGGTTTCAATGTTTGTTTATGAATTAAATGTTTCATCTTTGGTTGTGATTTGTTATTGAGATGGCCAATTGATTCCTGTTTAGGCCTTAACCTAACTTGTTTATGCCCAAAATTTAGAGTTTTCTTTCCCGCCAGCCAAGTATTTGATGAAATATTTGAAAGAGCTTTCATCCGTGTTTTAGGGCAATTGACTTATGCTAAGAGGTGAGGTCGATTGTCTAATGTGAGTAAAAAGAATAGTTGGGATTCCAACATGAAAATAGTCTCGGTCGCTAGCTAGGTCAAGGGTTGTCAATCTTATAATTTAATTGAACTAATCCCATGAAAATAGGAGGTTTGAACAATTAGACTAACTCATGACTCTTGAGAGAAGGCTTGGGTGGTTTTAATAATACAACCAACCATCTCTGAATACTAGCATAACTTGGAAAGGTGAGGGCTTGACTTAATCCCTTGATTTATCTTAGGCCTAATCATAATCCTTTTGTTTTCGCTGTAATAGTTTAGTTCTATTTTCTATCCCCTTCGATTTCGCCTACCTCGAGACACTTTAGTTAGTTCTGGTAGTTGGAAACACAACTCCCTGCGGACGACACCCCAAATACTCAACGATACATCTTGCACTTGGGGTTTATAAATATTAAAATTTTGTTCTTTCCTAACAAGTTTTTGGCGCTGTTGCCGGGGAGTTAGCGCTTTCCAATATTAGAGCTTACTTGGGCATTCGAGATTAGGCTTTTATTTGGGAAAAAAAAAAATAAAAATTGAAAAAAAAGGTCTTTTTCCCACTTTCCTCAATATGAGCATGAATTTTTTTGGAGATACTATGATATATTGCATGCTTTTCTTGCTCATTGTGATTTTTATTTGGAAAAGTAGAAAATTTTGAATACAGTTTATGGGGGTGTGAATAGTGAGCCCCGTACTCTTTTAGAGTATTGAAATTTTTTTGCTAAAAATGTTGATGAAGCTTGGGATTTTCTTGATTGGTTGGCTCCGGATACTTATGAGTATGAGATTAGTTGTACTAATTCATACATCCGACCCCCTTGCATCCCTAATTATGCTCCTTCTATGTGCGAAATTTGTCGTTGTTCTGATCATGCTAGTAATTCTTGTCCCTATTATATTTCTAATGAGGGCTTTGCTAGACTGAACAATATGATGGAGACGATGAATAAGCAACAAATTGAGTTTGCTAATAAAATACGAGAGTATGACTTATCATCCGAAACTGACCTTAGTTCTAGTGCTCCTAGACTTGATGTCAATCTGTGTGATGATGGTGCATCTTTTCCTCTTCTAGAGTCCGGATAAGGGGAAGTCATTGACCCTTCCTTGACTACTTTACCTATTGTTGCTCTATCCTTACCTAGCCCTTATAGGAACAACACTGCACTCATCATGACTTTTCTTAATACACCTTCCCCTTTAGCTCAGTCGACGGAGTTCGAGGTAGGTGAGACCTTCAGTGTTAGCGCTAGTGTTGATGAGGATGATACTTGGTCTGAGTCCGACGATGTTCCTATTAAGGTGCATGATTTTCATGAGACTCCCACAGGGACTTCATGCGTGGATGTTGTGGTTGCAAGGACTTTGTTGATAATATATCCCCCAACTCTCTTGATACATTCCATGCTTCTTCTTCATGTTCACCACCCTCCCCTTCCCCTGAGTGTTGTGGTATGTTACTTATTGATTCTCATGTGATACTTGAGGGGAATAAGGTTGACTGTTTTGAGACTCTAGGTACTTTTAGAGGGTATAACCCCTCCCTTGATCCTTACAATCTGCACCTAGAGCATCTGCCTGAAAAAATCCTGTTGATTATTGTCTTTGACTATTCTACTGATTTTTCCAACGTATTTGATAAATTTAGGAGAGCACTTATTATTATGCGTGTATTTATATTTGTGTGCTCTTACTTACATTCATCTGAGTTGCATGCTCAAGTATTCAATAAGCTCTTGCGAGCTTTGACGGCATCCGAATTGGTAGCTTAGATCTTGAGAGATGAGGAGTGGCTGATGCTCCTCCAGCCTCCTAGAGCACCCTCTTAGTGAGGCCTAGTTTAGATGCACACAGCACCTAACCTAGTATGATCGTTCTAACCCTTCTCCTTTCTCCTCTTTTCTTTTCTTTCTCTTCTTTTTATTTAGTTGTGGATATTGTGTTGTGATTTTGTTGGTGATCAACTTTGAGGAGAAATTTGGGACATTGTTGAGCCATTGATGGCTATGATCATAATTTTTTGTATTTTTGTGTACATTTGTGTTTTGTGATTGGTGGTGTTGATGGATTGGTATATCTTCATTTTTGATGGTTAATTTTGTATATATACATGGTCTTGTTTTTGATTTGGTGAGTGCTTTTGGGAGAGTGTACTAGCTTGTGTATATGTGTGCAGGTTTAGTGTTCTTGTGTGTGTTTGTTTTGTTTTGTGTATCTTGTGTGTGATTTTGTTTTCTTTGTTTTTGTGTATTTTATGGTTGGTGATGATTCTCAGCTCCCAATGAGGACATTATGAGATTTAGGTGTAGGGTTGGGGTCATTTACCCTTTTATTCTTATTTTTGTACAAATTTTTCATTTCTTGTGCTAATTTTTATATTTTTCCTTTTCCTTGCATAGTTTTTCTTTTTGGCTTTTGGGGTCTTGTACTATTTTGACTAACTTTGATCCCTTGTACCTTAGCCATTAGCTTGTACCTGAGTAAGTTGTTCATGATAAATCTTTGTCCCAAGTATGTCACTCTTGGTCCCAATTCTAACCCCAACAGTCTGTTATAACTATGTAATCCAGTCCTTATGTACACTTCATCATTATCTTAGGACCTTAGTCTTCCTTGATTGACTCTCCCACCTGTTTTCGACACAGTTACTTTAATTTTTATCTGCATTCAAAAAAAATGAGAAGAAAAAAGAGAGAAAAAAATAAAGTTTGGAATGACAAGTATCCCTTTGAGGCATGCGCCATTGGGCGTTGCCCTTTGAGGTACGTGCTACTGGGTGTTACCCTTTGAGGCAATACTGCTACTGGAAAAGCTCGTTAATAAGTTAACAATATAGCATGTGTCAGTCAGGTGGAAACGGGTTTGATTTTGGTAAGTTTAAGTCCTAGGATAATGATACACTTACACACTAAGGACTAGGATGGATTCTAGGTTTTGATGTACAATGGGATGAAAAGTTGGTGCTTTGATGTCATGTATGTAGATAGAGAGTCTTGATATGTACACTATGTTTATATACAGGCTAATGTCTTTGTTGCATGGGTGATTTGGTCAGTTAGAATATGTATAAAGTTCTCCCTTATATATATTTGCGCTTTGTTTGTAGATCCAAACTGTTTTTCAATTTCTATTTCTCTTTTCCTTTTCCTTTTTCTTTTCCAAGATTTTGTAGGTATATCTTCTGCAAACCCTCACGAGAGCTCACTCATCCACTTAGCGGAACCAAGGGGTTTAAAGGGCATGTTGCATACGTTAAATGCAGCTGTGATTCCTACGAAAGTGAGTTAGGTTCTTAGGTTAGTTTTTATTTTTATTTTGCTCAAGGACGAGCAAAAAGATAGGCGTGGAGATATTTGTTACACTTATTTTGACCCCATTTTAGCCCTTATTTGACCCATTTTTCTCGGTGTTTTCATGTCAAGTTTAGATGAAAAAGGGTCAAACTCATTTCCTTTGATTCAATTGTGCTTATAATATATTTTGTCTTATTTTCAGGAGAAATTCTCGAGTTTTGATAGAAAGGAAGACCTTAGGAGTGATTCGAATGATGCATAGAGATCCAACGAAGCCCCAGGAGCACAAGTGAGAGCTGTAGGAAGCGCACGGTCGTGCTGCAGGAGTGCACAACCGTGTTGCAGGACCAGAAGCTGCATACGAGCTGGTGCAGGACCGTGCGTCCTGCCAGTGCGTGGGTGCACGGTCGTGCATCCTCGAAGCACGACCGTGCGTCCTACCTGCCGTCGCGATTTAAGCGGTTTGTAGCCTTTATAAAAGGGCTTTTTCTTTCTTTTTGAGAAGGGGCTTTTAGCTGGGTTCTTGAAAGGACCAATTAGGGTTTATCCTAGCCTCCACAAATCCCTTTAAGGGGATCTTAAATTGGTTTAGTCCTTGTATACATTGTAGAAGATTTTGGATTCGTAATTGAAGACTAAGTTCTTCTTCTCCTTTTCTCTTTAATTTCATACTTTTTAATTTATATTCGCTAGTTCAATAGATTATTGTTTTGCTTTGGTTTCAATGTTTGTTTGTGAATTAAATGTTTCATCTTTGGTTGTGATTTGTTCTTGAGATGACCAATTGATTCATGTTTAGGCCTTGACCTAACTTATTTATGCCCAGAATTTAGAGTTTTCTTTCCCGCCCGTCAAGTGTTCGATGAAATACTTAAAAGAGCTTTCATCCGTGTTTTGGGACAATTGTCTTATGCTAAGAGGTGAGGTCAATTGTCTAGTGTGAGTCGAAAGAATAGTTGGGATTCGAACATAAAAATAGCCTTGGTCGCTAGATAAGTCAAGGATTGTCAATCTTGTAGTTTAATTGAACTAATCCCATGAGAATAGGAGGTTAGAACAATTAGACTAGCTCATGACCCTTGAAAGAGGGATTGCGTGGTTTTAATAATGCAACCGACCATCTCTGAATACTAGCGTAACCTGAGAAGGTGAGGGCTTGACTTAATCCCTTGGTTTATCTTAGGTCTAATCATAGTCCTTTTGTTTTCGCTGTAATAGTTTAGTTCTATTTTCTATTCCCTTCGATTTTGCCTAGCTTGAGACATTGTAGTTAGTTCTAGTAGTTGGAAACACAGCTCCCTACGGACGATACCCTAAGTACTCAATGATACACCTTGTACTTGGGGTTTATAAATATTAAAATTCTGTTTTTCCCTAACATTCTACTGACCCTGGGAAAGTTGGTGTGATGAGAGAATGGCCAGTTCCTACTACCATTAAGCAGTCAAGAGGGTTTTTGGGTCTTACAGGTTACTACAGGAGGTTTATCAAGCATTATGGACTGATGAGCAAACCGCTTTCTGATCTCCTAAAGAAAAATGCCTTTCACTGGAATGAAACTGCTCAATTGACCTTTGAATAACTCCAAGCTACAATGGTGTCAGCCCCTGTGTTAGCTTTGCCTGATTTTTCTGTACCCTTTGTCATTGAAATTTATACTTCTGGCGTGGGAATTGGACCTGTTCTATCTCAGTAGGGCCATCCTATTGCATATCTCAGTAAGGCATTATCTCTTAAGCATCAACAATTGTCTGCTTATGAGAAGGAATTTCTAGCTATGGTCATGGCTGTGGAGAGGTAGAGACCATACCTACTTGGAAGGCACTTTGTTATCAAAATTGATCATTTCATTCTTAAATACTTGATGGAACAGAAGATCACTACTCCTTTCCAAAGTAAATGGCTTCCTAAGTTGATGAGATTTGATTATGAAATAGTCTATAGGAAAGGAAAAGAAAATGCAGCTGCTGATGGACTTTCAAGAGTTTCATGTGCTAAATTGTTTACCCTACACTTGAGTACTATTGATATTGGGTTGGTGAATAAAATTAAGGCTACTTGGCAGCAAAATATGGCCTTGCGGGGGCTTATTCAATCTTTAATGGCTGGACAGTCTCACTCTGAGTTCACTTGGCAGTAGGGGCTACTTCAGAGGAAGGGGAAAATGGTGGTGGGAAATGATCCATCTCTACAACAATACATTATTCAGCTCTTTCATGATTTTCCACTGGGGGGACACTCTGGAGCTGCTGTTACTACAAAGAAAATCACTAGCATGTTTTACTGGAAGGGGTTAAAGAGGGATGTAAGGAATTACATCAGGACCTGTACTGTCTGCCAGAGATGCAAACCTCTTTTACAGGCTCCTGCTAGCACATTGCAACCTCTGCCCATACCAAAGGCTATATGGGTAGATATATCCTTGGATTTTACGGAGGGTTTGCCTAAGTCTAGGGGCAAGGATTCCATATTGCTAGTTGCTGATAGGCTTAGTAAATATGCCCACTTCTTAGCACTATCTCACCCTTTTTCTACAGCTGAGGTAGCACAAATCTATTTTGAGCAGATTTTCAAGCTGCATGGCCTTCCCAAAACCATCATTAGTGATAGAGACAAGATATTCATGACCAATTTCTGGTCTGCCCTTTTTAAGTACCAACAGGTGGCTTTGCACAAATCTACATCCTATCATCCCCAAACAGATAGACAAACTGAGATTGTCAATAGATGTCTTGAGGGCTACTGGAGATGTATGACTGGAGAAAAGCCACAAGAATACGTTCTATGGCTACCCTTGGCTGTGTGGTGGTACAACACTAATTGGCATACAGCTATTGGAGCCACTCCTTTTGAGGTTGTGTATGGACAACCACCCTCTCTTCACATCCCTTATGTTTCTGGTGATCGTAAGGTGGCAGCAATTGATAGGAGTTTGAAGGCTAGGGAGGAATGTATTGCTATGCTCAAATACCATCTACAAAAGACGCAACAAAGGATGAAGGCTCAAGCTGACAAACACAGGTTACCCAAGGAATTTGCTGTAGGGGATTTGGTAAATATCAAGCTTCAGCCCTATAGACAACATTCTCTTACTCACAGGTGTGTCAAAAGTTGGCCCTCAAATTCTTTGGTCATTTTCCCATCATTGCTAGGATTGGCTCAGTGGCTTATCGTCTTTAGTTACCCTCCACCTCCAAGATTTGCCCAGTGTTTCATATTTCCCAATTGAAGAAGCATGTGGGTCACCATCCACATCAAGCTACTCTCCCTGAGATTGATTATCAAGGGTTGTTGTCAGCCGAACCTGTTGCTGTGCTGGATAGGAAGCTGGGAAAATGGGGCAACCATGCAGTTGTATACCTTCTTATCCAATGGTCTATGGGAACAAAAGGAAGATGCCACCTAGGAACTCTACACTGATATTGAGAAGAGGTTTCCTCAATTCGATTTATCAGCTCGAGGACAAGCTGTTTTTCTAAGGGGGGAGGACTTGTTACAGGCTTATTTTGTTGGGAAGTTGCATGTGTGAGGCACGTGAGTTTTATATTGTTGAGTTTGTTAGAGGAGTGGGCCCATTTTTAGTTAAGTTTGTCAACTCCTTGTATAAAGAGGGGAGGGGGTTGTAAGAAAGGGGATCTTGACCAATAATGAAATTCTCTCTCTCTTTCTCAAATTCTGCATCTCTTTCTCTCTCTTTGCTGAGCTATGAGTTCAGCTTCTTCTCTAAATTGATCCCCTCCAAGTCCATCTCTCCTGGGAGGTCCTCTCAGTTTCCTTGTCCGAACAGTTCAATTTTCATAACATTGCCCCTCGGGGATATCAATGGTGACTGGGACTCCTACATTCATTTCTTGACGTGAAGAATTGACCATTTCAATTAGAGAAGGAAATAAATCATTTCTAAGTTGGCTTTTGAATTTGGAGAATTTTGTATTGGATAATCAAACATGGAATGATTGATTAACTGCAACAAAAATCATTGACCCATGAATCCATGATGCACCATGACCAGGTTAAAAGTTGCTTCTCGAGGAAATGTCATCTAGCAATGTTCCTCAAGGCTAACAACAAAGACGAGCTCAAATCACACCTATATTAACCTCTGTGCCTGCTTCTCACCAGAGGGAAGGGTCAAAACGCATCCTGATAAAGGAGACGATTCATGAATGACGACATCACAAGGCATGGACCCTACATTCAGCATTCCGAGTCCTCAAACTACAGCAACACTGCACATGCACCTAATACTAATATAGATACACCTGGTTGGTTAGCGTCTAGCAAGCAGGCATGAATTGATACTCTACACCTTAACAACAGCATAAGAATCCGTTTACAGTTACAAAGACTCCCAAGGCAGCTAAACTATCCATCAGTCATCCCAGTCTTTCATGCAGAAACTCCAGCAAACATGGGTGTGGGACCGGACACTGCTCGGAGGAAGTTGTCGAAGGGGCTGGCAGGAGGCAGCCTCAGAGCGGAATACTGGTCTTGAGGGGCAGCACCTTCTTGGACAGGATTGATGTGACATGGTACCTGCATTAAAGCAGCATGCAGCAATTATACTTGGAAGACGTGCATGACTAATAGTCCGACTAAGGTTAATTTGGTCATTTCTACGAATGCAGGACCTCAACTGATTTTGGCAAGAGGCCAAGACTTCTGAATATTAGCCAACAAGATTCAGCTGACGATCCAACCTATAGGCAGATATTTTCAGAGGCTTTTAACCTCTTCTGGTGTTGTTGATGGATCTGTCCATAGCAGGTAATCTGACAGTATGATACCTTAAAGAAACCTTGTTCTAAGTTCTAACCCAAACCAAATTAACCTGCCACAAAGTGAAATGACCTGAACTTTTCCAGCCCATGTTATTGCATTTTCAGCAAAAGCTTGTCGACGAGCAGACACCAAATCCAAATATGACTTGAATTATACCCAATGTTAACACAAAATACTCGACCAACTTGTTTCAACTCCAACTTAAATTAAACCCAACCAACCGTAGCCAAATGATTCGTCGCACCGAGTATATTTCACAACCAAAGATTTAAATCTTTCTCCCTTACATAAAACTAAGTGACGCATCGCAGCTCAAATGTTAGATTGGCGGGTATTTCTAACATCACAGGCAACTGATAGCATGCCCACAGGCAACTGACAATCATGAAGAGCTTTAACAAAGGCTCACCTTGCTGATAAGAGCTCGTCCATCAGCTAGAAGAGGAAATGCATGCCCAGCAGAAGTGGTTTCGTGCGCCAACCAATTGGAGAGCTTCTTTCTAGTACCAGTCTCGAGTGCTTCGCAGTGGCCAGCCATGGTGCTGTATGAGAGGGGAGAGGTCAAGACTGATGTTCCAACTACTTGACCAGCCACTTCCAGTGCCTAATAAGTGCAAATGATGACAGCAAAACCAACAACTCACGTTAACCTCTGTGGCATTCTGAAGTCATACCAAGCTATGATACAAGGAACTAATTAGCGTATGGGATAAGATGCAGAAAACAAATGAAATGCGGGCAGATATACGCAAAGCAGTCACAATGCAATGGTTTTCTCTTATCTTAATATGGACCCCAAAAAACCAAAAAAGGTCCATATAAGCAAAACATAATCCCTACTTCAGCAAGCTAAATAAGCTGACCAGAAAACATGTTTTCCCACCACAAAATCATAGCAGAACTACATTCCTAATAGATTACAAACAATTCATTACCGTGATGCAGTAGAGTAAAGATGAATAAAAATTGCAGAATAAAAAAATAAATAGACAAAGGGCAGAAATAGAACCACAAACAGGTTAACTCAAGGGTTGCAGAGGACCGATGTACTTTTCAGAAAATCCCCTTGGATATTTAACTACATGACACATTCTTACACGGACGCATGACGCCTTCCAAGGTCAGATGATAAATTAGTGCAGAACTAGCACCACAAAAAAGGGGGAGGCGAGAATCACCGATTCTAGAAGTTGTCCGATGCTCATGATATGAGCGCCAGAAGGGGAAGATGGGACTTTCTGGCCACAAATGTTCATGGCAGAGAATGAACTTGTCACATCATCCTCGACCACCGAGCTTATTGATAATTCCTGCAATAATAACACTTTTCATCACTCATTATCAATGACAATAAGAAGTCCTGACCAACTAAACTGTGAGAGCAGTGGGCCAGTGGGCTGGTCTGGCTAGACTTAAGTCAAATTCAGTCTCATTCAGCACAATCAGTAGGAGTGGATAAGCCGGCCAGGACGGGTCACCCTGAACTCGCCTGCAACAGTCACACGACTAGAACCAGGCTATTTCAGACAGCTCACCCCTGAAAGGAAATGTAACATCAATGGGTGTTGACCAAGCCAATCTCAGTTGCACTAGTTCATGGGATAAACCAGTTCGTCTTGCCAAATAGGGTCCAAATTGAGACAAGTCACCAACAAAGGCCCAGCAATCCAGCCTGCCTTCCTTAAGTTACCCGCAGCCAAGGGGGTCAGAGCCAACAGGTGTCGCTATATTCTGGCCTAGGTCACTAGTTTTAGTTTAGACTGAACGTGACAAATTCAAACTTACACCATCAAGAGAAGACAACTCCTTCAAATGGCCCAGGATTTGAGTGTGATCAAGTTCTCGCAATGCTTTTGGAGCAAAAATGAAAGCATCATCAGGAGAGAATGCAGCTGATAGTTGATTTAGTAGCTCTTCTTCCTCTACCTAGATGAGGGAAAACAGACATATACGTCTTCAGTCTACCAAAGGTACGTTTAGCCACCACAATTGACCTATTTGTCACCAGTCAATTATACCTTAACAATGCAACAAAGGTATCGTGCTATGGTTTCCACCAAAACCTTGTCAGATTCAATTATATTCTTGTCCTGCAATTCAGACATGTACAAGGTAGCTGCTTGGTTGTCTGAAGCAGAACCATATTGCTTAACACCTGCTTGAGGCTTGACATACACTTGAAAGTTTTCATCGACACCCAAGTACGGATCGAACTGTATGGTTCCAATTCACAGGATTAATACGGTCCACAGTTACTAATGTGATAAGATATTCAGATAAAAAGCCTTGATTACACCCAAAGACTCTACTACCCTAATAAATTCTACAACCAAACAGAAGAATAAAGAAGAGTCAAGTGGAAAGAGACAACAGAAGAAATTTGGAATTCAGAACATGAAGTGCCCAGCAAAATCATCCAATGTTGGGTTGCTCATTATAACACTAACATTAAGAGAAACCTGGGACTTCAGTAAGTCATTCAGCTCATGCATGTGGTACATCTTGGCAGCAAACAATAGCATGGCTGTTGATGTTATAAAAAGTGACCTTTGGCCAGCTGGTGGCAGCATCCCTTCAACAAAAATAAACCGTAAGTACAGTAAACTTTATGATATTCAATTCCTGTAATGTAAAGCATAGACACCCAATTCTAGATCTTGTACATACCATAGTTAGCACATAAAGACACATTTCTTAGTGATAAGGGAAGCTGGAAAAACCGGACAACAAGGCTGTGATTTGTATTCTGCAATAAATAAACTTTGATTAGTCCACAATGAGTGTCTCAAACTCGTCATCCCTTGACATCTGGAATCAAACAGCCATACAATGATGCCTCAAAATCCAAATCCAACAAGGACCCTTGCACAGAGGTTGGTCCTATTAGACCCCATGCTAAAAACCCTCGACTGCCTATTATTCCGGATAAATATGCATATATGCACTTTGCGTACATAACATACAGCAAGAATAACCTGCAGCCAGGCTCCCAAACCCAAAATATCACTCATTATTCCGAAATCGGAATCCACCATGATATTGTATACCACATTGCCTTTACATTGAGGCTATGTATAGCACAAAAGTTCCAAACTAGATAATTCTGTCCTTAACACACCAGATAGGCAGAAAAAGGAAAAATTAAATACACACAATTCCACAAAATCCAAAAATGCAAACAAAGTTATGCCATATGGAAGCAATAGTAGCACATTACTGGTTAACTTATTAGCTAACACAGATATATCAATTAGACTAATCGAATCATCGAGCGTAATTCAGCATATTCCTGCACTTTAGTTGACAGGTTCTGGTGAAGTCGTGAGTTGTAAAGCCTGATTATAGGAAGCAGAAGTCATTGCTACCACAGGTAAAGGAAATCAACAGATATTCATATTACAGTAAGTAGGAGTACTCCTCCCCGCCACCCCCCCCCCTCCAAAAAGGAAAAAAAGGAGCAAAAACTATGTATCTTCCTTTAGTCTCACCTTAATATGAGAAGAAATCAGTGTCAAACAGTAAGAATGAGCGATAGCTTCAAAATTTGATGGTAAATTATCTGAAAGATTGGCCTGTATCCAAAAGCCAGAAAGTAATTGTGCTATCTGATCTTCACTTAGCTTCATAACGCAAGATTCCTGCATGGATTCATGGGATGATCAGATTAAGTAAGAATGACTTCTCCATACAAGCTAGTGCAACGACTTGAAAGTAATCAACAAGCTAGTACCTCAGGAAAATTGCTTGCCCCGGCAGTCCCATCAATTATAGAAGATAGTTTGTGAAGGTTGGGAGAACTCTTGCGAGTCCAGGCTTGTTTGCACTCACCATCCAAGTATTCCCTTCCCCTACAATCATCTAAACCAGTATCACCGTGATCTCCTGCTCTAATTGAATCTTTGTCTTTCCGTAGCTTTTCAAGCAAAGCAGTAACTGAAGCAAACGTAGTTGAAGAGCTTGATTTCCATCTCCTTGTTTCATAAGTTCTACAGGAACTTGGGAATAAAAGAATGGCAAATATTTGGTGGGCCACATTACGTGCTTCAGTATCCGGGTGCAAAATAGCCTTCAAAAGTTGGACAAGAAGTGCTTCCGGGAAGGCCTGCACAGATCACTCAGTAATTGAGCTTAGAACGCTAATGTAACCAAACTGATTGAAGAATAATGTCTCCAAGTTGATGGCTCAAACAAGGATCCAACAACATGAAAACTTTCACCTGCTGCAACTGGGAATAGACTGCTACTAATACATAAGCAAGGATTAACACTGAGCCCAAGGTAGCCCTGGCAACAATTCCAACAGGAGGCAACTTTTCCAGTGCTATCACCATCAAGTCGAATAATGGCCTCGAATTGTTAATCTGGGGGGAAAATGAAACATGGAAACTCATTAAAAGGGACAGATGAACAGGCTGCAGGACATCAAATTCTATCCTACTTTGATTGCACTTACCCCCTTTGCCACTTCAAGTAGGCAAGATTCAATTGAATTTTGGAGATGGATATTCAAGTTGCCTTCAGTTTCACCAATTGGACTAGCTGTCGACTGGAGACTCTTCCTTAAATGTCGCAATAAATCACTGACACATCCAACATCAGCCAAACTGGCTCCTGACCTAATTTGCCGTGCCAAACTGGCAGCAACTTGGACAACGCACGACTTAGCAATGGGATCATGTGCAACATTTTTATGGTCCATATGACGTATTACTCCATTTAAAATACGCATCTGATATTCTGGTGGGCAAGAGAAGTAGAAGCGTCAGTGATAAACCACAAACTAATACTGTAAAAGAGTTTGCAGCCACACTAGTCAAATTAACAGTGGCCAGAAATGGCAGAGGCATTACTGTTTTACTAACAGAAAGCAAAATCATCCTATAAAAACAGATGAAGAGTGACAAGTAACCCACATGCTAAAGTTGAATAAACTACAACTCACCAAAAAACAAACTTGAACTAATTGCAGGAAAACATTACATTCCCCAAAACACACAAAGTTATAACATGGTCAAAAACAATGCAATTTGCAACATTAACTCGACTAATTAACATAGATTTTTGGGGGGAGGGGGAAGGGGGACAGGGTTAAGGAGAACATACCTGGAACTTCTACAAAGTACGCCATATCACACAAAAACTTCATAGCCAAACCCTCCGGAGGAGACCAGTGGTGCCGGGTATCAAAATATACAAGCATTGGCTCTAGTACCTGGCGCATCGTGGTGCTCTCTTTTCCAAGTTCGGCCATTCTTTGGAGACAAATTTGAGCCCATATTCTCGGATTCTCAATCTCCTCTCTGGAAGAAGAATTATATGCGTAAAACATGGCAAGAAAATTAGCATGAGTTCTTCGGTATTAACTAGTAAGATTTACTTTTATGATCCAATGAAATAATCGCCTTTACTCTCAAGTGCTACCTTGTCAATGAAGAAATATTTTTCCTCTCTGGAGGCACCCTGACAGCAACAGAGCAAGTGCTTGCATCAGCAGCACCTCTCCCTTCACATCTAATAACCTCATCTACCCAGTGATGACATTGTTCTGCCCTTTCCTCCTCGTTATGCACACCCCCCTCGTAATTGTCTAATGTGACGTACACAATCTGACATACAGATGAAAGTACAACTATGTGAAATCTTTCTCCTCCCAAAGGACAGCAAACAAGTTCTGAGTTCTCGGATGCAAGAAACCAACTTCAAGTTACACAATATAAAAGAAAGTCAGCAATAGCCATTTAAAGAATGGCTGGATTCAAAATACATGCAGAACATAAAATTCTAGCAGAGTTAAGTAGGTTTAAGGCTGGGACATACAGACAAAATCAACACAAGAGGCAATGACAAAACAGCGCAAAAGGGGTGTATTCGAGCCGAGCCAAGGCCAAGCTGGCTAGTCTTGGCTTGCCTCATTAAGCAACCGAGATGAGCCCAAAGAGCCGAGCTTCCTGAGCTTGGTGAAACTAAGTCCGAGACAAGCTTTGACTGAGACGAGCTAGAGCTTAGCCGGGCCTTGAAATGCCGCATTTTTTCTTGTATGATTCAAATTTTCATGTAATTAATTTAAAATAAATTTTAACTTTAAAATAACTATAAGAACCAAGTTAGAACAATAAGGACCAATAATATACTTGCAAATTGAATAATCAATATCTATATTGTGAATACAACTATGTGCACAATGCAATTTACTTCCAAAACAAATAAAAGAGCTCAACCGAGCTGAGCCCAGCCTAAATTTCCCAGGCTTGAGCTTGGGTAGCAAAGCATGCGAGCCAAGCCAAATTTGGCTAAAACTGAACTCGACCTGAGCTTCGACGGAGCCGAACATGAGGGTTTGCCAAGCCGGCTTGGCTTGTTGTATGGCCTTAAGCACAATAAACAAGGTTTAAAAACAAAAAAGAAACGAAAAAATGGGACAGGAAAAAACAGGAGCAAACAAATTACAAACAAATTACAGTCACAAAAAAACATGGAAATGTGTAGTATAGTCTACAATTCTAGCTCACGAAGACTCAGAAAATGAGTGCAAAGGAGCATTGTCTATAAACCCTTTTTTTTACAATGACTGAAGGATAACTGAAATCCTAGCTGGCATCCTTCCCTATGATCCCAAAATGAATGTAGGAAGCGGCATAGACATCTTAATATCATAAATTTCCATATAAGGCAAGTTAAGCATACCAACCGTATCAATATCTTCAAAAAAGTGGGAAAAATTACCCATGTACCAGACCTGCAAGGAAGAATTGTCAAGCAATTGAAGAAAAGAAAGACCTAAAGAGAACCGCCGGGGGGGTGTCCAAGCGCAAAAAATTCTTGATTTTTTCCAAATAAATTCCATATTAAGTCTTAAGGGAAGACGAAAGCTGGGAAGATACCATAGCTGAAAGGCATTGAAGACATGCTGCTCTTAAAGGGCGCTTTTGATGGTCTTCTTTGGCCTCACGAGCTACACTGCAAACTTTGAGGACGAACTTTTCAATATTGTGAGCATAAGTTCCATCAGTCTGCCATGTATATCACAATAAGCACCACGGCCAACAGTTAACATAAAGCAACTTATACTAGAAAATCAGAAAAACCAGAACAATCTACACTGATATACTAGAGTCACAACGGTTCTTCATTGCATAACAAGCCACAGAATGAAAAGGCCTATCCTTAAGTTACTGTTACTTGAAGTAAATGTAAAGGAAATGGAAGGAAATCCTGTCAGTTACCTGGCTATATATAAACCTTGTTAGAGTTTGGCATCCAGCTATCTGCAGAGAAACTTGCCTTGAGCAACCCAAAAGCTCATTGATAAGGGTCAACAGACTGGCAGCAAAGTATGCCCTGACCAAACAAAGCAAAGTCAGTTACACCCACAGCACGGCAATTGGCAACGGACCATGAAAGCACATTGATTTAGCCAGCAAAATTGCCGAACATAACAGGGTTTGACAAGATATCAACAGTTCAAATTGTAAAAGTTAAGAAACCAGTAGCAGCATCTGCAGCACGTAGGGGCCATATTTCCAAGATCATACAAACGAGAAAATCAGAGAATATTCAGCATAATTAAGAGCATCATAAAGCCACAAGAAGTGCAATATAAAGACAGGATTGAGTTGGAAAGTATCTGAATTGAAACAACTGCATTGACAAACATGCCATAGATCTATGAAATCTTAATGATCTAATGTCCTCTCCCCCCTCCCTTTCTACCTTTGCCCCCCTTTTTTTGGTAATCCTTCAGCAGAATGGGCAGGATAAGTTCGATTAAAACCCCAAGGCAAAGAGGGGGGAAAGAACCAGCCCATCGGGGAGTGGGAACTCACAAGTCACAAATATGAACTGGGGTACCCTGGTACTGGGGAAGGTGTCTGGATACTCACCGAAGCATCCTCTAGGCAATAATCTGATTGCTATTCTCTTTAAGATATTATTATAGTCAACATCAACTCAAATTTGTTCATGTTGCATTTCAAGAATTATTACACTTTCACACCTCTACCGAACATAACTTATGCCATGGGAAAATCAGCAAGTAGCGACAAATAATTGATTTTCACATTCAATAAATGATTGTTGGGTTGACATTGGGAAGAAGTACCACCGTCAAGTTAAGAAAGCTGCCATTATGAGCAGCAAGGTCAACTGTAAGCAGGGAAAAGGAATTTACATCTGCTTATCACACATGCAGAGCAACTTAGAATAAGTGTCCACAACAACGCGGACCATATTCAGGTGCCCATTTCGCAATTCTTTGTAAAATCTCTCCTCCAGCAGTTTGGTGATCTGTAATGACATTGAGTTAATCAAAAGAAACTACATTTCAGTAACCTAGTTCCCCACCCCAACAAAAAAAGAAAACACACACACACACACACTCTCTCCCAGAGCAGATACCATAATCTTTACCTTGGGAATACGAATGGGATTCTTGCCAGCATACTCACACAATTTCACAAGTTTCCGTTCACTTGGCTGGCCCTCCTGTACACAAAAAACTGACTTAATATGCACTTTTTCTACAATTGATAAAAGAAAGATCCAGCAGAGCAACCACCTGTTGAGTTTACAGTAAAAATTGTATCTGTGAACTCACTGCTTACAAACATCAAAGTAGAAAGAAGTACCCTGAACAGAAATAGAACCTCAATTTCGGCTATGGCAAAACTTCCTCTCTTTCTAGTCTCCTTCCGACTAGGTACTAGATTAATGCTAACAAAAATCCAACATTCCCATATAGTTGCCAAGCAAATGCTTGATAGCCAAACACTTTGCTCTTTCCTTACGCAAGGAATTTTGTCATATAAGGACCATACCATCAAAACACAGTGGCATGCATATAGAAGTAGAGCAGAATCAACTATACTTTGCATGCTCCGACAAGACCCAGCAGACCAATTCAGAGTATTTCAGACACCGATTCCAACATTTCCCTTCCCCACCCACCCAACCAAAGAGAGCAGAAAAATCAAAACAGCTTTAGGTTTCTATTGTTCATTTCTCACCCAATAGCCAATCAAACATCAAACATAAACAACCACCACCCAGAGTGAACTCAGCTGGAGAAGGGTTTTCTTGAGGGAAGGGGGTGTTACATGTGCACCCGGCCTTCCCCTCGACAAGTGAGAAGCGGTGTCCCAAATGGCTTATCATATGCTCATGATTCTAGTTTAAGCTAACAGAATATAGCTCAATATGTAAACCAAGCTTACTAGAAATCACAAGAGCAACTCATACCATCAAATTGCAAAGGTTACTGACAACCACAATGTAAAACCTTCACTACTTAATACAGAATAATGCAATCCGTAAATAAACTCACTGGCGATTTGGGGAATATCTCAGCAACCAATTTTTTGTAGCGCTTCACAGGTTGCCTGGACCTGGACCTCATCGCAGGACAACAAATACACATGGTACCGCATGCTGAGGATAATTTCCGAGAAATGAACCCCATTTCCTGCAAATTTTCCCAGAAATTATAGGCAAAAATCAAACACTTGGGTTTTTGTCAAGGAGTCAAGGAGATTTAACAATAAAACCAGGAGAAATAAACCAAACTTAATTAAGCAAAGTACATAAATACATGAGTAGAAAAACAAAAATCACGGACCCAAGATATGAAAGTTACCAACATTTTCCCAAGCAGACAGAAAAGTGCAACAAAAAGAGAAAAAGAAGCAACAAAAGAGAAAACCCCAACATAAATCAATCACATTACAAACACCAAGAAAAAAAGCCTCCAGAAAAGGAAAAAAATCACGCAGGACCATGATGAACCCAGAACGAAGTAGAGCTAGGGGGCAGAAGAGATCACAAACCTAGTTTTCCCATGTTCAAATAAACTTCTCTTTTTTAAAGTAAAACACACAACAATGAGTACTGAAAAATGAAATGGTGGGGAAGATTTCAGGAAAACAAAGACTTACCCACCAAAGAGGGAGATCTGGGGTGGTGAAGGAAGCTCCTTCTTAAGATGTTCTATCTATTTTCTGTAAGAAAGTTTGTATTTTGAATTGGGAAGTGAATACAAACAGCTCTGTAGGGTAGCATAGAGGGGAGAATCAAAAGGCTGACACAAAGAGGAAAGCGGGGAAAGCTTCAGAAGTGATAGAGGGAGAGGAGAGGAGAGAGAGAGACACACAGTGAGCTCGTGGATTGATACAAATTAAAGGAGAGAGTAGGGTCATGTGATTGTCCACAGTTTTTCTGGGCTTTCTCTGAGAAAGAGAAGAAGACTCGTTGCACTCTTTGGGTTGTTCTTGTCTTGTTGTGCCAGAAACTTGGGAGAATCAAAAGCTTCCATTTTCAAACCACGCAGATGGCCATTTGGCATCTCCCTCTCTCTCCCTCTCTCTCTCACACACACACACTATTGGGAGTTGATACTCTTGATTGAAAGTGCTAGAATTTTGTCAATTTTTTTGGTCCCTGTGGCCCCTTTTCGTCAAACCAATATTTACCAACGACAATGAAATTTCTTTTCCAATGATAAAGTTCTATTCTTTTTTATGAAGGCTAAACTCTAAAGTGTCTTGAAGTTGGGGCAGTTTCCCTTGCGGCACATCATTTCGACAGTAAATTACTGATATGTAAGGAAAAGTAATAAGATTTAGCGATAAAAAATGGCAAGTAGAGGTAATTGTAAAAATTAGCTGTGAGCAGTAGTAATTAGTAGTATGCTATATGTGAATGAACATGTGTGAGATGATTTCCCTAGATACTAAAAAATTTCATTTCTTATGTTACAGTCTAAAAGAGACATAAATATGCGAACTGTATCTAGATCAAATTTTTGATATAAAATGTAAGAACATAAATATTTATTTATGAGACTCTGGCTTATAATATAGATAACTCTTCCAACACTTGGGGCATTTGGTTGCAAGAGTTTTTTAGAGGAAAAGAGCTTTTTGAGGGACTTTTAGCTGTTTTGACTAGTAAAAATAGTTAAATTGGTATTTGGTTGGATAGCTACTTGGACCCAAAAAACACTTTCTCAAAAGGCTATTTTCATTAACCTTTTAGGAATAGTTATATGTAAAAATGACATAACCACCCAAGAGTTTGAAAAAATTACACCATATGCCATTAGCCTTTTGCAATGATATTTGATGTTGTTTATTATTTAAATTTAATCTATCCAAGATTAAATCATTCGAATATATAAATTTCAATTCGTAATATAAAATATGCAGCAAATAACAAAATACTATTTTAAGACATAATTATATAGTGTAGATAAACATACACAAGTTGAAAATAAAAAAAATTGATTAATAAGAATACAAATTATGCACAACTAGTAACAAATTAAAATTTTATCAATAAAATTAATTTGTACATATGACATCAATTTAATTCTTTTTGGAAAGAAAATAAGATGACTAGTAAATAAAAGAATTATTTTTAATTAAAAAGTAATTTAGAGATAATGGCATGAATAAAATTTTACTGAATATCTTTTTTAAAAACAGATAATTTTACCAAACAATTCTTTTATAAACAGCTAATGCAAACAGCTAATTCAAACAGCCAATAGCTAACAACTAATACAAACGGCTAACAGCTAATAACTAACAGCTGTTTGCCAAACATGACCTATTTCAAATTTTTTTAATATTTGACATGCGGTTCAACATAAATAAATTCAAACCATTTTCCATTAGACATAAAACTCTCTCAATAATTTTTTTTTTCATTCAAAAAATACGAATTTGATACCTTACCTAAAATAAAGAAAGTAACAAAACATTTGATCCGATCTACATTTATGATGAACGTTGCATTTTTTGAATTAGTGATGCCCATTATATTGTAGGTCCATGGGTGCCCAACGCTGAGCATGAGGACAAAATATTACCTAGATGGGTGGACGATGAAATGGTGCTTTTTAACATAAAATCACGCAGGTAATAGTCCTTGATTATCATGCATGTCCAATATAACAGTGCATTTTATTATGTACATCCCGGAGTTTGTACTCTCAAAACCAATGCTAGTGCCGCATCACCAGCATGTGCCACTTTTATTTAACTGTTTATTTTTAGTTAATTTTTATTTGTGTGCTACGTTTGTGAGTTTCAATATGTGGCAGTTATTTTATTTGTTTTTTTTTTTTTTTGTGCGATGACCTTCCCGTTTCAACTTTCCATGGATGATTAATTCATGTCTAAAGCAAGTGATGATTCCAGTTAATCATTATTCTTAAAACATTACTATGTTACCATCACTTGCTATTCATGATTTCAATCCTTGATTATCATAACAGCATTTTTATAATTTTGGATATTATTATTACTTTATGTTTTAATTTGTTGACTATTCAAATAAGATTTACTTATTTGTAAGCTGTCATCAATATTTGAGTTTGTAAGTTCAATTTTTTTTTTTTTTTCAATGAGTCTTATCAACCTGTTCATTGTACATCTTAATAATGTTCACTAAGAATAGGATGTCTGTTCATGATTTATTGTGAGATTGTTCACTAAGATTGGTCAATTTGTTCCCCCATTATTTCAATGACATTCATTGAAAGTGCATTATTTACTCATTAGGTTTGGAAAGAATAATAATTAAGTGCACCCAATTGACTACATTTCAATACTTGTAATTTTTTATGTGATTATTACAAATGGCACACTAAAGGGAATTTAAGTTGAAAATAACTGGACAAAGTTTAACATGAACAAATACCCTCTAAATCATGAACACCACGTACAAGTCATCAAACAGATTCTAATAGGAGCATTCTGATATAAACTTGCATTTTTTGTTGAAGAAATATTAAAATGTCTACTGGATAATAGTTACTTTAGTAGTAAACATTATGCAATTGATTTGTGACAGATATTTCTTTTAGATTTTAGCCGCAGAGCTTCTGTTAATTTGGAAACAAGTTCTAATGAACAAATTCAACGTTGATGGTGAACAAAAACAAGTCCTATAGTGAATAAGATATAATTTATTTAGATCATGTTTTTGTTATTTTTTAAGAGAGATCATTGTTCATTGGGAATGCTTGGCATTTGGAATTGTTCATTGAGGCCCATCAATTTATTCATCTTGTTTTCTTGAAAATATTCACTGAAAGTAAATATTTTTTAACTCATAATGTATACTAAATAGTTCATTGACGCGATCTAGTTGTGTATTGAATGTCGTGAGCGTGTTATTTAGGATCAAGATATCTGATCAGTAAGTATATCTTGATTTTGTTCATTGATGGTGACCAATTTGTTCATGGGTTATTTCGATATGGTTCGGTCGAATGGGTTATGTATTCGTTAGATATCTTGAGAATTTAGTTCAATTCATTTACACTCTTCATGTCTACTATAAAATTATTAGAAATATATGGCTGTAAACGCAAATTTCGAGGCTAAAATAAATTAGACAAGAAATTCTGCAACAAATTGAATTTTTGTATTGATTTTGTATATGGGTACAATCTCTGAATTTGATACAATAAAATTGATCCTCTGATTCGATCTCCTAATGACTTGAGTACTCCGAGGGCTTGATGCTTGATCTCGGTTGATGCAAATCAGCTGAAGAACTCTGAAGATGTTTCTTGGTTCTGATCTACCAGTGACTGGTTGTGATTCCTGAAGCTCTGCAAGTCTTGATCCTTCTCGCTTGGTAGCTGGATGCTCCTTGCTGTCCGAGCTCTGAATTCTGCAAATGCTGAGTGCCCCCCAAATGAAGGGAGAAGGCCTCTATTTATAGGCTCTGCCGGTTAGGGTTGGAGCCGGGTTTTGGGCCTAGGCCCAGTAATAATTTTCTTATTTTTAAATAAAGAAAATAATTACTAATTCCTGCATCATCGATGACGCGTGGCGACTTTTGATTGGCTGCACCTAATTTTGACCGAGCGGGCCAACCAAAGTCAACGTAACACGTGGCACTTTATGGTTGGTCCATTTTTTACACGTGGCATCATTTAATTCGTTATAGATTTTTTTTTTTTGGCCTTCTACAAATGCCCCCTCGAGAGTCGGTCGCGCAATCAAATTTTTTTTTTGAAGCGGCTGAGTCTCGAATACTTAATTGATACAAATGATCAAAGGTTTGACAGGGTCAATTTTTTTTTTTTTTTTTTTACTTGCCCAGTATTTTTTTTCGATTGAAATTTTTTTTTTTTTTTTTTTTTTTTTGGGCCGCATGGCTTCCCCTTTTCTTTTTTTTTGACCCTTTTTTTTTTTGTCTCTTTTTTTTTCTTTTTTTTTTTGTGGGGGGCACGTATGGCTTCCCTCCCCCCCTTTTTTTTTAAGTGATAATTCTTGAGTTGATAAAATTCTATCAATAATTTTAGATAGAATTTATCTAAAACTCAAGGAGATAAAAATTTATCGATATTCGAATTGCAGTAGGAGTAGGAAGTTTCAATGAACAATCACTATATAAACCCATCATGAGCCTTGATCATCATCTGTCACTGCTCCAGAAACTGTAGAATCATCCAAGAGCTTTGTTTTGAGAGGTTTACCGCCCCGCCCGTGCTGGCTTTTTTTTTTTTTTTTTTTGGCTGTGATTTGAGGAAAACAGAGCCATAACAATGGTGGATGGGAAGGGGAGATAAGGAAGAGTAGAGAGAAAAGTAGAATCTACTTTTCATGCTTCTTTTTTTTTGTGTCTTCTTACTCATTGTCGGAGAGAAGTGCTTATTTTTTTTTTCTGTTGTGATTATTTACCCCTTTTCTTCTTCTGTATATTTTTTGTTCGTTTGCTCTCTTTTTTTTTTTTTTGGTTTTTGCTCTCCATTATTGATCGTTACTTCAAAGGAGGAGAGAGAGGAGAGAGAGAGAGAGAGAGAGAGAGAGAGCATAGGAAGGAAGGTAGAAGAGAGAGAGGCAGCCATGGCCATGGGGGCTTGAGAGAACGGGCAGAACAGAGGAAGAGAGAGAAAGAGGCACTGAAAACCCAGAAAGCCTTTGTCATCGCAAGATTACTGTAATTAGTGTCCAATTACGTAAAAGTGTTAGTTCCAATGAGACTAACACTTTATTGTAATTTACAATTGTATTTTAAGGCCTTCAGGTGTTCGTTCCGATGACAACAACACCTTATTGTAATTTCGCGTACTTTTGTTTTTTTTTTTTTTTGGTTTTTTTTCCCCTCCTTGCTTCTGCCAGCGGACGTTCGACATTCTGATGCCGCCCCTTTTTTTTTTGATTTTTTTTTTTGGTTAGAGAACTTAAATTTATGTTCTTTTTTTTTTTTTTTTTCCAGGAAGCTGCTGAATCAACTTAAGTTCTTTTCTGCTGGCCACGACTCCCCTGATTAGATCGCGAAGTGAGGTCGACTTCTAAGACGAGGAATCGTTTCTCCCCGTAGATTCGATTCTTCGCAGACGACTCCCTCACTTAATCTAATTTGGGTCGACTTTAATTTCTTCCTTCCAGCCACGACTCCCCCGATTAGATCGCGAAGTGAGGTCGACTTTTAAGACGAGGAATCGTTTCTCCCCGTAGATTCGATTCTTCGCAGGCGACTCCCTCACTTAATCTAATTGGGGTCGACTTGAATCTCTTTCTTCCAGCCACGACTCCTCCGATTAGATCGCGAAGTGAGGTCGACTTTTAAGACGAGGAATCGTTTCTCCCCGTAGATTCGATTCTTCGCAGGCGACTCCCTCACTTAATCTAATTGGGGTCGACTTGAATCTCCTTCTTCCAGCCATGGTGCATTTTCTGGATTCGTCATCCGATCCCAAGAAGCCAACTCTTACCATCCTAGACAAAGAAGATGACCCAATTGAAGAAGGCGTGACGCTCCGTGTAGATATGCCAACACCCCTACCGTCCAGACGTTCTTTACTCCATAACTACCTTGCAGATTCATGCTGGAGTGTGGAATCTACCCGTGACATACAAAGATCAGACGGAGTCATCTCGACTTTGAGAGTCTTGAAGCTTAGCTCGCCATTATTTGCATCTTCAGTCCCTTCTCAAGGAGCAACACCCTTACTTAGGCATCGTATCATGGACGGAACACTATCCTGGGGCAATTTTTCACCTTGTTTCTCCGACAACTTCTTCATACCGTGCTATTGGGAATGGCTTGAAGACGTTCTCGGTCGCAACAAGGACAAACTTAAGGAATGGAGGCTTCATGACGGACTATATGCATCACTGTTTTCTTATGACATGAGTCTCACCGTCTTCAAAGTATTTTGTGAGCTGTGGTGCCACACTACCAACACCTTTTGCACAGAGAGTGGCGATATGTCAATCTCCTTATGGGATTTGCGGACTATAGGTGGACTTCCAGCTGACGGCGCTTACTACGAAGAAGTCATTCCACCCGCCAGAGAACTCCTTTCTGCAGGACGTGGAGAAAATGATATTCCAGCGACTTGCACATTCCTTTTTTCTGCATTCCACAGACTATGCCAAGATGTTCATGGCCTTATTCAACTTCCTGCTACCGAATGGATACGCTTCTGGTTTCGAGGGCGGCAGATTTACACTCCTCCTCCCAGTCGTGACAACAGAAAGCGAGTTAGAGCTCCAACAAACACATCATGTCCATCTGGTATGATTGCTCCTCGCACAGGGCGAACGAAGAGAGAGAAGGACCCTTTTGTGACGCTCAACATTCCTGAGGCTCTAATCGAAGAGACTTACCTTGCTGCCCTAATTTCCTGTTGGCTGTGCTCATTTGTGCTACCAACTGAAGCAGTGTGCCTTATTCGCCCAACTGTGTTTGTAGCTGCAAGCAAACTAGCTCGCGGGGAATATCTAAACCTCGCAATTCCTGCTTTGGCTAGCATTTATCGGGGATTACATAGAATTTCCACGGCTCGGAGCTTGAATAAGTTGGAAGTAATTTTCCCTATTCACTACGTTTACGGATGGTTAGGGACTTACTTCCCAACTTATTTTGATCATCCCCATCATCGGCATGGCCATCCTAAAATGGTGAGGTTCTCTGGCGAAAAGATGAATCGTACTCCTGACGTACAAGAAGCTCGAGAACTATTGAAATGCAAGGATCCATCCGTCATGTATTCTAACGCTCTTATGAAGGATACATCGATCACCTTGATTGACACCCAAAATTTATCCTCAAGCTGGAAAGCATATTTGATTTGCCTCCGCTCTGGGTTTTTGACTTTGCGACAAGGAAGAACAATTGTGATCGAACCATACTTTCCTTGTAAGTTTGGGCGACAATTTGGCTTCTATCAAGATGTACTCAGTGAGCCACGGATGAATGACAGAGAGGGCACCTTACAGGATGTAGCTCGCTATTGGTTCAACCTTACAGAACATATAACAAGGTCCAGCGTGACAATTCCTGCTCCTCCTGACAAGAAGTCTACACTGGTTACCATTGCATATGCTAATTGGTGGCAATCTTCGCGAGGCGACCTCTTCTCTCAAGGGCTTAAACATCCTAGAAGCGAGATGGTGCAACCACGAAGAGCTCCTAAAGTGAGAATTGCTGATGATGCATCCGCCTTAGTTGTCACATCTGGTAAAGCAAGTGCACATAAGCCAATCATGCAGCAGCGTAATGAACATACCCTATCTCCAGCTGAGCTTAGAAAAGAAGGAGGGGATAGTTCCTCATTAGGAGCAAACACATCTCCTCAGAAAAGTAGAAGTTGTTCGCCTGGTAAAGAGAAGATTGAAGCTTTGAGAGGTTTGGGTGTTAGGTCTTCCATTAGTGGAGCGAAGAATTTGTCAGGCTCGAGAAGCAAACTAGACGTTGCCACCCAACTGCCTAACTCCAAGAACAAGTCTAACAGTGCGACGAGCTCACTGAAATCGGCAAACAAAGCAAAGGGAGAGGTGCATCTTGTTATCCTGCCCCCTTTTCCTTCCTTTTTTTTTTTTAATACCTAACCCTCCTTTTAATGTAGGGATATACTGCCGAAATCGGAGATAGACTTAAGGCCGTATTTGGTGACAAAGACAGTGAAGCCACCTTGACTGTGCCTGCTGCCAAGTCGATTGAGGACGGTTCTATTAACATAATGCCCTCGCCAGTGAAACAAACAGAGCGCTGTGAATCACCTGCTCCTTCTGTTGCAACCTACTTTCCTGGGAGAATTGCTTCTGGCGTGTTTAATGATTTGGCCTTGAGTGTGAAGCAACGTTTTCAGCAACAGTTGAAAAAGTTCATCCCAAAGACAGAGAGTGACCTGGGAAATATCCGCCAGGAAGCTGAGCAAATATATGAAACGTTATCATCCTTTCAGGCAGATTATTTGGGGCTGAAGAATAATGTCGAGGCATACTTGAACGAAGTCGGACAGTATCTGAAATTGAAAGCTCAATTAGAAGATCGGACTCCTACCAAAGATGTGCTAGGTAAGCGGGCAGCCTTATTAGACAAACTTGGGGAGGCACGAGCTTCAGTGGAAAAGGTCGGTGTGCAGTTTGATGAGACAACTACTGCTATCGCCCAAGTTCACAAGCGAAGGAAGCTACTCGAAGCAGATCTTGAGCGAGCAAAGGCGGATGAGCTGGAACTGCAAGACAAATTAGTAGAGACTGAAACTTCATTAAAGAAAGCCAAAGGTAGTGTGTCTCTTCTTGAACAAGAGGTTGCTGATTTAGATGCTGCCCCCCTAGTTACCGCAGAAGAAACGGCTCAAGTTGAAGCAGCAAGGAAACGTGCCCAAGAGCTTTTAGGCATATTGGATGCCTAGACCATGTCTGATGGATTTGTTCTAGAATTTTTTGGAACTTTGCAACTTGCTAGTTCTTTTTTTTTTTTTTTTTTTTGAACTTAGTATGGTTTTATTGTAATTGGTTTTGATATATTGCGATAAGATGAATCTTTCGATTCGAGTTTACGCAATCATATGTAACTGTACCCAATGAACAAAACCCATACACTAACACTATGACGGCTGTACTTAAGAAATATATCAAAGTTGCCTACGTACCTAGAGGAAATGTAATACCCTAAAGGATCAAGCCATACGTAGTTCAAGAACATAACATTTTTTATTTGTTTTGTTTTGCCGTTCACAGTTTAGACTCTTGTGGGCCAGGAGTAATACAAATGAAATTTAACTTGAAAGTACGAGCAGTTTAGGCTCTTACTTAGGAGCTTTACAACATTAATTCTATTTCAAGGGTAATAACGCTTCAAGAACTTGCCATTTATGGGTCCTACGCGCACTCCATCAGCACCAACTATCTTGTATGCTCCATTTGTGTAGACTTCTCTGACTACATAAGGACCATCCCACTTGGAGGTGAATTTGCTTCCAGACTTGTGAGAAACGATGATCGGTCTTCTTACTGCCAGGACCTGGTCTCCCACTTGGAACGAGCGTGGCCGAACCTTTTTGTTGAACGCTCTTGATAAACGGGCTTGATAGCATTCCAGCTTTTGTTGCGCCTGAAGTCTTCTCTCATCAAGGGCCTCCAACTCAGCTAAGCGAAGCCTGTGATTTTCGTCTTCCGTCAAACCTTCCTGTATGGCGATGCGGAGTGATGGGATTTGAAGCTCCAACGGTAGAACGGCCTCAACTCCATACACCAAAGCGAATGGGGTCGATTGTGTTGGCGTCTTGTACGTTGTTCGATATGCCCAAAGAGCTTCCCCTAATCTCTCATGCCAATCCCGTTTAGACTTTGCGACAACCTTTTTGAGTAGGTTGCAAAGCGTTTTGTTAAAGGCTTCTGCCAGGCCATTTGCAGGGGCATTGTACATGGAAGACTTATGCTGGGAGAACTTAAACTTCTCGCACAGACTTGTCATCAGGCTGTTGAAGAAAGGCTTACCATTATCGGTGATAATGTACCTCGGCACACCATACCGATAGATGATGTGTGTCCTTATGAAGTCAACCACATTTTCTTTTTTGACCTCTCTTAGTGGAATCGCTTCCGCCCATTTAGAGAAGTAATCAGTGGCAGCTAGGATATAGGAGTGACCAGCAGACGATTTAGGCGTGATTGGTCCAACGACATCGAGCCCCCATGCCTCAAATGGCCAAGATGCAACTGTTGGGTGGAGAGGTTCGGGAGGTTGATGTATGAAGTTAGCATGGAACTGGCAAGCATCGCACCTCTTTGCATAATTTATGCAATCTTGCACCATAGTGGGCCAGTAGTAGCCCATCCTTTTAATGCGATCATGTAACCTAGGCCCTGATTGGTGTGCTCCACACACACCTGAATGAGCTTCAGTCATTGCTTGCTTTGCTTCTTCCACGTCCAAGCATCGTAACCAAAGACCAAGAGGAGAGCGTCGATAGAGCGTCCCGTTGTAGTAAAGGAAGCTTGAAGCCCTCCGCTGTATTTCTGTCTTATGCCTTGGGTCACTAGGCAGTTTTCCATGCTCTAAGTACTCAATTATAGGTTGACGCCAGTCTTCTGCATCTGTTTCAAGAACACATATCATGTTGACGTCTTCCTCTGAATTTTCATCATCTGGTGGAACAGCCCAGCAACTACATACTGGAATAGTCATTCCTTCTTCTGCCCCCAGTGCCAGAGTGGCTGCGAGGCTTGCTAGTGCGTCAGCCATCTTGTTGGCACTCCTTGGCACGTGCTCTAACTTGATCATGTCCAACTTATTTAGCAGGCGTAATGCTTGCCTGTGATACGGGACAAGGTCCTCTTTCTTGACCTCGTATTCGTCAAGTAGTTGATTAATGACCAACTGCGAGTCACCATATATGTTGAGATCGGTGATTCCCATCTCAATAGCCATTTCAAGGCCCAAGTTAAGCGCTTGGTATTCCGCCACATTGTTAGAGCACAAATGAGTAAGCACAAATGAATACGGAAGAATGTGCTTTTCGGGGGAGATGAAAACCACTCCTGCACCAGCGCCATCACGTCTAGCTGCACCATCGAAATACATTTCCCAGGGAGGGAGGATATCGATGTAGAACACGCCTTCTCCCGGCAAATCGTCATTCAGCTCCCAATGATCAGGAATGGGATGATCTGCCAAGAAATCTGCCAACGCTTGCCCCTTAACCGCTCTTTGGGGTACATAGACAAGGTCGTACTGTTTTAAGATGACCGCCCATTTTGCCAGTCGCCCATTTAAGATTGGCCTAGATAAGATGTACTTGATGGGATCAGTTTTGGAGATCACTTGCACTGTATAGGCCTGCATGTAATGCTTTAATTTCTGGATGGCAAAGATGAGTGACAAGCATATCTTTTCAATAGGGGAGTACTTCAACTCAGCGCCGACCAACGTACGACTTAAGTAGTACAGAGCAACTTCTTTCCCTTCCTCGTTTTCCTGTACGCATAATGCTCCTAGGGATTTTTCCTGAGCTGCAATGTATAGTCGAAGAGGCTTGTCAGGAATGGGTGCCCCCAATACCGGAGGATGGGACAAATATTCCTTTATTTTCTTGAAAGCTACTCGGCATGAGTTGTCCCATTCAAACGGTGCTCCCTTTTTCATGAGGTGGCTGAAGGGGTGACAACGTCCTGCAAGATTTGAGATGAATCTTCGGATGTATGCCAAGCGACCTTGAAGTCCGCGAAGCTCTCTAAGATTCTTCGGCTCTGGCATCTCTTGAATTGCCTTGATCTTCGATTGGTCGATCTCGATTCCTCGATGGTGAACGATGAAGCCTAAGAATTTTCCGGATGAGACACCGAACGCGCACTTGAGCGGGTTCATCTTCAATTGACATCTCCGTAATCGTTCAAAGATCAAACGAAGATCTTGTATGTGGTCCTCCCTCTTTTTGGACTTGACTACCAAATCATCGACGTAGCATTCAGCTTTTTTGTGAAGCATATCGTCAAAAATCGTTTGCATTGCCCTTTGGTAGGTTGCTCCTGCATTCTTAAGTCCGAAGGGCATTACCTTATAACAAAAAATGCCCTTAGGTGTGCGGAAAGCTGTGGCCTCTTGATCCTCTGGAGCCATCAGAATCTGATTGTATCCTGCAGTACAATCCATGAATGACAACGCTTCATGCCCTGTAGTTGAGTCGATCATGAGTTCTGTGACAGGTAGCGGGAAATCATCTTTTGGACAAGCGTCGTTGAGATCCCGGAAGTCCACACAAATACGAAGTTGTCCATTCTTCTTTCTGACAGGCACGATGTTTGCGATCCATGTTGGATATTTGACCTCGCGAATGAATCCCGCCTCTATGAGTTTGTTGACCTCCTTTTCAATTTCCGGTACCAACTCTGGGCGAAAACGTCGTTGAGGTTGTTTCTTAGGCGAAATACCCCTTTTGATAGATAATCGATGAACTGCAACCTTCGGGTCCAACCCGGGCATTTCTTTATAGCTCCAGGCAAATACGTCCTTGTACTCTGTCAGGAGTTCCAAGTACTGCTTTTCTTCTTCTAGTGTAAGTGATGAGCTTACGTAGATAGGGCAAGGCTCTTCATTGGTTCCAAGATTCAGCTCTTTCAGATCATCAACTGTAGCCTGGCCCCCATCTTCGAAAGTCTTAGGAGTCTCTGCCAACTCTATCTCGGAGTCTGAGTCATCACATTCGTGGATCGTGATATGATTGGAAGAAATAGCTTCTTCTTTCTCCGCTTCCTTGTTAGAGCTAGAGTTTTTTCGTTGACCTGTGAAAACCACAGTACGCCTCTTTACTCTTAATGAACCATCTGTCTCAACATCCAGACTAGAGAAACGTTTCATACGAGAAGGGATTGAGCTTTGAACTTCATTTATCACTCCCAAGAGGCTAAATGCAGAGCTTTTCTCATGCTGAAGTTGTGAGTTTGAGGACTTTTCTCCAGCTCCTAGTCTGGCAAAAACCGAAGGCTTTGGCCGGGGATCATCTTTTATTCTGTTGAAAACAGAGCATCTATGATCTTTTCCTTTCCCTATACGGGCGAATACTGACGGACGTTTTTTAGAAGTAGATGATTGTAGCCTATCAAACACGGAGGGCTTTGGGTTGGGTGAAGCATTTTCATCTTCACTCACGTCTACTTCTTCAGCTGAGATGTGTTGAATCACCAACTTTTTGTCCTTTCGTCGCCCAGAGATTTTGACTGGCTGCGGTGGTGTGAAACCCAGTCCAACTTTAGAGACGGCTATTGAACCTCCCTGTTCTTGAATCTTCCTCTGAGTTTCGGTAAGGCCATGAGGCTTGGCTTCGATTACCTTTCCTAAAGCAGTGGGATTTTGAAAGTCGTAACCAGCTCTCTCCATAAGCTTGTACGCATTAGGATCAAATCCTTCCCTAGTCCGTGCGCTTGGCAAGTCATCGCCTTCTTTAGAAGAAACGACAAACCCGGAAAGAGGGGGCCTACTCACCTTAGCCTGCCACATTTTAAGCGTTGGAACTGTCGCACTTCCTTTCAAGGTGATTATGCTAGCTCCATTGTCCTTTTTGGTAACTTCGGTCTCGACGCTTCTGCTTGTACACTCGCTAAAGGGCGATTCGCCCTCCTTACGGCGAGACCTAGGTATGTACCTTAAGACTGGTGGCACTGATCCTGTTGAAACAGCAGCCTGTTTAGCGACTTGCTCAACACAAGAGGTGGTGCTACCTTGCTTGCTTGCTTCTTTCTCGAGTTGCTGCTTAGGAGCATCAACTTTTGCTGCTTGAGGGATCTTCTTTGCGACACCTTTGCCTGTGGAAGAAATGGTTGACGGCATGGTTTCTTTAGGCGCAGCACCTTCTTCAAAGAACCTTGCGTCTGCGAAATGGGACTCAGCCTTAGTGAATGGTTTGACATCTCCATTTATTTTCTTCTCTCCATCACGGTAGTACTTAAGGCATTGATGTAGAGTGGAAGCCACTACCCCATGCTCGTGGAGCCATGGTCGTCCGAGTAACAACCTGTAGGAAGTCCTAGCGTCGATTACATGGAAGATGGAGGACGTCGTCAAATCTCCCATTATCAGTTCAACGCGAATCATGCCGATTGCACGTTGGCCCTCAAGGTTAAAGCCTTGAATCATCGTTCGGCTCTTAGACTTCCACTGTGATGCCTAAGTCGTTCATTGTAGACTTCGGCATGATGTTGACGGCTGACCCTCCATCCACAAGAATGCGTCTGACTTTCTGCTCCCTAATGTAACCAGTCACAAACAAAGGACGATTATGGGGCTTGGATCCCAACAACAAATCGTCGTCAGTGAAAGTGACTGCGGTGTTGCAATAGGCACACTGAACAGGGCCTTCTGTTGATGCTCCCACATCCTTGATTTTATCAGCATAAAGTTCTGGGTGTTGTAAGGCAGCAACAACATGTTGGCGCATCTCGTCAGGCAAACAAAAGATTTGCCCCCAGCCCATGCGAGCTGGCAAAGCCTCCAAGACAGTTAAAGTCTTATCAGCTACTCTAGGAGACCCCTCTTGTCCGTCACTTCCTTCGTCTTCCTCTTCTTCGAGCTCAGAACATGAAGTCATGTTGACTGTAACTTTCTCAAAGAAGTCTGTTGGGAAAAACTCTTCGAGTGTGACAGGGACAAGCGGCTCCTGCTCAAGGAGGTCGGTAGGAAAAATTTCGTACCTTTTGACGTTCTTGGTCTTCTTCTCTCCTTTTGAATGACGAGGGCTTTTCTTTCTTCCTTGTCTCTTCCTGCGGCGGAGAAGCGGTGATTGCACTTGGCTTTGCTTCCTTGGCCTCCGGCGAGTGACAAGAGTCCATCCCTCTTCATCAACATCAGTTTTATCAGAGACATCCATAATAGGCTCAGTCTCTGGCGCGAGCCCTTTGGAACCAATTGGAATCACCACAGGCTCCAGACTTCCAAATTGAATTGTAATTAATTTCACTCCAAGGGAGGAAATCAATTCGGTATTTAGTTTACCACGAGGTGGAGTATGCTTTGGCCTCCAGGGCGATGAGGAATACTCCAACTGAGTGGAGATATGATTTGTCTCCACAGTGTCGTCCAAATCTAATATTATCTTCCCATCCCTGGCAAGTTGCATAATACGCTCCTTGAGCGTAACGCATTTCTCGAGAGGGTGACTGACCACCCTGTGATACCGACAGTATTTTGGGTCGGTAACCCTTCCAGCTTCTTCGGGCCGTTTCGGTTCTGGAAGTTGAATAACCCCATTTTCAAGGAGATCATCCAGCATTCCTGACAAGTCTGAGTCAGGGAATGGATATTTCTTCTCCTGCAGTTCCTTTAATGTAGGACGCTTCTTTCCAGAATCCTTGGAGAATCCACCCTTCTTATTTTCATACTTGGGCTTCCCGGAGATTCGAACCGGCTCCCCAGTTGAAGCAGCCATGGATTCTTTGTTTGAGGACTTTGTGGACTTAGGATTTTTCTTGAATTCACCCTTGTCCTTTCTAGCGTCAGATGAGGAAGAAGACTTGCCACGGCGACTTGCGATCGTTATCTCCATATCATGAGCTTTTGTTGCCAATTCCTGGAAGGTCCTTGGCTTACTCATCTGCAGGACGTATAGTAAATCCCACTCCATACCTTGAGCACACATTTCAACGGCTGAAGCTTCTGATAGACGATCCTTACACTCAAGACTTAGGGATCTCCAGCGATTAATGTAATCAAGAACCGGTTCGTCCTTCCATTGTCTAGTGCTTGTTAACTCTGTCATGCTAACAACACGTTGAGTGCTGTAGAACCGATTCAGGAACTCCTGCTCCATTTGTTCCCAGCTGTTAATAGACTCTGGCTCCAAGTCTGTGTACCAGTCGAATGCAATCCCTTTTAGAGTACGAACAAACTGTTTCACCAGTCGGTCCCCCTCTGTGCCAGCATTACTGCACGTCTCAATGAAGTGGGCAATATGCTGTTTGGGGTTGCCCTTGCCGTCGAACTGGTTGAACTTGGGAGGCTGATAGCCATGCGGCATGCGAAGAGCATCAATCCTCTTCGTATAAGGCTTTGTATATAAGTGGGTCTTGTGAGATCCTCCTCCCAACTGAGCCTTGACCGCATTTGCTATTAAGCTTTGAATCTGCTCAACAGACATCGAGCCTAAAGAACGGTCTTTTCTTGCCTTGCGCTCATCATCCGATTCTTCACTGTGGCTGGACTCTTTATCAGAGTCTTCAGCGCCTGAGCCTTTGTTGGAAGCTTCAGAGGACTTCTTTTCCAGTTTCTTCATCAGCTCAGCAATCTGATCGTTCTGGCGTTTGATTTGAGCATCCTTTTCTGCACTCTCTTTAGAGAGCCTATCCAAGGTAGCCTTCATACTTGCCAGTTGTTCTTCGAAGTTAGTAGCCCCTGTCACCATAACTGGCATGATGACAGTGTCAGATGATTCAGCTTCAGCATGCGAGGAAGGTGATCCCTTTGATGATGCTAAAGAGAAATCGTCGCTTGAGTAACCATCATCTTCAAAATTGAAGGGTTGAAAAGCAGGGTTTGTGTGGGTTTGGAGTTCATCCATCCCACGTGGAATTGTTTGTGGCATGATGAAGCCAGCAACAGATTTTTGCTTCAGAGCATTCGAAACGATTTGATTGACTCCATCAGATACCTTGGAGCCGAGGTTTTGAATCTTGTGTGACTGTGATATTGCAGCCACAAATGATTGTTCTCCAGTAGCTTTTGTCATACTTCTCGTCATGACACCACCAGATGCAGCACTAGCAGTTGTTGATCCTTGCGATGCGGATCGAACAGTCTTCCTTGAAGATTGAGTGATAGCGTTCTTAGGGGCCATGTTATCTTCGAAGAAGTGCAGAGTTGGTATTTTGGAGAAAGAGATGAGAGGCAGAGATGTCCCACCGGGCGTGCCAAATTTGTAAACGCAAATTTCGAGGCTAAAATAAATTAGACAAGAAATTCTGCAACAAATTGAATTTTTGTATTGATTTTGTATATGGGTACAATCTCTGAATTTGATACAATAAAATTGATCCTCTGATTCGATCTCCTAATGACTTGAGTACTCCGAGGGCTTGATGCTTGATCTCGGTTGATGCAAATCAGCTGAAGAACTCTGAAGATGTTTCTTGGTTCTGATCTACCAGTGACTGGTTGTGATTCCTGAAGCTCTGCAAGTCTTGATCCTTCTCGCTTGGTAGCTGGATGCTCCTTGCTGTCCGAGCTCTGAATTCTGCAAATGCTGAGTGCCCCCCAAATGAAGGGAGAAGGCCTCTATTTATAGGCTCTGCCGGTTAGGGTTGGAGCCGGGTTTTGGGCCTAGGCCCAGTAATAATTTTCTTATTTTTAAATAAAGAAAATAATTACTAATTCCTGCATCATCGATGACGCGTGGCGACTTTTGATTGGCTGCACCTAATTTTGACCGAGCGGGCCAACCAAAGTCAACGTAACACGTGGCACTTTATGGTTGGTCCATTTTTTACACGTGGCATCATTTAATTCGTTATAGATTTTTTTTTTTTTTTTGGCCTTCTACAATGGCAAACAAAAGTTTAAACCAATGGGACAAAGTTTATCACGAACATTTATTATTTCGTAGGACGATGCTGTCGATGCACTTTGTTGAGCAAAATTTAATCTCTTATTTAGCAACTAATATGATCATCAATGAATGAAAGGTCTTAACTTGAATAAACCTCCTTTCGATTCGGTGATGAACAAACGTACCAATTTTAATGAACAAATGTATCATGTTGTAGGTTGAATTAGAAGTGGAAAAAAATTAAAACCCTAATAATTATACGTAAGCGTGCCCTGCTTATTCAAAAATTTTGTATCACTCGCCTTCTTTTTCTCTCTCTTATCCTACTCCTTTATCCTTCATATCTCAAAGCCAAACTTGAATATATTGGTGTTGAATAACAATAATTTGATGGATAAAATGTCATATCTGCCAAAGAATTGGCACTTTGGCGCTATATATCAACGATCATGAAAAATAGTTAATATACTTGGCATAAAAAGCACCAAACAAAGAAACTACAAGTCAGCAAAATTGATACCTATTAATTTGATCATATATATTGAAATTTTATGTCAAATCCAAAGAAAGAGAAAACACTGATCGATGAAGATTACGAAGTACGAGAAAAAAATAACATAAGAGCAGATGCTGAATTTAATCAAGATTCAAGAGAGGGAAAAAGCAAGGAGGGAAGAGAGAGGGGGGGTGATGGGGGAGGTAAATTGTAACCGATGTGAGAAAGTCAACTTATATGGTGAGATATAATTATTTTTTAAAAAAAAAATTATAGGCTCCCATGTGTACAATATACGTGTTGATATAATAGTGCTACTGTTTTATGAGTGCACATAGCATATCAGATGATACAAGACTAATGCACACCCTCGGGCCTCGGTTCATACGCCTCTCTCTCACTCTTATGATTGGCCCAAGGTTTAGGACGCGACCTATGTCGATTGTCATTGAATTAAACACTTGGGTTAATTAAAAAATAAACCAATCCACTAGTTAATATTGAATTGGCTGCGGTCCTGGTGGACTTGGATAATTTATGCTTCCTGCCTTCTACATTTTCTTTGACCTTAATTGGTGGTATTGTTACAATTAAGCATGTTGCTAAGATTTAAAGTTGATCGTGATATACAATTTAGGGTGTTCACTTTTAAAATTGTAAAAAATTTAATTAAAATCTAGACGCTTTTTAGAGTTGAACAGTTGTACGGCATGCTAAAACTAAGTCCAACGGCTTCCTCGCGAGCGGAGAAGCTGAGCTGGCGAGCGAGTGCGTGGTTCGAAAAAACGCAGCAATTCGCATGCAGCTTGAGGCTCGACGAGTGACCGCAAGCCTCGAGCCGACCCGCATGAATTTTTTTGGTCACCTAGTGCCCAAAACAACGTCGTTTTGGGGTTAGGCTTTGGTATCTCTTTTTTTTTTTTGGGAAAATGTGAGAGCATATTTTAAAAAAAAGGAAAATTAGAATTGTCAAAACTCTTTTAATTTTGTTGTTTTTAGTTATACAGAGTTGCCCCACAATTTTTTTAATTTTGTAATTTGAATTTCAAATTTAAATTATTAATTTGTAATTTAAAATTCAAATTCAAAATTCTTAATTTTGTATGTTTTAAGTTACAGAGAAAGTTAAGGTATTCTTTTATAACCAAAAACAAGTGAAGCAAATTATTTTTTCAATAAGTTCTTTTTAATCAATTGTGTAGTCAAATTATTATGTACAAAATATTTTTCACAAAGTATTCATCTAAATAATCAAGCAAAATAAATGACTAAAAGTAATTAAATATGTTCAGTTGTAGAATCCATATATGTTATTTTATATGATGAGCCAAAATTGTGAATCTTGCATTGGAGAGAAGAAGGATTGTGAACTAAAAAATTAACTCAAAAACTAATGCAGAGATTGAAGGACCCCACTAGTGAGCCAAAATTTTAACTTACCATTACTTGTGCTCTAATTACTAATACGTCACATGACCCTAGGATACCATCAACACTTCTGTCCATAGTTCAATAGTTCTCCCCTTTCCGTTAGCTACATGAATATTTTTGTCATAAGCTCGATATTTTTCGTTTCTTTAAATTTTTGCACACAAAACATGCAATGTACAAAAGTGTGTGAATATATATTGACAAAATCTAACGTCTTGTTTGTTTAATTTTTTGAATATAGAACATGTATAGTCCTAAATGGTTGAATATAAATTGACAAAATCTAACAGTCAGAGTGTAAGACATTTGTTATTTACAATCCTTTTTCTTACAACCAAACAACAAAATGAAAATACAATTATAAACACATTTAGTTATTTGCATTACAAGGTTGTTTACATCCAACCAAATATTACCTTAAAGTGATATTACTTCCCCCAAAAAATGCTAAAAAGAGGGTACTAATCCAATGGAGGATTGCAAGAATAGTAACAGTTAGGAGGGTAAGTAGGATCATTTATGCTAACCTAGCAATCAAATGTGATGACCCAGACCTAGATCCAGACACCACCATTCTGAGTTCAATGGTTTAACAGTGCTCACAAAACCAATGAGCCACACAAATGGACGCAATTAAACGCACCCAGTAAATTACCATGAATTACAAAGAGATTATTTTTGATGAATACTTAGAACCCAGAATTAAAACCCTCAATGAATGACTAAGAGCTAACTTTCATAAGCTCCTAATCACCCAGAGATCAACCTGCCCCCAATAGAGAAACAAAATTAAAAGGAAACGGAGAGGAGCAATGGAGGCATCCATTTTGGTTTTTTGGCCGGGGGGGGGGGGGAATCAAACAGACCATTTCAATCTGTGGAGAAACCGGAAACGATGGCCATTTTCTCATCTAAGTCATGCACATTGTCTACGAAAATATACTGTGAAAATTTTCAAGCTGCTGTATCAGTCCCAATTTACGACCAGAGAGAACCGGCAGATCATAATATCCAAAAAGGCAAATGTTGATAGTCATCAAGTGTAACATCCCAGCGGAAACCATAGTGGGTTGGTGGTTGTTATTGAGGGCAATACCTGGGACGGAGTTCACTGAGTTTTTCAGCGTATTCGATAGGGGTAGCCTTACCAAGAAATTCCTCATTCCATATCCTGCAAAGATCTGAGGGACAGATAAGGAATCAGCCTGAATTCTCATGTTCATGGCAACTCAAACTGTTGTAAAGCAACGAGATTAGTTATCAAGTAGTCTGTGTAGGCAATCTTACTGCCTAACAACCCCCCCCCCCCCAAAAAAAAAAAATGCCCTGGAAGAATGCCCCTTCCCCCTTCTTCAACTTCTTGTGTGTGGTCATCTAAAAATGTGCATGGTTACGTGTACAACTCTGTAATTCCTGTTCCATGAAGCTTGCCCACGTAGGATAGTGTACATACCAGCCTTGTCCGCACGAGCAAGGCACATGATGATCATGTCAAATCTTGAGACCTTGGTCAAATTTTCAAGATACTTGACGGCTAGTTCAGTGTCCTCTCTGCCGCCAAAGAAAAACAAAAACAAATTAACCAAGCGACGCTCACAGAATCGGATTCTTGTTGGAAAATGCAACACAAGATGAGGGCTCCACTAACGTAAAAATGGTTGAAATGCACTTGATTATATCCAGCAGTAAACGAGCGGTTAAGGCATTTTTGAAGATCTGTGGCAGTGCCTCTGGTGCAGTAACCTACCCATTTCAAAACACCAGTAAATTGCAATGTCATCAGCCGAACTAAACAGAAAGAGAAGACGTGGGAGAAGGACTACAACAGAAAAATGTACAGCAGGATCAGGTAACAGCAAACCTTCAATAGATGAGCCTGCAGGGAACGATCACCAGAAAACCCTCTCCAGGTAGCCTCAAATTGATATGCAGAATTTGGTTGAGTGATGTTTTTAGCAGCTTCTGCAAGAGCTCGAGAAGCAGCCCTAGAAGCAAGCTCTTGCACTGATGTCCCCAACTCCTTTTTGCTTTTATTGTTTTTCTGCCGGATGATGGGAAAACAAAGAATCAACCAAGATTGCGGAGCAACCAAGCAGAAAGAGCTCTGGATATTATACAACATACTCCTACATATGTACGAACATGGATGCCATACAATCTATGGCACCGCAGGCAGAGGATTGCTTGAAGCTATGACAAACAGAATTGCAAGGCTTATATGTCCAGGAGATAAAAGATACCTACCAAATGAGAGATTGTGGCTTCATGTGAGTCACTTGACTGTAGCCTGTTTTGCCCATCAGATGTCTTGTTTTCTGTGTTATTAGAGCCAGGCAATTTTCTCCCAGATACCTTTTTCATAACACAGCCAAAGGAAATTTTTGAAGATCAGATATGGTATCAGTGCAAGGAAGTCCTAAAAAGTAGGTTCGCAGAAACTAGGTGCAAACAGTCTATATTTTTAAGCTGCACAGAACCTCTACCGTTGTGTCATCGGGAAGCACATCCACTACTGGTTTCTTACTTCTATCAGCTATAGACTGGGTGCTCCTTTCATGTCGATTGGCATCAACATTCTTCGTAACTTCTTTCACAACTGGCACTGGTTTTTTAGCACTTCCGCCAGCCCTTGCAAGAATCGCCTGTAAAATTGCTTTCCCTAGTTTTATGATACTATATTTCCATGAAACCAAATGAAGCCAGACAAAGAGGCAGAAACTTTCATCAACACAAACATTTCAAACCTTGGGCCAATTAAAAGTCGCCATTTAATGCACCGACCTAGTAACCATGACTACTTATAGGTTCCTACTTCATATAGCATCAGTAAGATTAACATGCTGCACAACACAAAGCATAACTTTGACAGGAGATGAATGAGTTGCAAGTAATCTAATAGATTGCGAGTGACATCTCAGCCTTCTAAGCAGATACAAGTTCAATTTCTCATTGACAGTAAGCTGACCTTCCCTTCTAGAATCACCCCCCCAACCCCCCCCCCCCAAAAAAAAAAAAAAAGAAGAGCAGCGGAGAGACGTAACATGTGAGGTTAAAGCGATCATTCATAACTAACTTCATACTGCTCGTGCTAAAACATATTTTATGAAACTGCACTTTTGTCATCACTTATTCACTCATCCTAAAGCAGATTCCTGCTAATGACTCACAGCTAACTACAAGAGTCTGACCGTGTTACACCTTTCTTGTGCTAAACATTTGAACGAGCAAGAAGCACCAGCCTAAAGCAGATTCATCCAATTCCATCATAATATCACAGTCATGGTCTTATGAGATTAATAGACAGTTATATAATGATAGTGGTAAACAGATATATCAGAATCCTACTAAAATCGGCCTGGGTCCAATCTTATTCTAAACAATTCTAGGAGGAACACAGCAATAAAGAGTGAAAACAATACTAACCATCCAAGTAAAAATCCTGCCAAAGCAGGGGGAGCCAAAGGTATACTGCAATGAGGTAATTAGAACAAAAGGATGCAAAAAAAGAAAGGGGGGTGGGGTAGCACTCCTTCAGAAGCAACCAAAAAGAAAAAGTCAAAACCATATATGGCAGAATCCTCACCTTCTCAAGTAAGAACTTGATTTCACCACACTGTTTCTTGAGTTCTTCATTTTGGGGCTCCAACCTCAACGCAAATTCAACATCTGTAACCAGCTTTAATTGTCAGTCTGGCATTACAACTAATAACTGTAAGCAATTTATATTTCTCGTGAACGTAAACATGTCATGTGGTCTACCCTCTAAGGCATCTCTAAGTTTTCCGAGTTCCTTTCTAGCAGTTGCACGGCGTGAATATGCCTTAATGTATCGATCATCTAAGTTTAATGCCTCTGTACAATCATCCTCCGCTTCTTTGAATCTGCAGGACCCACAGAAAATTAGTTCGTTCGAAATTAAAGATCAATAAGACCAATTCACAGACATAACATGCTGTAGACAACATTGTTGAGCAGCTATATCGACAAGCTACAGACTTAAGCGACAAAATCCAAAATGTGCAAGTATTACAAGATGTTATAACCCAGTCAAAAAGAAGATTTATAAATTTAAGCATGAAAAGTGCAACTAGCCTTCTGATTTTGAGATAGGCCATTGCCCTATTTGCATAAGCCACAGCTGTTGGTGACAATGCAATGCTTCTGGAATAACAGTCGATAGCTTCATTAAACTTTCTTTGCTTAAAATACTCATTACCCTGTTTTTAAAAAAAAAAAAGTACCTTGTAACATAAGCTGTCCGGTGTACTACGCAAATGAATAGCAATGATGGATAAGAAGTGGAAGAAGGGCATCAGCAAAGTGATAAGTTTTACCAGATCTTTCTCTGAAGTAGCATTCACAGTACCCTCTTCAGCCATGAAACTAATTGGGATGTTGCTCAACGGATCATACTGCATAGACGGACGACTATTGGTGGAATACGAGGCAGTTCCAGAAGCTGACTGTCTTTCCTCACTCACAAGTCCAAGCTTCTAGAGAGTTGATTTAGTGCAGCAACCATCAAAAGAAGTTAGTGTTGCATCATTCGCAAATATACCTTAGTTGAAACAAACAAAAGGCTTGCAGGCTAAAGTAGACACAACATAGTCAGACTCGAGAAAGTTGGATGCTAATGACCACTCTGCCTCTTCCTTCCTTCATCTCTTGCAATAAAATACAAGGGAAAAATTTAGAAATCTAATGCTACACAGCCTAAGCTGTCTTAGATGCTTAGATATAAGCAATGGTCCATTCATGAAAATAAGGAAAGAAAGGAGAAATTTTCTCAAGTAATTAAAATACAAAATTTCCACTCACTAAAATAATTGACCTATAGAATTAAAGATTCATAGCACTGCAGAAAGCGGGCACATTTAGTTAATGATAGTGCATAACAGCAGAAGGAACGGTAATCTGTTAACACAAATGCTGAAGACACTTGACTGCAAGGGCAGTAACCTTATAACATAAAAATACCTAGTTCCACAAATGCTCATGAGAATATTCAAAGCCAGCATTACTCAAATTGTCAAATTATTTTCACCTATATCACACATGATCTCCAAACTCCACATCTAGATCCAAATCCAGACCTTGGTGTCTTGCCTAAGGAAGGGCATAGATAAAGTAGCCTTACTCCTAAAACACAGCGAGGTAGTTTTGTAAGGCATTTTGCTATAATGCACTATCATTCAAACCAACAAATTGTCACAAGGAGCAGTATCACAAAAGCTCCCTATTTTTTCCCCTAAGGTATTATATTTAGGATGCTCAACATTTTGACATGACTTTTGCGATTTGATTTCAATTGACACAAAAACATGCAAAGTTTTGGAAAACACCTAGTCTAGAATGGGTGCAGACTGGTTACTTATAGCTATGTCCTCAATCATGTCTAAATTTTAGTATGTTCTTCAAGCTAAAGATGTCTCACTTTTTAGTTCCTTAGAATTGGATAAGTACAACGTAACTTTTGTTAAGCTAACTATGAGGTCCCTTTCTTTCAAACAATTTGAGTTTAAGCCCTTCGTATATGGGCGTGCAAATGCGCAAAATATATAAACGTTTGCATTCCAGGTCCAAAACCCAAGCATTTTGAGCAAAAAGGATCTCACAGTAGTTTTCTACTTAACTTCTATAAGTGTCCACTTTAGTGAGATTCTTACATAAAATTTCCAATCATTTTCCTTAATCAGAAAATATACAGCATGCGCCCGGGGGGGGGTTGCTCGACTTAAACTACGAAGATCATCCTTGATAAGTTGCAAATCCTTTTTTTAGTTTTTTTGGGGGGGGGGGGGGGGGGGGATAGGATTGCAATTCTCTTACTATCAGCCAAATGAGCTAATAGTACTCCCATTAAAATTCATATGAGAAATGCATATTTAGGAAATCTAAACAGGAATTCACTTCATTCGTTCATCCAAAACTGCACATCAGCAAGTGCAAAGAGAGCATAGTCACCCCTACCTTCCTCTCCTACCATCCTCACCAGTCACCACTAACCCAATCTCCCTCGTTCCCTTCCTCCACAGAGAACACATTTACACAAGCAGGCACCATAAAACAGCAAATCTAATAGAGATAAGTTGTCCTCTAAGCATGAAGATGCAAACAGTAACTACAGGAGCATAAAAATTACCGATTTTCCCTTGGCAGAATCCTGGGGCTTTGATTTCTTATCCTTGAGAGAAAGTTCCCAATCTTGCAAGTCATTCAAAAAACCCTGAAAATTATGGGGTCAAGCAACAGTACGCTTTCAATCATCAAACTAAGTCACATCCACCAACCCCAATTGAACGAAAATAACCCTCTTCAAACAAGAGAGTGCCAAATTTTCCAAGCCTCAAGTCCTTCTAACAAGCTAGAACGCAGAGAAACATGGGCAAGAGAAACGGAAAACACCCAGAAACAAACTTGAGGGCATGTTGGAATGAATGAGAAAAATGAAGATGACCCAGATTCAGAGATGTAGTAATACCTAATTAAAGGAGAAAATGCTCAAGAATTAATCATGGCGTACCATGGCTTGATCACGGCCGTGCTCGCTGGGAGCCTTCGACATAGCCACTGCTAAACAGTCTGGAGTGAGAGATCGAGAACGCGAGAGACTAGCAGTCCAAGCCCCAAAAACCTGAGCCTCCGATACCCCTAGAATTTGGAGGGAGACACAGAAAATTAGCACAAATGATATCGTTCGGCATACTTGCTTTTTTACTGTACTATATTTTACACGGCATATGTTACAATAGATAGTTTGAATATATATATACACACACGTGCGTGCACACACGCACACTCTCAATTAAGAAAAATATTAATTAAATTGCACAACACCTAATAATAATTGAAGAATCAAAATTATATACACATACACGCACGCAAGTAGATAAAATTAATATCTTAAAAGTTAGTTAAAAAATACCTTAATTTGTTAGAAAAGAATTAATAATATGAGAGTGTATCTAGGGCATCGATGAAGAGGTATTCCTTATTGTATTTTAATTCCTACAAATTACAAAAATATAAAAAGAAAAATGAGTGCTAGAAAAATATAAACATCCTAGTAAGAAGATGAAATAGAAGACAATACGTTACTGTTTTAATGCCTAAAATCATCATAAATATGATCAATGTATAATTTATGCATACAAACAACCCCTAATTACACCAAACATAACATTCCACTCAAAAATAAGTAACTTAAAGAACACATATTCTACATCCACAAAAATTTGTAGAAAAATACAGAATATTATGAGAAATTCATCATAAAATTTTCATAATTTTCCCTTGAGCCAATCATCCACAAAAATTGAAACACTACCCAAATATATACATCAGAACAGAGGATATTTCAATCAAAAATGCATAAATCGTAAGATATACATAAATCATAAGATACGCATAAATCATAAGATGCACATCAAAAAATCATAAAAATTTACAAAAAAAATTACAAAAATATAAAAAGAAAAATGAGTGCAAGAAAAATATAAACATCCTAGTAAGAAGATGAAATAGGAGATAATACCTTACTGTTTTAACGCCTAAAATCATCACAAATATGATCAATGTATAATTTATGAATACAAACAACCTCTAATTACACCAAACATAACATTCATCTCAAAAATAAGTAACTTAAAGAACACACATCCTACATCCACAAAAATTTGTAGAAAAATACAGAATATTATGAGAAATTCATCATAAAATTTTCATAATTTTCCCTCGAGCCAATCATCCACAAAAATTGAAACAGTATCCAAAGATATACATTAGAGCAGAGGAGATTTCAATCAAAAATACATAAATTGTAAGATATACATAAATCATAAGATACGCATAAATCATAAGACACACATCAAAAATTCATAAAAATTTACAAAAAATAGCCAAGTATCATAGATAGTATACAGTAAATTTTCATAATTTTTCTCCAAGCAAGTAACTCCTAGAAATTAAAACAGTAGATAAAATCATGCACTAAATCAGGGCAATTCCAATAAAAAGTTCATAACTCACAAATTAAACATCCAAAATATATAAAAATTTGCCGAAAAATGTTCAAATAACATGTAGATTCTATAGTAAAATTTTCATAAATTTTCCAATCCAGTAACTCACAATAATCAAAATAGTTGGCAAATTGTGCACTAGCCAACAGAGCAGTTTTATTCTAAAATTCATAACTCATAAAATACACCTCTAAAATACACTAAAAATTTTCAGAAAATTGTAAATCATAGTAGTAAACCCACAGTAAAATTTTCATTTCAAATGTTTTCTCCTCTCTAATAATTCACAGAAATTTGGACCATAGCAAGCTATCTATAAAATTCGAAAATATTTAAGCTTAAGGAAATTATAATCTAGATAAGTTTTTTCCTGATTATTTGGATAATTATAGGAATAATATTTTTTGAGATTTCGGGATCAATATTCTTTACGAAACACTTGCCTAAAACCATTAATATTCTTTTAAAAGCAAAACAAATCAACATACTTTAAGAAGCAAAAAAAAAAAAATTATAAAACTAACAACCCACTATGCAAATGCTAGAGAGTCCAGACTCCAGACTGTGCAATCTTTGGAAGGCCTGAACCCTATCAAATTAGAAAATTTGTTACTCGTGCTTTGTCACATAAAAAAATAAAACTATTAATATTATTTAAAAAACCCCCCCAAAAAAACTTTGGAAGGTCTATTATATCAATAACATAAAATCTAGAAAACTAACAGAAAATTAACAAAGTTGCCTTTTCTGACAAAAAACCACTCAGCGAAGCAATTGTAATTTCGAAAATTTTGAAATTTATTTAAATAAGCAAAATTGAAGCAACGGTTGAGATCAAGAGAGAGATTGCATCCAACGATCTAAAAACTCTAATTTATGAGAATTTAGGAAAAATCCACGTCATCATAACATTACCATTATATAATAGTATAGATTCTATATTTTTGTTTATTTTGACCCTATTTGGTAAACGGCTGTTTACTGCTTGTATTAGTTGTTAGTTGTTTGAATTAACTGTTTATATTAACCGTTTGAATTAGATATTTTTAGAAAAAATATTTGATAAAAATTAGTTGTTTCTAAAAAATACGTTGGTAAATTTTCATTTATACTCTTATTTATGAATTAGTTTTTAATGAGATGTACGTAATTTTTTCAAACTTATGGATGATTATATAATTTTTACAAAAACTCTTCTCAAAAGGCTAATAAGAATAGTTTTTTCAAAAAGAGCTTTTTAGAACCAAATAACTATTACAAATAGCTCTTTATCAAACACCATTAACTATTTAACTTGATCAAAATAGCTAAAATTCTCCCAAATAACTATTTTTTTCAAACAGCTGTGGTTATCAAACACCTCCATTCATTTTTCATCAGGGTTTTGGTTGAACGGCTCCCCAGGACCTATAGAAAGACGGAGAAGACGTCGGAGCTCCGGGGAGAAGTCGAAGAAATGGCGGGCCTTTTGAAGCTTTTCCGATTAGGCACTGCGGCGTGGAGGGGGATGAGCACGGAGGCGCTGAAGAAAGAGAAAGATGGGACGGTGCTTTTCCGGCGATTGGTAGCTCTAGGGTTGGGAGAGTTCCGGGGTGGAGCGTGGTCGCGTGGATTCTGATGCGTGAAAGAGAAATAGGGGCAGTTAAAGCATTAAAGAGCTTAAACTGAAGTGGCAAAAATTCAAAAAGAAAAAAAACACACGGACAACGTAATATAAGACTGGAACGTGCACCGTCCCGTGCAACCCATAGCCGGCCAACCACTCTGCTACCTGTACTCGCTGAGAGCTCGGCAGTAAAAGCCTAAAAGACTCGCGTTTCCGATACCTCTAGAATTCGGAGGGAGACCCAGAAAATTAGCACAAACGACGTCGCTCGGTAACTTGCGTTTTTACTATATTCTGTTTATTTTATTTTTCATCAGGGTTTTCGTTGAACGGCTGCCCAGGGTTTATAAAAGAGGGAGAAGACGCCGGAGCTCCGGGCAGAAGTCGAAGAAATGGCGAGCCTTTTGAAGCTTTTCCGATCAGGCACGGCGGCGTGGAGGGGGATGAGCACGGCGGCAGTGAAGAAAGAGAAAGATGGGACGGTGCTTTTCCGGCGATTGGTAGCTCTAGGGTTGGGAAACTCCGACGCCAAAGTCGCTGACGTTCTTGACGAGTGGGTGAGAGAAGGTCATGAGATTTGCCGCTCCCAAGTCATCGCCTTTGGTTCCCAGCTTCGGCGCTTCAACAAGCCCCACATCGCTCTTCAGGTTCCTTCATTTTACTCTTTGCATTGTCACTTTGTGCTTAATTTGCTGAATTTTTAGGGTTTAAGACTAGACTGATACGCATAGGATGATAGGAGTATCAAGTTCACGTTAGCCTTTTCCTAAGATGTACTTGGTGAAGGGTATAAAGTAAGGCACAAACTGCACAGTTTGGGGTTTTGGATGCTGCTATTGATTGTTTGAATTGATGCTATTTCTTTCTTGCTGTGGAATGTATGCGTTGTGAGATAATTATTTCCTAGGGGTTATTATAGCTTCATTCCGATAGTTGAGAGTAAGATAGTCGTTGTTGAAATAGAGTGGTCCTAATGTTAAAAGAAACAGGGAAAGAACTTGGACTTGGACTTGGACTTGGACTTGGACTTGGTAGTATGAGTTTATCCAAGTTCAGACTGTGAGCTTCTCTCTATTTAAGGCCTATTTGCTTCGACTTTGATAGCTAAATGGTAAGCAGCTGAGAGATTTAGCTCTTACCAGTAAGGAGCGACGAGGAATTATGAGGAACTTTGTAGGAGCAGTAATTGGCGAGCTGAGCTCCAAGATGTTGAAACAAATTAGCCCGTTTTGTGGCTTTTGGCTTTGGTTGATTGAGCTAGTATTCTATTTGTCCCGTTCAGTCCCTGCCTATAAACACAAAACCCACAAACCACAATGGTTAGACTGTGACAATGAACTAGCAGACAGGGATATTCATTTTTTGTGCTGTGTTTGCTTGTTTTTCAGTTATATCAATGGATGGAGGAAAATAAGAGGGCATTGAAGAATTCTGATTGTGCTTTTCGCATAGATCTTCTTTTCAAGACTGAGGGAATTGCGTCAGCAGAAAAATACTTTAATGACCTTAGTGAATCCGCAAGAACTAAAAAGACTTATGGTGCACTTCTTTATTGTTACTGCCAAGGGAAAATGTTGGAGGAGGCCACCCAGCTCTTTCAGAAGATGGCTGAACTCAACTTCCATGCCACTGCTTTAAATTATAACAACATGATGGCTCTTTACGTGAAGATTGGCCAGCCTGAAAAAGTCCCGTTGTTGTTTCAAGAAATGAAGGAGAAGAACATTGCACCGGATTTGTATACGTATAACCAGTTGATGAACAGCTATGCAGCCCTTAAGGACATTGATGCTGTAGAAGGAGTGTTGCAGAGGATGGAAAGCAAGAAGATTACGTATGATTGGTTTACATTAGGAAATCTCGCTACCATCTATTTTAATGCTGGTCTGAAGGACAAGGCAAAGGCTGCTCTGGAGGAACTGGAGAGACTGAAACTTCCAAAAAATCCTGAAGCTTTTCACACTCTCATTCATCTGTATTCACACTTATCTGATGCAGCTGGGGTTAGTCGGGCATGGGAGCTCTGCAAGTCAAAATTTACAAAACCCAGCAACACCAGTTATTTGATTATGCATCTGGCCTTGTCAAGGCTTGGCGATTATGATGGGCTTGAAAATTTATTTAAGGAGTGGGAATCAAGTTGTTCCATTTACGATAGTAGAATTCCCAATGTTCTCTTAGAGTCATACTTGAAGCGGGGTATGATTGAGGAAGCTAGCTTACTTTATGAATCTGTAACCAGAAGAGGGGTTGATCCCAATTTGAGAATGCACAATTCCTATATGAATCTATGCCTGAAGAAGCGCCAGATTGATTTAGCCTTGCAGACCTTAGAGGCTTGTGTTTGTAAGATAATCTCTGAGCGACATTCCTGGTTTCCCCCTCAGGAATCTGTAAATGCATTCTTTAAATATTTCGCAGAGGAAAAGGATGCTGTTACAGTGAGTAAATTTCGTGAAATCATGAAGACGATTAATCGCCTTGATGCAGAAACTGAGAAGATTTTGGATGCAGTATGCCTTCCATAGATCAATGATGCAATGTGCATGCTGTGTATGTGTAGTAGTTGGGCTGTGCGGATATATAAATGGCCTCGGCAAAAAGAGCCACTCCCACCTACAGTCCATGCACAGGAAGGTCAGCAAATCTTTGGGCTTGGGCCGCGAGTTTTGGGCCTGGGCCAATGAATAGAACCTCAAAGAATAGTGAGGTAGGACGCAAATTATTGTGTACAATCAGGTAGACATTTCATTTAGACACCCAGGCCCACAACTTTGGTCATACTTCCTTTCTATTTTTGCTTGCATGTTTTTTTTTTTTTTTTGGGTTCATTTGTCCACGATTTTTTTACACATTATTTACTCGTAAGTTTGATAGAATATGTTCGTCTTTTTTATCCTCTATTTTTTTTACACATTAAAAGAATTTATATTTGTTAAAAAAAAATCTTTCCTCCTTTTATCTTATTTTCTATTTCTAGCTTATTGTCCCATAATTTTATACCCTATATTTTATCTTCTTTTTTCCTTCTCTTATTCTTTTGTATAAGCAAATGTAGAGAAGACTAATGAGCAAATACTTATTATTTACTTCACTTATTTGTAAATGGCACACTGTACATGCTCCCCCCCCCAAAAAAAAATATGCACACATTTTTTTAAATTCATCAATTGAAATATTAAGGCATACACTTATATTTATATTATGGATCTACGTTCACTATTTTCGTATAAAAATGCTAATTTTTAAGGTAAATATTAATTAAAAATTTATATATTTATTATCCGTATTTTTGCTCGATAGCAGCATACAGATTCATTATAAAATAAACAAAAATAAGCAAAAAAAATTCACTACAAATTTTTATATGTATGAGTACAACATTAGTGAGCAATATTGCATATGCTAGTGAGCTATATAATATATTTAATGAGCAATACAATGTTACTAAGAAATATTTACGTTATCTTTTATTATGACATAAGTGCATTCGTATTATATATATTTAGTTAGTATAATGCAAATATAATCTAACTCACTAAAAATATGTAATAACTCACTAAATATAAGTCATAACTCACTAAAAGGTAAATATATCATTCCTTAGAATATGAACAAAAAAGTATATGTGACAACTAAAATTGTGTACTATATTGTTTGTTCACATATTTTTTATTATGAATAATTAGTATTTCATGCTAAATCATATTAGTCACAAAATTATCTTATAACTCACTAAATATCTATCATAACTTACTAAATAAATAGTATAATTCACTAAAAAGAATACTATAGATAGCCAGCAAATAATATTGTCAAGTTCTTAGGTTATATTACAACTTAATCATTTTTTACTATGACATAAGCCTGCTTGTATTATATTTTGTGAGTATAATACAATGTTTGAGCTCATTAAATATAGTTCAATTCACTAAATATATGTCATGCCTCACTAAATATATGTCATAACTCACAAAAAAGTATAGATAACTAAAATATAGTTTAGTGAGTTTCAAATGCACAATAATTTTTTTTAATACAATAGCACATTTGAATAAGTTATATAGTATTTTGACTAAATGAAATTTTGGGTACATAAAATTAATTTTGATCTATCCGCTCACTAAAAGTATGTACTAGCTCACTAAAACTGTATCTCTCTTCACTAAGATATTGTAGCGAGCTATACATCATTTTTAGTGAGTTGAAATTCGATTGTACAATTACTTTTATACAATCGATTGTATGATATAACAATTTACTAAATAAATATCATAACTTAGTAAAAAAATATGGACAACTAAAATATAGTTTAATGAGCTGTAGATGCACAATAATTTTTTTTCAGTACAATAGCACATTTTAATAAATTATATAATATTTTTACTAAGTAAAATTTGGATACATAAGATGCATTAGTTTCGATTTGTCTGCTCACTAAAAGTATGTATTAGTTCACTAAAATTGTATCTTAACTTACTAAAATATTTTAGTGAGCTATGCATTGTTTTTAGTAAGCGAAATTAAATGCACAATAGCATATCTTAGTGAGTTATATGTTAAATTTTTATATCAATTGGGCAATTAATAAAGAATCATGTATATAAATTCAAATGAGATTCTATCAGAAAATGAATTGACAATTAGTGGAGTAATTCATAAGTGTGTGTATATATATATATATATTAATCCCCACTTTTGTATTCTTTGTATTTTTATCAGTATCGGACACAGCCCATTTCATACTCTAACATGCTCCCTTACGTGTGGGTTACTAATAAGGCCCAATACGTGCACATAATTTTAATCAAACGGCGAAGGTAGCAAATCAAGATCGCGCAACCCGTTCTAATACCATGTTAAATTTCTTATATAAATAACGCCTCAAATAAAGAGTCACACATATAAGTTCAAATGAGGTTCCAACCTAAAATCGATTGGTAATGGGTGAAGTAACTCATAAGATTATATACATGCACAAACCTTTTAATTTTAATAATATGAGACAACACCCACTATTATATTTCTTGAATTTTATCAATTTAAGACAATACTCACTTTCATATTATTTATATTTTTATCAATGTAGGATACTATTTACATTCCTATTCTAGCACTATGTGGTATATTTAGGACCTGTTTTATTTCGCATTTTAGATAGATAGATAGAGATAAGGAGATGTAAGAAGCTGTAAGGACCTGTAAGTAGTTATAAGGAGATGTAAGGAGCTGTAAGAAGATGTAAAAAGCTGTAAGGAGGCATAAGGATGGATGTAAGGAGTTGTTGAATTGTTGAGGAGTTATATAGTATTATTTGTTTTACAATGAACGTTTTGGATGAAAAATAATAATATTAAAATAATATACTTATTAAAAATAAATAATTAATTAAGTTAATTACACAACAATAAAATATATTAATCTCCATAAATTTGATGAATAAAATTTCATCCAAGATTTTTTATATGAACATTAGTTTGATCGAATAAGCAAAGTATAACCCAAAAAAAAACTTTTTTGAGAAAATTGAATACAACTCTTTAAATAAATTTCTATTTTAAGTAAATAATTTTAAATATAAATAAATGGATGGTTATCTATAATAGTATATATTTCATGTCGAAACTCAAACATTATTTACGTCGTTATGTTATGTTTTTATATTTATGTAAATGTTGGGTTCATAAGATATTTATAAATTTTATATATTGATACTATCATTAAAAAAATATATATATTTTTATAACTAAAATAAATAAATGTTATAGAAAGTCTATAAGTTATAAAGAGATGTAAAAAAATGTAAATTTTTAGCTAAATTTTAAAAAATACAAAATAAGATAGCGTTTTAGTGAGTCGAAATTCAGTTATATAATTATATCTGTATAATTAATTGGATGATATAACAAATACAGATTGGGGGACATCGGGGGCCAGCAGGAAGAAGAGTACGCGGATGACGTGATCACCCATCAAAAAAACAGAAAAGAAAACAAAAGAGGAAACTCCAGAATAGATAGATGGAAAATGTTGATGGGAGTGTGATTTGGAGTCAAGGGATTGATTGACCACTGACAATTGAATTGAAGTGAGTGAAGTGATTAGATTTGAAATCAAATGAAGTAAGTGAGCGAGGCCCTGACAAAAATTATAATAAAAAAAGAAAAAAGGAAAAAACCAGGTGTTACGTGAGGCCGGCAGAGCTTACTCTTCCTGTCTTTCTCTCACCTCACTTGTCTCAGTGTCAGTGTCAGTTACAGTGGACGACCTTGGAAAACCCCACACCCTTTCTCGAAACCACCACCCGTTGCAGCAGGGCAAACACCCCTGCGTGAGACGCGGGTGCTTTTTTCTCGCACTGACTGTGGATGGGGCCCTCAAAGACAGGTGGTTTATGTCAGGTTAATTTCCAGATGGATTCACGTGTCCGATGTTTGTGTATTTCGAATTTATGTTTTTTGTGGTGTAAGTTTATATCATTCAACAATTTGTGTTAATTGTAAATTTAGATTCGGTTTGTGTAATATCACATCATCTTGCTCGAGTTCCTCCTAGACTAGATGTGTTGAGAAATTTATTGTGCGTGAATTTTTGAATTGAAAGACTTTATAATATCTTCTATTTAAATTTTTTTTATGAAAACAACGGTGTGTTATAAGTAACTTAAATATATTAGACATAAAATTCTACGTATAACAAAGTAACGAATAAAATATATGCATTGGAACCTCTTGGAACACCACGCATGAGTAGGATCAAGGGTAGTAGATAGTCTTATTTGGTGTGAGGACATGTGTTTTTAAACGTCATTCATTATTACTATTATTGAGTAGAATTCAGTAATCATGCAAATACAATTCAGTACAATTAGAAACAATTCAATCACTTGTAAAAGTGTTTAATTGATTAGATTATAACTAAATTCAAATCATCTATTCTTATCAATAACTGGACTTATTTTACTAAGATAGGTTTATTATTGTTAATGTAAAATTCATCGAAAATTAAAAAAATTTACATTCTGTAAGAAATAAAAATGTTTCACACTTTTAAATACGATACAAAAAATAAATATTATTACATTTGTAAAACACATATTAATTGATGAATTTTAATATCTATAAATACATAGATTTGTCACAAGTTATGTCAAAATTGTATTATTTTAAGAATGTAATTAAAATTGAAAGATAAATTTTTGAAAATTAAGTTAATCATAAATTAATATTTTTACTTATAGCTTTTATATCCAATATATTTTTATATTTTCTCCCCTTCCCTTGATTAGCCAAAACCAAAAAAAAAAAAAAATGAAATGAAAAACTATCTAGTTCTCCTCCTAACAATCCACTGATAAGCGAAAATGATTTTATTGTAGAGCTGAACCGTCACCATTCACTACAATAGTTACCAGTAATGTCGATTTCTAATTTACTAACAATAACAACACCTTCTAGTGTTTCCAGTTTTACTAACAATTACCCAAAAATGTGTAATATAGGTATTTTTAATTAAAATTACTTTTAAAATCTAATTAGTTTTGCAATCCATTTCGGGAAATTATTGTGTTAATTATAGCAGCCACAAATTAAACATATTTTTGCAAATTATTTGTATACTGTACACGTTATTTAAAAATAGTTATTTAAAATATAATTAATTAGAACAGTCATAACGTATAATATACAGTTCATTGAAAAATGATCATATTTTATCACAATATGGATAAATACGTATTTACGAGTACTTACTTTTTTTTTCCCCCTCTTGTGGATCATCTATTTCATTGAAATCAAGCTACTTTTGCCAAGTAAGGAATTGAGCTCTCACATTCTGGGTTTTCTTTATTTACATGGCTCGAATCTTTTCTCTTACTTAAAAGGAAACAAACACTCATTTAGGTGTATGAATGATTACCCAACTATGTAAATATATTTGCATGCTAATTACAATTAACCCCTAATTATGTAAACTTATTATATACATTTTAATATAATTCAACATACTTCATCATATTTCAGTATAATTCAATATATTTCATCAATACACACTAATAAGTACTCTTAGAGGTTCAAAAGTACATGTCCTGAATGAATCTTATTTGTGCCTTCACAAATTTGGCATGTACTTGTCTAGGGGTCCGTTTTACCAGGTCCAAAGTACAGGCATTATCAACCAAAGCTCCATCAGAATGGGTTGCAATTAACCAAAATGATACCATAACCATCTTGCTGAAGTAATGGCTACCTGGACTATAAAAACAGAAACACAAATCATGCAGACACATTATAGCATATGGCGAAAATTGTTCACGATATTTGGCACGCACTTATATACGCATAAGAATCTCATCTAGGTTTCTCAGCTCGGCCAGCAAAACAAGAAGGCGGCACCATTCCAAAATGGTATCTCTTTGCATCATCTATATACAGCAGGGCCGACATGATCAATGGCCACTTCCAGGTCCCCCAAGTGTTAGAACCAAACCTTGAAGATCAGATCTCTCCCTCAACTCTCCTTTCCTAGGTGGTACATTCTGATATCCACGAGTCGAGTAATCCACTTTCTCGAGATCGAGACTGTGCCTGGATCCTAGACCTGAGCTTCTAACTGGCTGCACGACTGGGCTCTTTCCACAAGTTGTTCCTCTGTGGCAGTTGAATTGTTGAGCAAACGGGATATGGCCAGTGCTGCTTTGGCTTAGATTATTGCCTCTTTGCATTATGCTCGGTCCCTGGTTATTGTAATTGTAAAGAAACAGCATCACATAAGTTTCTTGATTATGTACTACACACATAAATGGAACCACCACCTAAGTTTGAATGCGGATTTTGGATGTTCTAGATCTAATTCGACAGAAACAAAGAAAAGAAAAGTTAAATAATTTTACTTCTGCCAGGGACGGTCAAAGCATGTCTATTTCAGGTCAAAGTCAGGTCATCTGATCATGTTAAATCTCATTTCGCGAGGTAATTCTTAATGGGGTGTAGAATTGAAACTTTTGTAAAGTCACATAAGACATTGTTGGCCCTAAACCACAGACCAGCTTTCGTTATCCAAAAAACGATTTAAAGAAGACAAAAGCAAACAGGTGAATAAAGGAATTGAGACTCACCGCAGCAAACAAGACCCCTCTAAAAATTCTCCCATTCACAGTAGCAGTCATAAGGTAACCAGAATCAAAGGCTCCATCCACTTTCCCTTGCACCTCTGCCCCCATCTTAAAAATAAAAATTAAAAAAAAAAACCCTTCAAATGGTCAAACAGAGAAAAATTGTGCAACATAATTCCCCCCCCCCCCCCAAAAAAAAAATCAGCTAAACAAATCAAACAAGTCATAGGACATACTATTTAGATTTAAAAGGCTAATTACCAAGTTTTGAATGCTGCTTTGATTCATGGACCTACCCTCAGTTGTGTGCCATGAGGGTAAGTAATGCCCGTGTTTCTGGTTAGGCCGATACTCTCCTAGGAAGTAGACATCGGGCAGATTTTGCTGGGGGCTACATTTGTTCGGTTGAATGTGTGTCAGAGATTTGTTTAGCTGATTTAGTGAGGGGAATTGGAGGCCTCGAGAGACCGGCACTGTGATGGTAGGATTAGGGACGATTGTCTGCTCTTGATCGGATTGAGAGGGCGAGGAGTTTTGCGAGAGGGAAAGGGAGTGCTCTTCCTGTTCTGATTCTCTTTCCCATGAGTTTGCCTTGGTAGCTCTTCTCTTCTTTGAATGTGAAGCATCTAGCTCATGAGTCTCTGTTCTTTCCACTTTAATGCAATTTCCTATCAGCATTTTCTTCTGCAATGGAGAAATTTCGGGCGTGACCACATTTCACAGAAAATACAGAATAACAAATCAAGAACCACAATGACAAACAAGCCTACAGTATGAGTCCCAATAAAATGAGATATATATGAGGAGACCTAGAAATACGCATCATTATTTATTACCCAAAGCAAGCTAGACTATTTCAAAGGACCAAAAAACCAACGTAAAAACTATGATCAAATGCGTCATTAGTTATTACCGAGCCATTTTCAGTCCTATATAGGCCTTTTCTCCTGTTCTCCTGGTTCGAATGGTTTCCAAAACTCTTGCATAGGGAGATATTGTATCGACCATTTGGATGCTCACTACCAAGCTGCAGTATCAAAAGTTCTCCCAAAGGGCGCTCGTCCTCTCCACACCTGTTTTTAGGGAAGGTAGGGTTATTTTAGGATTCAGGTCAATATAGAATGGAACAATATATAATACAAAAGAGGCAAATGTGATGGGACTAACCCTCCATAGATGGCAATGTTAGAGTCCATAACAATAGCTGTATGAGAAAATCGCCCTTGAGGTTGTTGACCGCAAATATCGAGCATAGTCCATGAACACGTCGATGTGTCGAGTACCCAGGCATCGTTGTAGTATTTCTTGTCTCCAACTCCACCAGTAACATACGCCTGATTTTGCACATAATCATTAGTTGCCATAAGAAAACTCCCTGTTTCAAAATGACTGCCTTTATCGGACTCTATGCTTATAACGATGACAATTAGAAGTTTAGAACTAGCAAATTCAGATAACAGCCACAAACAGATGTAGCAGGTTACGACAGTTATTTTGAGACAGAATGTAATCTACACTTAAGAAGCAGAATTCGTGAAAATATAAGCTCAGAACCCAGCTACAATAAATCAACCAGAAAACTATACATGCTACTCAAATTGCAGAGATCACAAACCTTCGTCCCTATTCTCACAGCAGCATGCCCCGCTCTCCTACCAGGTGAAGATCCTTCTACTTCCAACTGCTACCAACCATTACATTAGCAAATTCAACCCTACATTTGATGTTAGCTCAACATATAAATGATAATCAAAAAAATTAACAAAAAACAACTTACCCTTGACCACATGAATGTGTTAATGTCGAACACGTCCACGTCCCCAAGGTAACGGTCCCCACAATCCCCGCCATAGATGAAGAGCTTGCTTCCAACAGCGATGCTAATGTGGCTATCCCGAGGAGGAGGGAGATCGCCCTTCACCTCGGGAGAAGTCCATCTCATGGTGTTGAGGTCAAGGATATGCAAGTCATTCAAGTAATTGCCAACCCCTTCCCCACTTCCGCCAAACACCACCAACCTGTCACCGCCAACGAGGGTGGCGGTGTGACTCTCACGAGGCGAGGGAGGTGACCCGTGGCACACCGGTTGGACCCATTCGTTTGAACCAAGGTCTAAGATGTGTACATCATTGACCTTCTTAGAACCATTTGTGCCCCCAAAGACTATGATCCTGTTTCCCCATAGCGTGGCGCTATGGCTGTCTCGTGGACCCGGACCACTTCCCATGGTCACCATGGTGCTCCAAGCCATTGTGTCTAGGTTTAGGGTCAACACATCACTAAAATGCATACCCCCACAACATCCCTGAATTTAAAAGAAGACAACAAAACATGAAGTGCAAGTTCAAACCATATGAATGGAATGCTCTCTTTATGTATAAATCGGTATGGATCTACATATATTGGAGACATGATTAATTACACATTACTCAAACTATTTAACAGCTAGTTTATCGCAAGTTAATTCTGAATTATATTTTAAGACATGATTTGGAGAAAGATAACTATTCCAACATGCTTTCTTAAAATATAGAAATTATACCTACAACAAGGAAACATAAGGTTCTATGACCATGCATGCCTTTTTAATTTTTAATTTTTATGATTTATCAATTATCAGCACCTTTGCAAATAGAGAAATTTTAAGAAACAATTGAAGACACAAATATCAGGGAAATATCTATTTCTCAAACATGCAAAGACACATCAAAATTATGCTTTAAAAATATAGGAGATAACAGCAATTATTCATAATTAACGTAAAATGTTTAAAAAAAAAGTTAGAAAGAAAAGGGGGAATGAAATGAAGAAAATCTTACCCCGAAGACATAAAGAAGACCTTGAGAGAAGCAAGTAGAATGACCCCATCTTTCAGAAGGTGAAGAACCAACCACCTTTGGATACAACCACATTGCTTTCTTCCCTTCTTCCATGAATATGATCTTCTCTTTCTCTCTCTTGCGTTGCTTGTTTCTCTCTCCACGTACGATGCAGAGTAAACAGGGGATGATGGTGAAAAAAACTAAGGAGGGCTACAGAAACTATAGAGTGATTAAATGAAATGTGAAACTCCTGAAAATTAAAAGAAAATTCACAAGAAAATTGAAAATGAATTCATTTAATAAGACATGAAAAGATGGGTGCTTTCAACTCCAGTTGTCACTGTGACAACCAACACCCAACACTCCAATCTATCAGTAATAGCCGAGTGGGACTCTGAACTCGAGTGAGAGAGTACTGGTGGAGTAACAAATTCAACTTAATCTAAAGTCTAAAATTAAAAAGAAATTTAATCAAATATATAAGGGTGATGATGATGATGATGAAATATGGAGGGTAAGAAAGAAGCTGGGTCATGCATGGGGGAGGTTTTGAGGAATTTATATGAAGTGAAGTGAAATCAAGCAAGACATGACACTTGACACTGCACAGAGAGACAGAGAGAGGGGAGTTACTCTTGGCTTTTTTGGTTTGCTTTCTTTCTGCGGACTTTCTTTTATAAAATATTTTCACAAAATTTTATTTTTATAAATTTTTTAAATTCACCTCTTCACAAATAAAAATATTATAAAAATAAAACTGTTTATATTTAAATCTCTTTAAATTTTATAAAAATGAGCCTCATATTGAAAACTATTATTATTATGTTGTTGTTCCTTGCCGGTCTAACTGAACATGATGGAGAGAGAGAGCGATACATTGGGTTGCGGGGGTAGATGATTTGGGCAGTTGTGTTGAAGTCTCAGGTTTTTCTGCCATCGCAATTCATTTATACTTCCGCTTCAATTCTGCTTTTTTTAGAAAAATTTAAAAAATTATTTGTTTGAAGTTATCATTGTCTTGTCCACAATCACAGTATCATGTCATTGTTTATGAATTTTTCAGAGGGTTGTTATCACTTTCTGAAGTAAATGTAGACCTCTACTTGGAGATCAAAATAAAAAAATAAATAAATACAGTTGTTTTCCAAATCTCAAAGCTTCTTTATCAATTTCTAACTTTTATCTAAAGTTTTAACTTATTTATTTATAAATGCTAACCCTTATTTATGGATTGATGAGAAAATAGTTTAGAATTGCTGGGTGGTTCTCTTTAATTAATTCGACAGAGTTTTTCCCTTTTTCTTGCGAGGAGGAGATGGTGTGGGGATTGAGGGAAAGGGGCAAGGTTTTTCTTGGTATTTGGATTTGCCCCAAAGTTCAAGGTGTAGGCGTCATGTATGGGAAGCGTGGATCTTGAAATTGTGTCCCTTCTCAAGGCAAGGCTAGCTTGCTCTTGGTCTTGGAGAGAGTGTTCCTAGGTTTTGTTTAAAGATTACAGAATCTCTCTCCCCTCGTTCTCTCTCTCACGGTTTTGGAGGATGAGAAAGCAAAACCTATATCACACCCGAGAATACTTACTCTTGAAAGCTATATAAGTAAAATATATGTTGATAATCGCTCATATAATAAATACACGTTGAAAAATATATATATATATGTGACAATAAGAATACATACTCTCAGATGTATATAATGATTTGCCATGAGAAGGTGGGGTGTATTCTGGGTTCTCATCCTAAACCCACCGGGAGGGGGGAAAATTATGTGCTTCATGTTCCTCATTTTATTCATTTTTATGAATATTTCAAATTATTTGTATACTAGTTCCGGTCAGGGAAATTATGTTCATAATTCAACAAAAATAGGTTTAGATCTATTGACTTCAGCAAAAATAAGTTTGTTTCAATATAAATAAGTTCAATTTAAATAAGTTAAGCAAGAATAATATGAAGAAATATGTATTATTAGCGTTAGAAAATTTAAAAGTGCGCTTTTCAATAATTGATGAGTCACATTTATAAGAACATTTAATCATCAAGGACTTTATTTCTTCAAATAATCAGTACTAAGTATTTTTTTGATAAGGCCAATTTTAGTCAAGTATTTACTCTTAGCACATCAAGGGTATTATTGGCAATGACGATTCACTTTGACCAAGTCTTGATGTGTGGTTTTTGTCAATCTATGCAAATAAATGAGAATTCCTGGTGAACGAGTAGTTCGATCTATTTCAAACTTTATTTAAAGTTATAGAAGACGGATTTAGGCCTTGTTTTTTTTATGGGTCAATTCTAAAATATCAATATTGACTTACTTCAATCTATTTCAACTCACTTTCACTATTTTAATTGAGTTCAATTTATCATATAAAAAATTCAACCTACTTCAACCCACCCCAATCTATTTCAACCCACCTCAACCTATTTCACTCTTTTACTCACTCTAATTTACCTAAAAGAAACAGACCCTTAGAATGAAGCAAGTGTATAGGTCGAATATTAAGGCTAAATTAAACTTGTTAAATACTTAATGCCTTGTTCTTTTCAATTTAAATTTGTTAAGCTTATGTGTTCTTAATTTAATTAAATATATTTTTGTTGAATTGAACTGATCTAAATTTATTTTTGTAGAAATAAACTAAAGTTGACTTAAGCATTTGAATTCTGATTTTTTTTTGTGGCTAAACTAAATCGAAGCAAAATTAATTTTCCTAAATTAAACTTATTCTCTCGAAATTGAATTAAAATAAACTGAAACAAAAACTTACTCTCCAAAAAAAAGTTAAATAGCTACCTGAGATTTTTCCATCCATACGCATGTCCTACGGATTAAATTGGCAAGCCAATAAGCAACGTCAGAGCTTATCCAACGGCAAGTTCACGAGGCAAAAAGAGGTGAGAGAAAAAGGGTAAGGCGAGACATTGTCTGCAAAATCTTCCTCGTAGTCCATACCTTGCGAGTATCCTCAGCGCCCTGAGCTTGCTCGTCAGGGCTTTTTCATTTTTTAAATATTTTTAGTTAATTTTTCTTCTTTTATTTTAAAATAAAGTTGTGTGTGATAACATAGGTCCAAAAGCATTATTTTATTTGACGAGCTAAAGTTATGAGTCTTCCATTGTGGAGTGGAAAACTTGTGATCCGAAAAATTGACTTATAAAATGACGTGGAAGGAATAAACCCCGTTAATAAGCCGAAAAAAACTAGCTCATCATTAGAAATGCTCTTATTCGCATCGCATCAATGTTTTGACTCGATCTCTTAGGTTTACTCGAAAAATAGGCTCTTACACGTCATGGTTGAATTCAACTAAGATGATCCAGTTGCAGCTTCTTCCTTCTTCCACATCAGTATGCAAGTGCTTGCTTGTTTAATTGACAAAGCCGTTGTGAATTCTTGGATTTTTGGGCCCCTAACACCAAAAACATGTAAACAAGCGAAGTCTATTCAAATTTATGTCGACTGGATCGCAGTTAAAATTTGTGCAAGCACAAGTAGGATTCAATCATAAAACCACCCATGAATTAACAGAAGGGTGACTCTCATTAGGTTATGTAAATATTTACCACTCAAAAATGCTTACAACACAGAGCATCATGGGCAGAACTACATTGGGGTAAGGGGTTCAATTGATCCCCCAATTTTTTGGGGAAAAAAAATTAAATATGGGATATTTTTGTGGATAAACAAAATAGATATATATTAATTAGTTCACATACATTTTGCAAACATGTGCCTAGCAGGATGGTCGGCTGCTCTTTATTTGTTTCAGGGGTTCACAGGTTTGACTTTCATCACCCTCCTTCTGCGGTGCCTTGTATGTTCTTTTTTGGAGTTTTGTCCATTCATTTTCTCCAATTTCTACCTCTCGACTCTTTAGTCTTGCTTGCTTTCCTCCTCAGACGCGCTCTCTCTCTCTCTCTCTGCCCAGCCCACTGCCCATGCACTCTCTCTCTCACTCTCTGCAGTCTGGCCAGCCCAGTCGCCGACCGGCTGACGCCGCCGGCCGCCAGGCCTGCCACTAGTGCCGGCAGCCGCCTCCACTCCTCCTCAGCTCTCCTCCTAACTTTTAAATCCCAAATCCCAATTTGAGGTAACTCCCAAAAATTCTCAATTTTTATTTTTAATTTTGTTATTTTGTAAATAATTATGTTTATTTTACTGATTTTAGTTAAATTTATGCTAAATAATTGATTAACTTAGTGAATTACTCATAATTCATGAATTGAAAAATGAGGATCTTAACCTAGTTGTCTTATTGGTTGTTCTTGGTTGAAGATTTAAAGTTGGACTAATTTTATTTGTAATTACTTCCTTATTTATGTTTAGCTTACTAATTTTTATTGAATTTGTGTTGAATAAGTGGTTAATTTAGAGATTTACTTATCAATTAAAAAATTAGGTTTTGCCTTTATAGATTGAGAATTTAGAAATTAGAATTGGAATTTGTTGATTGTTGTTTATTTATTTGTGTTAAATTTATTGACTTTAGGTAAATTTGTGTATTATTAATCTCGCCCCTCTTGCTTTGAATCCTAACTCCGCCCTTGCAGGGCATTGGTATAGATACTTGCAGTCTATTCATATGACTCCTTACCTTTCTTGACATCAATCACTATAGTATTTAGTATTTACCATTATTTTCAATTGTTGAGACAAAGATAAACCCTTGAAACTTCCATTTTCAAACGATGATGCTTTGCCCTTTATCACACTCTCTAGTCTCTAGCATTAGCAATCTATTTATTTTCAGGTTTCACTACTGTGGTTTTGTATTCACCATCTTCTTTGAACATTTCTTTTTCCAACACGCAAAAAAAAAAAAATAAAATCAAATGATATCTAGAACATCTTATTTAAATTTTATGCAATACTCTTATATTTTTTTTTGGGCAAGTACTAGTTAGAAAATCCCATAAAAAAAACACTAAATATTAAATAAAAAGATGGCTAGAATGATGGCTGCCAATCACTCTTACGAGTTACAATGAGCGAATGACTCACTCAAAACTGTTGCCAATAAATACTTATTTTACATGGACTTTACGCAAATGATTACAGTTAAAATGAATTTTTTAATTTTTGGGTGAAATAGAAAATAGCAAAAATAGACAGGGCGCACGCGACAAACGCGGGAGTGTCCGCCTTGTTTCAGCTTCACTTCACTAAAAATGGCGGCAACTGCTTTGAATTTCGTGCTTTTTTTTGTTGGAATTCTTCAATTCTATTTTATTTTTTTAAACAGAAAAGCCTTGTCACTGTATTTTGGTCTCCATTAAAACCTGGAATCCAAGGCCAAGAAAAACCAGTGGGAGATTGAGAGTGATATGATATGATATGAAATGAAATGAAAGCAAGAAAGACATCCATCTTTTCCAGAATTATATATACACTGCACAGAGAGAAGGCGTGAAATATTACTATTTACTACTAGTAGTTTGTACCACTTTGAAGTTTTGACTGACTGATTGATTGATCTTGATGTTAATTTCTCCCTCTTTTTCGGTTTCTTTTGCTTGCAACATTACGCGGTGATGCTGTCACTCCGTCATCACCCTGTAACTATTGCTCTCTAGTTTCCCATGTTTTTCTCAGTATCTGTAATAATCAATTCCTCCGATAAATATATAGGACCTCTGGGGTATTATAAATAATTATTCAATATGTAAAATGTATAAAAAAGCATATAACAACTCTGAGTAAACAAAGAAATAAAAATTAAAAATAAAAATTGGAGTTATAATATATTTTAATTTAGATATTGTATAAATTGAAAATTATTCAATTATATTTTAAAGTACCATATGGTCAAGTTGTCAGCTTTGGCGAAGTATTAATTTCATCAGAATGAGGGCATAGGAACTTAACTTGAAAAGACTATGAATAGAAGATCACAAAATATGCATTCACAATCAAGATTTTTGGAATCATATGAACAATATGCCGTGAGTTTCTTTCTGCTTGATTTTTTTTTTTGGGGGGGGGGGGAGGAGCATGAGCAAATTTGTCATTGTCAATTGTTCTTAGGTGTCAAAGAAAATCTACAAAGGTAATTAAGATGACATCACATCAATACGTGGCTTGCCACGGTAGACATCATATACGAGTGGACTTGAAACTCACCAAACCTACGTTTGGGCTCGGATGATATTGAATGGCTTGGAGCTCGGTTTGATTTTATTTTATTTTTTGCTTGAAAAGCTTCCAAATTCAAAGTTACAATTAATGCTAAATTATAAATTTTTGTATTAGATTCAGGAGCAAAGATATAAATAAAATTTTGTTGATCATAGCAGTAATTTTATACTCTCCACACAAAACGCTTAAAAAAATGAACAAATTGAGCCAAATTGAATCAAGTCGAGCCTGACCTTGTTGGGCTTGCCTTGGTATACTTTTGAGCCTGCTTACACTCAAGTGGAGGTCGAGCTCGGTTTGACTTGAGCTTGAGTCGAATTCTAACTAGGCCAAGCCCAAGGGCTTGGCGAACTAATTGACATTAGTTAGCTCTAGTAATATGGATAAGATTAGGAGGAAAAGAATAATTTCGGATGAATTTAGCAAATAATTGAAAGGTTGTGGCAGACCACCAGTGATAATATAGTAAATGATTTTTTTTGGCCGGGGGGTGGGGGGGAGGGGTCCTGTGAAGGTTAGTGTTAAGTATCACCACTCGTATTGTCTAACACATCTTTCTTATGATATGCATGTATTTGAGTTTTGCTGTGTATTTTGCCTAATCTTCTGAATTAATATAGAGTTAAATCTGATCGGGTAGACAGAAGGAATATCTTATATAAGAATGGGTGACATTGAGAGTTCTGCATCGATTTGTGGAACTTTGAAACTCAACCAATGCAATACAAGCATACAACGCGCACACATTGGGAAAGAAATTCGAAGGCGTAATCTAAGATTCCAGGCAGTAGGCAGAGGCTCAACACCCCATAGAAGTTGGAAGCCCAGCAGTCTGCGTGACTGATACGTCGCGTTGACCACCAACGACAACAGAAGATCCCTCCTTTGCTGACGATGCAGCTGCTCCACAATCAAAGCATTTAATGAAGGAAAACTTGTAATTGGTTCGTCACATTCATGATGCTTTTTGAGTAGTAATATTAGATTGCATTCAAATGTGCGATTAGAAACTTAAAACTTCTAATTAGTTCTTGTAGCGATGATTGGTTATTTTACAAACAGTTCGTTGATTCAAACAGCAGAATTTAAGTGTTCTCTGTTGAACTGGTTATTTAGAATTATAATAGTTGGTAAATTTAGCTATTTTAAAGTGTCGGATTTGTGCAACATGATATTCAAAAGACATGAGGGAAGAAGATTGTTGTCATGGGATTTGTCTTTTCCTCTCTTTATATAAGTAGCTGGCCAATCTACCTACAGAGTGACCTGTGATTGCACATGCCATAACACGAAGGATCAGTTGCATGGTATCGCCTCATACGAACATGATAAACGACAATCTTTTAAGGGATGGTTTCTATCAACCCTACGTGCAACGATTGTTGACCATCCCTTAGCAAACCAAGAAGCCCCAACTAAATTTTATTTCCCCTTTTTTAAAAAAAATATAGGGTGATATAACAAAGGTGCATGGTACTAGTGCAAATTCAATGCAATAGGTACACGTATGGGTGCAAATACCATCTAAGATTCCTCCCAGGGAGATGCAAGGCAAGGTAGTTCTTCACTGCAGAAACTTCAATTAACCCCTGCAATATCATAACCCTTCTGGAATACTCACTAAACTCAGGGGAAGTGGATGAGAGAACCCAGAATACTGCATTTAGATATACATACCTTGCTCTTTGACACTTAAATTTCGGTCACCCTAGTAACTAAAAAGCACTAACCGGCTCGACCTCCCCCCGGGCCGGGTTTCCCACAAGGCCCCTGACCCATGCTGTGCACGGACTTTAGTCTACTCCAAACACGACGATTGCTTTAGGGGTCTGAACTCCGAAGCAAGAATAAACAAGTTAACAGACATGAATACAATTGATGCCATTTATACAGAAAAAATGGGTTGGCAAAATTTTTCTTTTCATGACATGCAACATTGTCGTGATAATAATGTATGTATGGCAAGTGCTAACCTAATAACTACGTCAAATCATCACCCATGAAAGATCACAGATGGTGAAGCTAATGATATCGGTCTAAAGAGATGTGTTTGCAATGTTAGAATGAATTCAGTACAAAATGTCAACATGATCTTCCTTTACAATGAGAAGGCGAAGGAGAATGGTGTTGGACTCAACCAGCTTTTCATCAATGTACAGCAAGGATGTTTTGCAGTCATCCGCTCTCCAATTTATGTAAACTCCACTGTAAAGCATACAGTCATCACCCTCCAAGTTCAATGACTGATGATACCCAAACAATAAATCCTGCGAAGGAAAATTCAAGAAGACAACAAGAAATCAACATCCCAATAGGGATCCAGTTGAAGAACAAGACACAAAGATCCTAATGCATGCAACCTCAGCCCTGACATCCAAAGGCGTTTACCAAATACCTACACAGAGTTTTCAAAATGATTTGGAGTTGAAAATATTTTGGAAGTTGAAGTTTGCCAGATCAAATGCAACGCCAAATTGCAGTTGAACGGGATTACATAATTAAAAGGAGGTACTGGCCACATACTTACTAGAAGTCAAAAAATTCGCGGTCAAAGGAGAATAGCCTCTTCTGTTCATCAGTAGTGTTCATCAACCATAGGCAGAAGATATATGCTGCGGCAACAACAGAGAGTAGCGACAGCACAGCTAAATACCCAAAATGCGAAACATCATTTGCAATTATTGCAACACCTAACATCACAAACTCTGCCAGACTTGCAACAGAAATCTCTGTTGTTCCAATGAGATTAGCTTTCGACGCAGGGATTCCAGTCTGAAGAATCTGCTGCCCAATTACATCATATGACATGTGCCCTAGTCTTGACAATATCTGCCCAACAAAACACAACAAAGTTGAAGAACTTGGTGGAAGGGCGAAAAACAAAACAGGCAATCTGTGGAAGAGATGCCCCCCCCCCCCCCCCCCAAAAAAAGAAGAAGAAGAAGAAGAAGAAGAAGAAACAGCACCAAAGCAACAAAAAAAGGAAAAAAAAAAAAAAACCCAGGAAAAACAATATACACAGTACTAAAAAATGATCTTACAATCAGGCACAAGAAGAAAATGATGGGCATCTGCTGAGAAAGAGACCCACTCCAATACACAGCAACAGCAACAGCAAGAAGTGATGCTTGGAATATTAGCCCTGCAGCTCCAGCCTGTAGCAATATTCAATTTGTAAGGCTAAATCTGTGGATCAAATAAAAATAAACAAGAGAAGTTTCAGCAAAGGCAGCAACCTTTAAGATACCGAGCTGTTTGACAAGTCTAGCAGACACAAATGTGGCTGCAACACCCATGAAAGCACACAATCCACTAAATCCCCCAATAATGGAGGAATTCAGACCTGCCATTACGACATCCGAGCTGTAAGTTAGGTGGAAATCTGTGAAGCTATGGAGAAAGGTGAGTAATTTTAGAAAACTAAAAATGACGTTATTGACTCGATGCAGTAGTACTGCCCACAATTAAAAACAAAAAGTAGAGACAACAAAAAGGAGAGAAGAAAGCAAAGATAAAAAAGAAGATCCAAAGATTTTGCGATCCACAGCATGAATTCTGGTTAAAGTTTCCTCATCAGTCATGGAAATTATTATCCAGTATAGAGTATTTCCCTAGAAGTTACAGTCTTATAGCAATCTTCTTTGTCGATAGGCTCTTCGTTTTAACCTTGACACCAAGCAATCATCACACACTTCTCACCAGCTGCCAGTATTACTAATACTGTCTGTTGTAAAGAACTCAGATTCAACATGAGGACTAGAGGGAATATGTCTGTGGTGCAATCAGTATAATACCGCCTTCATAAGATTGCTCTTCTTAATTGCAGTTTGTGTATTTCTATTATTTTTAATAAATTGGCCGTTACTGGCATATTACTGAATACTGCTGTACTGAAGTTTGTAAAATCGATAAATATAGAGGAAATGCAATTATATTGATGAAACAGATTGACACTTTCACTCTGGTGTTTCTATCATCTGGATCCCTTAGGGTAAATTCAAAACCAATGTAAAACATACCACGCTGTGTTAAAAATGCAGTCATCAGTCCACCAGGGGTGAGAACAATGTTGAAATAGAGAAGCACATAGGCTATGCTAGCAGGAAGAACAGGTTGCTGCAGATATTCAGCCCATCCATGTTTGATGGCACCAACGCCCATATCCACTGAACAACAAAGAGACAGAAAAGTCAGCTCACATTCACACTACTAGCTCTCTCAATCATTAGCGACAGCAAGCAGGATTAAAAGCAAAGCAGAGTGATGGAAGTTCACCTAGATTCTCAGCATCCATAGTGCCTGAACCACTTTCTGAACAGGTCTGTGAACACTTAGCACGTTCAAGAACCCCATGAGAAAGCTTGTCAGTTAACCAAGTAAGAGCAACCTAAGGCATGAAGCATTCATCAGTACAGTTTCAAGAAAACCCTTGCACAATTTTAAAACGAAGCTATCAACAGCTGCCAGCTACTCAATTTGCAACGCGTTGGGCAAACGAGACTTACTACAACTGGCAAGGCCCAGACCATTAATCCTGCAGCAAGTTTTAAGCAGGTCACTGGGTCATATTTGGAAAGAAGAATACCGAACAAAGATGCTCCGGCAATCTGCAGCCAGATATAAGACTGACATTACGAAGCAGGTCCTCCACATTTGGAATAACAGCTCATACTAGAGCATCAACTTAATGGCTGATTTCATGCAACTAAGAAACCGATAATGGCTGATTTCACGCAACTAAGAAACCGATTAAAATTCTAGCTGGTCAAACTCTCTCTCAATATTCGATTGAAAGCGACACAAATAAGGCAAAAGTGCAAACAAAGAAAATAACGAAACAATTTATTACCTCACAAAGCAGATCAATTCTATTGACAACAGCATTTGCCTGTGCAAGCGCAATTGGTCGATTGGTCCCTGCCAACTGATGATGACAAGAGTGGATGACTCAGCAAATCTTACAATTTCCTCACTGAAAACAAAAAGAATGGAAAAAGCAGCCTTACCAGTACAAGCCAGTCACGCTCCATGGCAACTCCTAAAGCTAACCCGCATAGCCGCTCAATTGCTCCCGCAAACACAAGAAGAACAAACCAAGGACAGAGAAGAGCAGATGACACAGAAGTAGATGGAACTCTATGACCATGAATTATCATTGCCACGGACATCAACTGAGCAGATGCCTGAGATTCACAGTTCATGTCAGAAAGTTGAAAGGTAAGTCTCCAAGCATCACATCATATGAAATGAAAGGTTACCTGGACAAAACTTAAACAATTATATCCTCGAACTCTTGGGAAATGGTCCATAAGTTTTCCCACCAGAGGACCGCCAAGAATTACTGCAAGCTGCCCACAATGAACCACTTAACACAAGGCAACACTGGAGTAAAAGCTTACAACTTTGTTTAAGAACATACTCACCTTAGTGAAAAATCCCATGACTGCAACAGGAAGAAGGCTCGGATGAATCAGTGCAATAGCTGCAGGCCAAGCAAAATTCCATAGTTGCTCCACAAAATTGCCAGCCAAGCAATTAGCATATAAAGCTGAAAAATGCATCACCCAGATTAGTAAACATTGGAAGAACTCCCAACTTGCTGATACAAAAGCAGGACCTTCTTTCCCTTTTTTGGATGAGGGGAATGGGGTTATTCCGGGTTTTCCCAGGACTTATGTACATCACTTTAGGTTTATTGGGAGATAGCAAGCTAGATCTGTCAGATTGACATTTATGTGCTCCTTCTTCCAGCAATATGATGTTAACACCATGCCACCTCTCCCTTAATATGGCACTTGAAATTCTTGTTTCTCTTATATATTCTGTAAGAAGGCTGCTTTTATCAATTTTGGCTTGAATTTAAAGTTAAATATGAGCAATTTTATTACTTTTTGAAGAGCATGTGCAAGCATTCCCTTCGAGCAGAAGAGCAGAAAAGGCAGTCACAATGATAAATTCATCACATTGAGTAATGATGATCATTTGGCGATCCAACATGCAGGACAGTCAGCTGCTGCTCTATTGGAGACTATAGATATTTGCAGAAACCACCGTTTGATTTCATCTGAATATGGTGTCTCATGGTTTCGCCTTACTTTTATGTTCTTTGGGTATCGCTATCACAGTAAACTCTTTTTAAAAATGGGACAGTGCAAAGATCATGCAAAGTTGCTAAGCATAAATGGCAATACTATAGAGAAAAAGATAATAGATAAACAAAGACAGTCAATTTTCAGAGGACTAATGAGTCATTATCAAGCTTCAACCTGGTACATCACAGATAAAAACAAATCACTCAAGGTAGCACTTGTACAATGAAGAACACAAAATGGCGGGCCTAAATGTAGAAGACTGACGACCTAAAATGAAGGCTGCTCTATATAAAAATAAAAATAAATTACTCAAAAAACCATCATAGTGCCTGTGGCAATTTAACCCCCCCCCCCCCAAAAAAAAAAAAAAATCCAGGGCGAGTCTACATGCCAGAGTTGTTCTGAAGGACTAACATATGAGGGTTCAATGTTAAACTTGTAATACTAGAAGGTTTGTCACCCAGGATGTAAAAGAGGTCATGTTAGGAATTTCCTAACATGCAGTAAGTATCATACACCAAATCAGAAAGCTTGATGGACAAAGAGTTACAGGCATGCATTGTTATTGCAATCAAATGTACATGCAACAGCTCTGTCTACAAAATTAACTACACGTTGCAATTCTTTAGCCTGAAGGCATCAATTACCATACAAGCCAGCAGGATGAGCAGGAGTAGCCGCAAGGATATTCTGTTGCTCCTCAGATAAAACCTGAATAAGGACAGTGAATGCAATCAGAAAGTCATGAAGTCAATATAAAATATAAAGAGAGACAGAGCGATATGGCGTAACATGAGTTGCTTAACTGAAAACTCACCGGCAAAGCCGTCAAAACACTACCCACATAACTTCTTTCACTCAAAAGCTTCAAGGCCTCAGCATCAAGAATATCAGAGTTCAGATGAAAAATTGGACCAGGAGAACTGGAAGCAGAATATGACAGGTCTTCCTCAGTATCTTCATCAGAAGCAATGTCATCGAGATGTAGATCAGTGTCTATTATTGAACATCTAGCACAAAGGCCATCGACCCTGCAACCAGGAAAGCATATTTTGGGTTATTTTCTTTCAATCAAATGGAAGCAGGCACGAGTGGTATAAACTTCCCAACTAATGCCAATCAGCAACGTTTTACGTCAACATTAAAATGTATTACAATCACTATCAGCATCATCCAAAAAAGAAACGCAAATCTTTTGACGACATCTATTCCCAGTTTCACATGGACTATGGAAAGCCACTCTCCCTGGCACCAGACAACAGACCCTTTTTGTTCATGTATTCTCTCACCATATATTCAGTTTGCACTAAATCAAGCCAAACTCTTTTCTACTTGTATTGCAACATATCTAAGGCTACAAAATATGGCAACCATTTTCCCCTATAATCGCTTTATCGGTAAGATTGATTTATTAAACGTTGTATCCCAATGGTGGCTGTGAATTGCATCCTTAGACATGCAAACAAATTTACATCAAGATGCCTCACTTTCTCAACACATAGTTCACATGATCATAAGCCGAAATCTGTAAAGGCAAAAACAATGCCCAAATTTGTTTTTAGGAAAACACAAAATTTGATACTTTTTTAGCTCAAAACAGTTCACAAAAAGCCAAGCATGCAACCAAAGGTTCTCTACAATCACGTATGTGGCAATGCAGTTATTTTTAGTTTGAGAGATGCCTCTTCAGAAATAATATCTCATTTTTCCTCTTCCTTCCCTAAGGTCTCCTATGTCTTCCAAGATTAACTTTCAATACAAAATTGCTTGATTTCTCTTCTTCACACCATTTGCACAAATTCGCAACAAAGCAACCTAGCTTTTAAATTCAAAATCCACCAAAACCTTCTACAACTATTCATAATCTGTATTGAACTTCAATCCAAATACCCTATAACACTTCCAATATCCAAGCACAGGAAACCCAAATTAATTTAGAACACATCTAACTAATCCCATTCCTCAGAATGCCATTGCGTCGAACTATAAACAGGAAATATCAACAAAACTACAGTGCATCTCGGAAACCCAGATACAATTAGTTGAGAAAACTCAATTCACAATCGAACCTGGGAGGGTGAAGAAGTTTCAGCCGTCGGCGAGAAGAAAGGCGATAGCGTACTCCGGAAAGCGGCGGCGGTGACGGCGAAGAACGAGCCCGGAGTTGAGGAGAGAGAAAACTGTATTGGTGGTGAGAAGTGGAAGAGAGTGGCAACAACTGGGCAACCATAATCCCACCACCGGCCATTGCTGAAAACTAGCTGAAAATCCTACTTCTTGTTGGTGATTAAACTTTCCTCTCTCTTTCTTCTTCAAGTAGCCTAAGGTGAAGTCCTCTGCCCAGATTTGCCTAACCATGCAGCCCCCAGTTTGGAACAATTCCTACTCAAATAGTCAAATTCCCACTTCCAAAAACTCCCCAGAAATCCTTGAAAAAAATGAAATGACAACCGGGGGGGGGGGGGGTTCTGGTTTGATATTCTTGGAGGGATGAATGAAAGAGCGAATCTTTGTCTACCAGCTTTTGTGGATAAAAGGGAAATTGAGTGCTCTAGCTTGAGGCCTCCTTTTTGATGATTTTGTGGTTTTGGGGAATTTGATGGGCGAAAATTTCAATGAGGCGATTTCTTATCTGAATTGTATTGTGGGGATTATTCATTTCCTCCTTTCTTGTTCTCCCTCTGTCTCTTGCGAGTTCGGTATGACAGATCGGCGCTGCTGGGGCCGCCTTCCAACTTGAGCAATTTTTCTTTTTCCGCTTTTTTTCCTCCCTTGGGCTTGCATAAGTTCAAATAGATTGATGAATGGATCGTTTGATTTGATTTTAATATCAAGTTAAACCTAAGCTAATCATGTTCGAATCAATAAGATTCAGTTTGGTTTTGATTTTTGGTCATACCATTTTTTGTTTGGGTTAATTTTAGATTGGTTAATGTTTGGTCCAGCAAATTTGTCTTGCGAAGAAAACATAATTCTTGCAAAAAATGTTCGAATCGGGTTCATTGGTTTGGGATCGTTTTTGGGTTTGGGTCCATTTCGGGTTAACTATTTTCGGTGTTGGTTCGAGTTTGGATTCCAATCATTGTGTTTGAATCAACCAATTCAGTTCAACTTTGTCAAGTATACGCTTAAAAGTTAAGATTTTTTTTTTTCCTGTTTCTTGTATAGAAAAAAAGGGTCTTTAATCGCTTTATCCGTCTGCCTTTTTCAGCTTAAAGGAAGGTGGTACAAGTTGAAAGAAATTTGAAGAAATTGAAAAGCCATGGAAGAAGATATCAAAGTTGGAATGAACTGGAAAAAAGTAGGAGAGCCATGAATAAATACATACAGAGGTAAACAAAGGCTTAGAAGAAATTGGAAAAATAAAATTGTTAGATAACTAGAAGGACATACAAAAAGTTGAAAGAAGCTAAAAATAGCTTGAAGAGTTGGAAAAAAAGTTGAAAGTAGATGGAGGTAGTTGGGATGGAAGCCTTAAAATTGGGGGGAAAAAACATGTCGTAAAGAATTGCTAGCCTGGGATGGGAAGGTGGGCAGGAAGAGGCGAAAAGGTTAGAACATAGGAAGATGGGGACAGGATAACGGACGGCCACAGAAGGAATTCTCAGTCTTTGTCCAAAATATCCCAGAAAAATTGGATCAATATGGCCTAAAAGGAATTTTTCGCAAGGCCAGTATAGTCAGAGACGCGTACATTCCAGCTAGGAGAAGCAAATGTACGGGAAGGCATTACGGTTTTGTGAGATTTCGGAGCTTAGAAGAGGCAGCCAGAAGTATCATGATGCACAACAATTCAACAGTTGGAGGTTCCAGAATTAGAGTCTCCATAGCTAGATTTGAAAAGGGAAGAAGGAGAGTCCAAAGCAAGTCTCCAAAAGGGAAACATATCAAAAAGCGGGGCCCGGTACGACAAGAATGGCGCAAGAAAGAAATTACCAAAGGCGGTGATAACCATGACAATAGTCAAGAAGAATATCTACAGGTTGTGAAGGGCCAAGTAAATGAAGAATTGGTGGAGAGGCTTCACTGCAGCATTGTATGCACTACGGATAGTCCCAGGGACTTTGGTACCTTGGCATCGGCTTTAATCAGTGGCTTTGGCCTGTTTACGAAAATTTGGGCTTTGAGCAAGTACAAATTTATTTTGACATTTCCTATAATTCAACAGATGGAGGAAGTGTTAAGCAACCCAGAGAAGCTATATCACTGGTTCATCAACGTTAAAAAATGAGATGAATATGAGGTTTGTGAAGTTTGTAGAGTTTGGATTGAAGTTCTTGGAGTCCCACCGCACGGTTGGCATAAGGAAAATTTCAAAAATATAGCAGAGCTTTGGCGCAAACTGATATGCTTAGAAAGAGCCATTGACAAAATAGAATCCTTTGAATCCATGAGAATTTTAATTGATACTGCCATATTCAAGACAATTACAGGGGCCTTTGTCCTACGCATTGGGGATTCAGGTTATAGAATCACAGTGAAGGAGGTAGGTTTGGCCATTCATCTAATCCAACAAGCTCAACCGAGTTCTGCATGTCCATCTAAAGAAGTTACGGACTCGAATAAGGGTGTGATAGGCTTTCAGGACCTAAATGATACGAAAGATATAGCAAAGGACATGACAGACAGTAATTCGAAGGTTGCTAATACCCCAGAGGTTGACGCCATTGGCTTAGAACAAGTGGCTACAATGGTTAATTCAGAGGAAGTCCATGAGTCTCTTGGTAATTTGAAAGGGGTGCTCCCCTAGGAGGAAGTCCATGAGTCTCCTAATTTTGAAAGCAAGTTAAAAGCTCATGAAAGTGGGGGGAGGCCAGAAGACAATTTGGAATTAAGCATGCATTCTAGCACCAAGACTAAGACAGCTAACTTCAGTCAGAACGGTTATTCCGAGAAGATGTTTAAGATCACCAAATGGCTGTCTTCCTTGGGAAATAGTGTGGCACAAGCTGGAAGTGATATTCAAGCACCTCCTGGGTTTGAGAATATCCTTGAGCCTAACTGTAGTGAAACAATCCATCTCCAGCAAGCTAGTACAAAGATATCACAACCCACACGCTGTGAGCCCCCTACCAGACTAGGATCTGTCACACAAGGAATATGTGTTAAACGGAAAGAAAGGAAGGGAAAGAATGCAGTAGCTAAGTCTAACAAGGTGTCACTGTCTAGAAGGAGCTATATTTCTAGCAACGAAACATCAAACAACATTCACAAACTCGTCAGAGAATCTTTTGAAATTGGAAAACTCCTAGGCGTGTCAGTGGTGGAAAACGAAAAAGCAGTAGAGGCCAGAATTACCAAGAGCTTGAAGAAAAGCAAAAAAGTTTCCACAACAAGAGGAGAAGATAAGAACCCTAAGTAGTGCGCCTGCAAGGGAACTATGAAAGTGGCTGTTTGGAACATCAAGGGCATGAGGGCAGCTAATAAGAAGCGGTGCATCAGAAATTTAGTTAAGGAGGAGAACTTAGATTTTCTAGGACTGGTAGAAACTAAACATGGGGAACTTTCTCAGTAGGAATTGTGGTCCTGCTGGGGACACCAAGATATTGATTGGAGGCATGTACAAGCAGAAGAAGGATCAGGTGGTATAATTATCTCATGGCATAAGGAGCCATTCAGACCTTTTAATACTTATATCATGCAGAGATGGATTTGTGTTACAGGTGAATTCCTACAGGAGCATTTCACATGCGCTATATGTGTTATTTATGCCCCTAATGACCCAGTTCACAGAATGGGTGTATGGAACCAGCTCCGAGGTCTAAAATCAAATATGAATTTTCCTTTATTGCTTATGGGTGATATTAATGAAGTCTTAGACCCTTTAGAAAGACGTGGAGCTATGCATATGACAAGTAGTATAAGAGAACTTTGAGACTTGATTCAAGATTTGCAATTGATGAACTTGGATATTAATCAGAAATATACTTGGTTGACAAGCAGAATCGACAGAATCATGATTGAAAAGGATCTTTTTGAAAATTTCCAACGCATCCAGGTAATTTGTAAGGAAAGGCAACTCTCTGATCACTGCTCCCTGATCATGTCAACATCTTATATAGCACGGGGCCCTGTTCCAGTTAGAGCTTTAGATTGCTGGCTAGAAGAGCCTAGCTTTATCAGTCTCTTTGAAAGGAATGGATCCAACTAACTTCGTTACCCTTCCATAAAAAGCTAAAGGCTATCAAGAATCCCTTGCGAAGGTGTAACAAAGAAGTCTTCAGCCACATTGACTTAAAAATTAAGTCTTTTCAGGAAGAACTCCAGAAACCGGACTTAAAAGCATAATGTAGTGAATTATCAGATTGTGAGTGGCATAGAAAAACGGCACCGCAGACACAGCTAGGATTTTGGATGACTAGGAAGGCGAGATTTTGGAAACAAATGTCACGATGCAAGATCTTGAAAGAAGGGGACCGAAACACAAGATATTTCCATATTGTAGCTACCATGAGGAGGAAGAGAAAACTAATTGAGAAGCTGACGGTGGACGGTCAGATCATCACTGAGCCAAGCTAGCTAAAGAAGGCAGTTATCAGTTATTTTAAGAACTTATATACCAAACAGGAATCTTCCACCTTTGATATAGGATCGCTTGGACTTGCAAAGCTTACCATGGAGCAGCAACAGAGGCTTGGAGCCCTAGTCACTCTACAAGAAATAAAAGAGATTATACAACGTTGCGACCCAACAAAGGCCCCGAGGTATGATGGCTTCAACATCAAATGTATCAAGCATATCTGGACAGTCATAGAGGACGAATTCAGCGGCTATATCATGCATTTCTTTGAGTCTGGCTGCTTGGACACCAGTATTAACTCCACATGGCTGACCTTAGTTCCAAAGAAAAAGTGCCCAACTGAGATATCTCATTATAGACCATAAGTATGGTTGGAAGTATCTATAAAATTATTGCTAAAATCCTTAGTAGAAGGCTCAAAGGGGTGATGTCAAATCTTGTGGGAGAAGCACAGATAGCGTTTGTCTCTACGAGACAAATTCTCGACGGAGCATTAATTGCAAAAGAAGTTGTCAATTGGTTAAAAAAGAGTAAAAGGGCAAGGGTTCTTCTTAAACTGGATTTCTAAAAGGCCTATGATACCATTGATTGGCAGAGCCTGGGCAAGGTAATGGAAGAAATGAGATTTAGAGCCAAATGGAGAAATTGGATGCACAGCTGCCTATCAACAGCCTCTATCTCGGTGTTGTTTAATGGGAAACCATATAAACCATTTAAAATGGGTAAAGGATTGAGATAAGGTGATCCCCTATCTCTATTCCTCTTTGTGTTAATGGGGGAAGTACTCAACAAAATGATAATCAAGGCTATAGACATGGGATTTTGCAAAGGGCTGCAGGTAGGGAGGAGAATTCTGCCATACCCAGGAAGAAGACATCGATCATCTACTTGTTAACTGCCCAGTGTCATGGGGTATTTGGGAGATGCTAGCAGCTAAGTTAGGTTACAATATAACAAGGCATGATACTTTGCGATAGCACCATAAAAGTTGGATTAGTTAAAGAGTGAGGAACAAAAGTAGGAAGAAGCTACGGATTGCAACCTTCTTTGCACCAACGTGGAGCTTGTGGATGCAGAGGAATGCTATGGCTTTTGATCATCAATCTTTGGACACTGCAGCTTTAACCCATACTACACGCTGGAGAGTGGGCGTATGGTCTAGGTATTGGAAGAAGAAGATTTCTTACACACCGGAGATGCTAGCAAAGAATTTTTCCTCCATCCCAATCCTCTTCTCTTAGTGAGTATTGACCCTAGATGCCTTGGTTTTAATGTGTGTTTTGATTCTTTTCTTGTGACATTTGTGATCGTTTGATTGTATGTTGGACTTTCCCTTCGCCTTTGGCATCAACGTAATCGAAAAAAAAGTATTGCTACCCTGAAATCACTAATTTATCATTTTATTGTCAAATGTCGAATTAGATACTTGATTATGTATGCAGATACAAGTGCATGTTAGGTCAACCAATAAAATTTATACGAATGCTGGTGGTAGGATTACTAACGTCTTATAAGTTGTTGCAAGATAGGTGGGTTGAATTATCATACATTTGTCTTTCAACCACTTGAAACAAAAATGAACAACATTTTTAGAAATTATTCTTAAAACTTGTGTTTGAGTCTTACCTTATAACCCATTTTAACATCTGCAATCCATGTTACGCATCAGGAGGAAGAAAAGCCCACACACACAGATAAATTATAAAAATATCATATCTGGTAGATACATGATCGATCACGGGGAATTTTTTTCAAAAATAAAACACACTATATTTTATTCATTTATCAGACCCTTCATTACAAGATTATGAAGCTATAGGTCTCCACAATGTATAACCTAGAAAGAACTAATCATTTGCACCCAATTATTTCATACAACACATTCTATGAAATTATACCCAAGGTCATGGCCAACAGAATGCGATTGGAACACATCATTCAATTGACCCAGAGTGCCTTTGTCCCTTGACGGGTTATTCATGACAACATTCTTGTGGATCATAAAATAATGAATACATTTCGTTGCATGAAAGGTCAAAAAGGATATGTTGCTGCTAAACTTGACATGGAAAAAGCATATGATATGCTAGAATGGGATTATTTATTTCATTGTCTGCACAGTAAGGGCTTTCATTCGACTTGGATCACTTGGACTAAGTAATGTACATCCATAATTTCATACTATTTTATTATCAACAATGAGCTGTGTGGTTTCTTTAAATATGCTCAAGATTTGCTACATGGGGACCCTTTTGCCTCAGTATCTATTTATCCTTTGTATGGATTTTTTTTTTGACTCAACAACTCTATCAAGCATCCGTACCTCCTAAGTCAGGTATTGAAATTAAGCTAGCTCTAAAAGCAGAGATAATTTCTTGTTTGCTCTTTGCTGATGGCAACCTTTTATTTTGTAAAGAAACCTCCAAAGTCTCTTTCAATTTAATATCTATCTTAGATTCAATTTGTTAACAATCTAGCCAGTTGGTGTACTTTTAGAAAATCGAATATTGTGTTTTAAAAGAACATTTCAAATTTGGATAAGCAGCGAGTCTCGGGAATTTTCAATATCCCCTATAGGCCATAGCTCATCTTTAGAAAAATATCTAAGATGTTCTGTCTTGGGGGGTCGTCCAACTCTTGATTTATATCAAAAGTTCACCAGCAAGGCATAATCCAAATTAACTAATTAATTAGAAGGCTGCCTCTATTTCTCAAGCAGGTCGGATTGTTCTCATTCAATCGAATCTTGAGTCCTTTCTAACTCATATTATGCAATACTTTCAACATCCAAGCTTTGTTTCTCAAAACTTAAATCGACTTAATCATGGTTTTTCATGTGGAAAAAATCAAACACAGAAAATGGTCTTCCCCACCTAACTTGAGATAAAGTATGCCAACCCAAAAAATATGGAGGGTTGGGTGTACGGAAAGTAGGTTTCATTAATATGGCCTTCATGTAAATGGAAACAAACCAATTTGTGGGTTTGGTTGTGTATGTTATGCACATGTGTTTATACATCAAGCCATAAGATGGCAGCTTTGTAATGGTGAAAACATCAAATTCTGGTTGGATGCTTGGTGTCATGACTCTAACTTGGGCGGTCTATCACAAATAAACCTTTCAAGTCAAGTTGATCCAAAATTGAAGGTATATGAGTTAATTACTCTTGATAAAACTTAGGATGAAACTTTCTACAACTATTTCCGTAATCTTTCATCCATTATGTTTTAGCTATTTCTATCCCCCTAGCGGAAATTAAGGATACGTTATATACTAGGGGTGGGGAATTTTCTACTAGTAGCACTTGGAAAGCGATGACAACTTCCAACCTGGTCAACAGGTTTGGAAATTCAATTGGATCTGGAAATTGGATGTTATGCGTACACTTAAGATTTTTTTAATGTCAAGTATGCTATGATGCTTTACTATTTAGAGACAATTTGTTACATCATGGGTTACAGCTGGACCCCATTTGTCCAGCTTGTTGTCACAAATTAAAGATACAAAACACCTATTTGTTACTTATCCATTTGTAGGTCAAGTTTGGGATTTGGCTATACAAAATGATTACATTTACCAACATCCTTTTCTAACCAGTAGATTACGATTAGGGAGGCTCTGCATACTCTATATATTAGTCGAACGGTTAATATTTCACAAATTGTAGTGCTCCAATGGTGCACCTGCAAGAGTCGTAGTGACATTGTATTCTAAAATAACCTACCCAATTCCGTGGGTTTACTCATTTAGGCAAAACGTAACTGGGAGATATGGCAGCAACATCACCATATTCCTCACCACCTATCATCATCCTTTTCTCTTAGTTCCCATATCCAAGACCACTCATTTAGTAGGTTGGGCTTCCACCTTGGACGACTTCATCAAAATCAATTTCGACAACACTTTTTCTTTAGAGAGTGCAGCGTGGGTTACTACGCAATTGGCAAGTAGGATTCATCCAAGCAAGCCCCTGATTTATGTACAAAGCTCCTATACTTGTATCCGATGCTGCCATTATGCGAGGTGGTATTCAAGCAGCCTTAGAGGCAAGATTTACGCACATTCAAGATGAGGCGGCAACCAATAAGTTATGCAGACAGTTCAGGGTACCATTCACACCTGGTGGAGGATCCAACCATTAATCCATGACATTCAAGCTATGCTTTGATTGTTTTCATATTCTTCCTTATTCATATTTTAGAGAGGGTAATATGATGGTTGATTGGATTGTCAAATTAGTATGTGCCCTAAATTCTAGAGTTAGCTTTACATCAACTCCACAGAAACTGTCATGTGTACTTATTGATAATAACATACGGAGAACCCTTACGGAAAGGACTATCTAATATTTTGTGTAGTAACTATTACCAAAAAGAAAAAACAAAAAGATACATAGGCCTCCACATCACTAGTGACGCCTACTTCTCCGTTATAACTAACAACCACAGGAACAATGCGCTTCCAACAATGGTGATTCAAAAATATTTGGATAAAACAACTATTTCTATAGAGTTTATCTAACTTGAAGTATGAAAAATATTGGAAAGATCGAGCATTTCAAAATTTGTTGATATTGTTGTACATATGACTACTATTCAACCATAGAATACAAATGTGTATATATATCTCAATGGGAACTGGACCATCCCTCTATGGTAGTTGACTGATCCAATTATCATGATCAATAAATAGTTCCGTTGTGTATTTTGAAGCTTCTGATGCACTTAAAGTCTTTTCCCATGCAACGCGCTTAGATGTGTCTGCACCTTCTCCAGTGCAATTTATCTCCGTGTATGTAAACTTACTCCTGTCGATTAAAAATCTTATCAGTTAATTATGCCAATTGTATAAGACGTATATAGAGATAGGTAGATGACAGAGAGGGCATGTGTTATACTCTTGCCCAGTGTAGTCCCAAGCATCCCACCCAAGAGGGTTAACGACATTTGATAAGAACGTTTGTCGAAAGATCACTGTAGAGTGTGAAGCATAAGCTCGCCCTAAATAGGTGCTGCCATTTCCATAAATGGAACCTCTTATGAACACAAATCCTCCAGAATCACTAGGCGAATCTCGCCCTTGTGCCGTGATGTATCCATCTCCGGTAACATTTACAGAACAATCCTATCATCAAATTAAATCAAATGAGAGATGATTTTAGAGACATTGCATGAACTTTGCTTGTCTTGATAATAATACTAAAGAGTGAACATTATACGTACCTCGTAAATAGATTGACCATCTCCCCAAATGAAGTCGATAGCCCCTTCAATGTAGGAGTCTTTGAAGAAATGGCGGCCTTGGACATCCCAAAGGGTGTCTTGATACCCTATAAACCCACAATTATAGAAGGCTGATTTATCTCCATACACACTTATTGCTACTGCTTGTTTCACTTGCTTATCTTCTCTAAAGTCCTCCTTTTCGTTCTCGAAACTATAGCTATTCTGCCAACTCCAAAAGTACCGATTTTGTTTTAGTTTACATTTTTAAGTACGTACTCTACTCACAAAACTAACTCCTACCAAATTTTAATTTACAAGCTATCAAACGATCCAAAATAAATAAATAATTTGCTTCGAGAGTAAAAGTATTAGATATTGGCAGTGTTCCGTAATAAAGATTGAAGTAGATATTAGTAGTTTGTACTTTTTAGTGGTCAAAATGTTATAGGCCACTACTTAAAAGTGTTCAGTAAAGTAGTGGATAAGGTAGTGGTTAGAAATTTATGTAGTGTTTTTCAAAAGTTAATGAAAGTAACTTTTAAGAACTTTTACCTACTGGTTGCATTACAAATTACAAAATTCTTCATTTTATTTACTAAAAACCTTATTTATTCTGTCTTTTTTAGTCATTTTATATAAATCTACTTCGTACTTGAACAAATACATTTACCAAACGCATTTATTTAAAATCGCAAATTAACCAGCTAATTACTTACCATTAGCAGGTCATAACTAATCACTAATAAAACCGCTAATAGTTAGTAAAATAACTAACAATTGCTAAAACAATTAGTGTTACAGAATACCTCCATTACCTTGAACGTGATGTTCTTGGCAACAAAATTGTCGGCCAAAGAGACGAAAGTGGCGCTGGTATCTGTGAATTCATGAGCATCATACGCAATGATTGTGTCTTCACGGCTATGCCCTTCTAGTACTATGCATTCCTGGTCGGACCATATCTTTACTTGCTCCCTATATTATTGTTTTTATATAAATAAATATTTCAATCATATCCAGCCATGTATAAACTACTAAATACCCCTAAAAATAAGTAAAAATGTAATTTGCATTTTATTGAATATTTGTGCAAATTTAAATAAAATTTAGTACTATTACGCAGATAAAAAAAATCACTAATAATGTTATATATTCTTTAGAATATGTATTAACTTTGTATATGTATTGGACTCATTGTGTAGGAAAAGTGACTTGATACTCCGGAAAAAGTGTGATCGAAAGGTTAGGACTAAACCGTACGTACCATGTCTCTTGTTGTCACACATTCTCTGATCAACTTTAAGTTGGTGGTGGTTCAAACAAAGGGTATGATTTTACGCCATTGCCTTGTCCCATTAGCCATAATCAGTTGAAATATGGCAAATTCAACTCAAGGAAATCCAGATTGATCTAGAACCTTCTAACTCGAAAATTTCCTCCATAGTACTCCTTCCATTACCAACATGATAAACTTATCATACCAACACAGATTACATCCTAAGTAACATCCTAGCTCAAAATTGAATTCATATATTATACCCCTAAGCATATGCACTTACGGAACAAATGAAGTTTCAAGCTCTTTGCATGAAAAACATTCGCTATAATATATTATTCAAAAAAAATTTAAAAATATTACCAGTAAGTGCCAGAATCAACATAAATTCTGATCCATTGATCGTTGCCAGAAGGAGTAGCATTAACAGCATCTTTAATTCTTCTGAAATTCCCATGGCCTGATTGAGATACTGTAATTGTATATGCAACCTTTGATGCATCATAATGGTTCTTATTACGACATTGAAGTCCATCAAACACCCTCAAAAAACTAGAGAGAGAAAGTATTAACAGCAAGAACACTGTCCTAAAACCCTTCATTCTTCTTGTTCAAAACCTTCTGAGCTAATCGAGAGGAAAATGAAAGGGTTTCTGGGGGGTTTTTAATACAAATCTCATAAGATAATCCAAAACGTGGGTATAAATTCTCATATTGGGGGGTATAATATAAATATATAATTTGGTCTAATTTATTCTGATAACTTTCCATATATTTTAATCTATGTAAGGCGATGAAATTCCCATAAGATGGATTTTATTTCCCTGTTTAGTTTGATCTTAGTTTCTATTATTCATTAGTTTCTCATAATAATTATGGAGTATTCATTAAATTTCACTTCTAACCTCCAAGGAGAAGTTTGCACGATTTAATTGTTTTTTCTCGTTGGAAAAAGAAGTTTAACAGCTTCTTGATCCCCCCCCCCCCCCCAAAAAAAAAAAGAAGTTTGACAGCTCCATGGAGTAGTCCATAAGGCGCATGATTTAGTGTTTTGCGTACAGTGTGATTTACTTGAGCAATATAATGCCTTTAGCCATTATTACTGATTAATTAGTCAGTACCACCGTACCAGTGCTAGTTAATTATCACTAATTGGGCATGCTAACAATTTGTTAGTACTAGTTTTTCAACCTATACTACGCACTTTGGTTTAAAATTAGTGTGAAATGATATTTTGAATACTAGCTTTATTTAATTATATATCTATATATCGATTGTTGCTTTAAATTGTAAAGTATAATTCACCATTAATGAAAACTTAAACAATAATAGGACACTTGTCAACTCTGCGAACGTGTTCTTTTCAACTTATCGTATACAACTTATTACTGATCAGTGCTGACTGCTGACCAGTGCTGAAATTATGAGTAAAAAATATGACTAAATGCTAATGACCGAGTGTTAATTATATTGATGAGTGAGGATTAGTGTTGAATACTGATAATAAGTACTTATAATAGCTATCAATAATGAAGAACTAAGGAAAAAATGTTAGGAATATCATTGCCTTAATTTGCAATAAAGGCTCGTTTTGCCGGAGGCCTATAGGATCAGGGAGTCTAGCACGAAGTCAACCACATGGTTAGCTCCTGATAATGTTGATCCTAATTACATTGAGTGGTTATACAAATAGACATGGAAGTTGGACGTGATGTCGAAGATAAAAATCTTTTTATTAGCAGAAATTACAGAATGCACTGCTAACACAAGGAAACCTTTTAAAAAGAGGTCTTGAGATCAATCCAGTTCGTCCACTGTGCAACGACGACATTGAATCTAACTATCACTTGTTTGGGGAGTGCCCATCCATTTGAAGATTGTGGAATGAATGGTTACAACTCCCCAACATTGCATATGAGCCTCATTGCTGTAAACCGTTGATTCTTAAACATAAGCAGAGCCCTAATAGTGAGGATAGGAAAAAAGCAGCGTTCCTGTTACGGAACATATGGACAGGAAGAAACGCAATAGTTTTAAAAAATGAAGTCTTTTGTCCTCTTAAAACTTTAATTAGAGCAACAAAATCATATCCAAAATGACGAATCCAAACTTGTATGTTGGGAGTTTCTTCTTTTAGAGGGGCTCATCATCTGCTTTCTACGTCAAATTTTCTTATGAGATAGAACATGCCCCTCATAGATTTGTTAAAATCGACTTTAATTGGATCTATCGCTCACAACTCAGTGACGGGAGGCTTCATGATTAGTGATTAAACGGACAAACTCATCAAGGCGGGAGCCACGTACCACAGGGATTCCACTACTCTAGTAGCAGAAGCAAGAGCATTGCAAGATGGCGTTTGAGCAGCGGTTGAAGCAAGATCCATGTGAGTCACAATTGAAGGTGATAATGCTACAGTTATACAATCACTCAAAGGACAGATTACTACACTATGGCTCATTGCAATTATTATCCGCAACATTTCGAAGTATCTCAGTATGATGGACTACTCAACCCATCATTCCTATGCTTTAAAGGAAGCTAATAAGGCAGTTGATTGGTAATCAAAAGTAGGATAAACGCTCTCCTCAGCTACCTTCCTCCCTCTAATGAGCTTAGTGATATGTTTTTTTATGTGATGGGATGAACTCTTGTGAGAAGAGGCATCCAATCCTTTCTCACCACTTACCATTGTTTTTTAAAAAAAAAAGTTGAAAAGAACAGACACCTCATTCACTCTCACTTTGTGTATGCATATGGGTTTATGTATGTGTGTATATGTATATGTGTGTATGTATGTATGTCAGTATGTGTGTGTGTGTGTGTGTATAGCACGGTTGTGTATGTTTATATGCGTGATGCCGCCAACCATCAATTAACTTTCATCAGTTAACTTTCTCCACTGCAAAGGACGCACAAGGGTTGATAATGCCTTTTTTCCATGTGATGAACTAATTATTGGCATGATGAGGTCGTTTTTCATCACAAAAATTTTTCTTGATGTCATGATAACCTTGATCAAAAACATGTACGAATTTAAGAATCATCTAAACCAAACATTTAAGCTAATGGTTGAAGGTTCAATATAGGCTTGTTACTACTAACTTTAGACTCCATATATAGATGAAGCAACATGGACAGACTTGGATTAGATTAGGGCTCACCTATCAGCAAATTGGATGGGGTTAATTCTTCTGCATGAGTTTATGGGACTTGGTTTTTTAGGCCCTTGATTAACTACTAATAGTACCCCTCCTCCCCCCCACCCTCCAAAACCCCCAAAACAGGTTGGGGGGGGGGGCGGGGAGGGGAACACTTACGGGGCATCAATACTGGCATTAAGTAAGCATCAAATTAAATTATAAAGATTCAATTACTATTCGGCTGAAATTAGCTGTAGCATTTTAGGTATTTAAGCAGCAAATAGGTATTTTGATTGTTTGCTGCTAACAGTAAATTTAGTGGTTAGATTAGATTATTAATACAAGTTGACATACAAAGGCATCTTTTAATTGAAAAAAAAAAAAGAAGAAACGTTACCTTTGAATGCCAAAAGCTCATTTTATTAGCCTCTCATAAATTTTACTTGCAATACTAAAAACTACTTGAAATGGTAGTCCAGTCGTTAGCTAGTTATTGTCACGATTTCGTCAAGTTGCTACATGCTACTCCAAACATTATTGTCGAATACAGACTAAGTTTGTTGAATCAGAAACCTGAGAATTCGCACAAATGATTTAGCCCATGTTTGTTTGCCTTTTTTTTGGGATAAAAACAAGGTTGTTACCGCACTAGATTTGAGCTAAGAAAAACACACATATCTTTACAGTTTGTTGAATCAGAAACGCAAGAATTTGCAAAAATAATTTATCCCATGTTTAGTTGCTTTTCTTTTTGGATAAAAACAAGGGTGTTACTGCATTAGATTTGCTAAGAAAAACACACATATCTTTATATGCCTCAGTTACAATGCTTCCCGATACATCCACATCCCACAATCTCTTCCAAGGGCTGAAAGGTTGCCAATGAGTGACATCATGAGCTACTTCATTAAACCTCCTGTTTAACATAAGAACAAGAATCGAAATTAAAGAAATTACTAACTTTCAAAATGTCTTTAATGAAAAAACGAAACATTGTCCTCAATAGAGCTGGGTTTGGGCTGATTCAACCCAAGCCCACCCGTACGCAGCATTAAACAGGTTACGGGGCAGGCCGATTCATCGTGTTTTGTCTTGCGGTGAGGGGCTGGTTTCGACTTAAACAAATTTCAATAATGTTACAATGTAATTATAATGATTAACCCGTTCAACCTGCAACCTGTCCTGCTTCGTCCCACGACCTACCCCGCTCCATCTACTAAAACAGGTGGTGTGATTCAACGAGCTTCAACCCGTCAACCTCTTAGTTTAACGGGGCGAGTCGCCCTAGCTCGGCCCATGTCCCACCTTTAGTCCTTGATACTACTCTACTTCTGCTTTTGAATAACTGTCAAGCAATCCTCTTCAATTACTAGATTATCGAGACCAACTTCATGGGCACACTTGATACCAAAGAGACAAGCCATCACTTCTTCGACTTCAGGGCCCCCAAAACCACCCCCTTGTTCCACCCCCACCAGGACGATGTCCCCATCACTCGACCTTCATTTCCACAAAGCCTCCCCCCTTCCCTCATCCCCACTTTGCCCCTGTCAAAGTCTAGAAGAAGCCAGCCATAGGGGCTTTCCAACTTGCAGCCAAAGTGGTGGGGTTACATCCACATGAACCTGACTCCCAGAAACGTCGAACAACCAAGACAGCCCTATCATTCAGAAAACAAGATTTCATAAGGTCTTTGAAAGATGAATCGGTTTCTCGCATTCCGAAATTCCCACAAAATTGCCCAAAAACTCTTCCTATTATGGCCTCAACACAGTCCATCACCAGCTTTTCCTTGACGTCACAAAAACACCGCTCCACTGAGCTACCTTCCCAGATTGCCATCGCAAGTGGGCAATCCAACAGTGCGTGCACATCAGACTCTTCAGTTCAATTGATTGATGTTTTTGACTCCAACAGTACGTGCACATCAGACTCTTCAGTGTTGGTAGTAACTGCTGTTTGTTTTGGCTGGCACTTTGTTGATTTTAGTGGTTTTTGTTTCATGTTTCTACTTGTACTTTTGTCCTTTTACTTTAGCCAATGTTAGATAATACTCGGGGGGGGGGGGGGGGAACAGTTGTAGAAGTATTTCCCACAGAATAATTGCACAAAACTTTCAAAATTTTCCCTTTAATTTAGCCATCAGAGTTTAAGGGCTCCAATTTCACTTCACTAGTGCTGATATGTGTTTTGCTGCAAAACACTTTTAAATGTCTTACTTTATCATAAATTAACATGTTTTATGATTTAAAACCACAAATTTTTCAATGATTTATACTTAATTATGAATTGCTAAACTTAAATATTCGTCGGTTACGCCGACATAGTATTAAATGATACCCTAATTGTATTAACCCCATCTGCGAGTACATATGATATGTATATTTTAAAAATGTGACAAATTATGCATAAAAAAATGATTTTATACAATTTATAAGTTGTAATATACTTCCATAATTCGATCCTACCATTTTTTTCAATTTAAAAACATAATAGTATGCGTTTTTAGTTAAAACAAGACACTTATGAAGTGTCTTACAGCAAAACACTTATCCTTTTGCTTCACAACAATTAGAAACCACAGAAGATTCAACTGAACTAGTTATGAGTTATGATCGGTTTTCAGGAATCCTGGTACTACTTTGAAACAAAACTAATAATTGGATGCCACTGAGAACGAAAAAATAATTGGGTGCCTGTTTGAAAACGAAAAAAAAAAATGATAATTGGATGCTAGTTGGCATCTTGAACTTGGCCATTGTTCCAATGAATATGGGAGGTAACAATAAATCCGCACTGGACAAGAGTAAAGACAACTAAACAAATCCTAAATCAGGAGGCCCAATCGGGATTCGGGCATTCCTGCTCCTTGAGCTACGAGGTTTGAACGTTTTGTGGAGCCTTTTTGCAAAAATAATAATAGTAATAAATCAGAAAAATACAGGTTTCAAAATTTTCATAGTTGTAGCAAAATGTGGCATAGTGACACAACAGGGAGGGTGGAGTGGTTGCGTTTAACTAATCTTTGGCAAATTTTCAATCCAGCCGTCCTTGTTGATGAAAGCTTGCCTGGAATACTTTGACACATCGGGGAAATTCTTTCTCAATAGAGCCCGTTTGGAGGTATCAGCCCCTGGCCCTCTGCAATTACGCTCCACAAATGTAACATCTTTTCTGCATTTTAATTAGCAAATTAGTACCATCTTTTCTGCTAAAATGTCAAGAAATTAAGAAAAATTCTGCGTCAAAAAGATTCTAATGAAGTTGTGAAGCTCAAGATACAATAAATGTGAGTGTTAGTTGGCTCAACTAGTAAAGCTTGTGAGAATTGTTACACAAGACTTGAATTGTAGTTCCGCCTACCTCAACCTTTGTAAAAGAATAAAGGTAAATCAAAGTTACTTACTCATGACCAGTTTGTTTCCAAATGTCCCATCCTTCTGGTTCAATAATATCGGTGAATACTGACTTTGTGAATATGACTGTAGCAAATGCATTATAAGCTCGCCCTAATAATGCTTTTCCTATCCCAGAAACAGAGCAAGTGTTGAAGACAAATCCACTTATCTGATCCGACTGATGTTTCCCTTGTGCTGTGATGAATCCATCTCCTATCACTTTGATGGAACATTTCTACATCATAGCAATTACGTGCATAATTAAAAGAAGAACTGTGTTACATGCATCAAATAGATAAATCTTTCTATAACTTTTTTTGAATATTGAGCGTGTACATAGATATTAATACCAATGTTGAGTAATTTTAACTACCTCGTAAAAAGATGCTCCAGCTCCCCATATAAAATCAATCGCCCCCTCAATGTAGCAAGATTCAAAGTAATGACGACCTGTACTATCCCACAAAGTGTCCTGGTATCCCTCGAACCCACAGTAGAAAAATGCTTGTTTGTCACCAAGAGCTCTAAATGCCACAGCTGGAGCAATACTCGTTGATCCACCAGGTAGATTGTAACTATTCTGCCATAGTAGGAGCGAGCAAGAGAGTGCGAGAGAGATTAACTCAATAATCATCACTAGTAGCTCTAATTAGTAAGTAATTAACAAGTATGAAAGTTACATCATAATGCGTTTTTACTACTTGATTTTTCCTTTTTTTACATAGTAACCAGGCATACCTTAAAGGTGATTCCCTTTGCTACAAAGTTGTGAGCATAAGCGTCAAAAGTAATGCTTTGATCTGTATCATTGTGAGCATCAAATGTTATTGTTGTCATTCTACGATCCTTCCCTTCAAGAAAAATGCATTGTGTTTCTTTGATTTGTATTTGTTCCCTACAGGCATATCCCAAATAGAAAGTACCATTTGCTTAGTTAAGCAAGGCGACGAAATCAAGCAAGTAAGTAATTGGTCAGCAAAACTCGTGCTAGTACATACTTATATGTTCCGGGCATGACAAAAATTTTAACCCACTTGTCATTCCCACGAGGAATAGACTCAATAGCCTTCTTAACAGTGGTGAAATTTCCACGGCCAGATTTTGAAATAGTGATGGTGTAAAACACCTTTGATGGATCTCGATCGTTTGTCTTACATTGTATAGGATCCTTGGCTGCTAAGATGCAAGTGGTTTGGAAGATGAAGAAGAATGCAAACAAAAGCAAAAGAAGCTCCATAGCTCCAAGAAGGTCTTACCGGAGAAAAATGAACCTTGGCATAAGGAGAATAAAACCTTGCTAAAGATAGAAGCTAAGTTTCATGAAGAGTGTGGATATTTAAGCAAATCTATGTAGAGCATTAGATAGAAATTGGGATAATTTCAGGCAAAAATAGGTAAAGTATCATAATCATACAAGATTTGTTCATATACATAATGAATAACTCCACAACGACATAAATCATGTGTACATTTATCCTTTTTGCTATTATTTTGCACCCTTCTGTGTACTATAATTCAATGCGTCTTTTCTCCTATTTTGATTATTTAGTTGGCCGAATATATATGCGATAAGACTGAAAATGAATTAGCAGAAAACCTTAATAGGGATTAATTTTCACGCATGATCCAATCTAAGGAAGAAGTCGCGGATTCAAATGATTTAGTGAGTAATCATTTGTTGTTTTAATTAATTTATGTAATAGTATTTCCTTATGCCAAATACCTTCTAAGGGTGACATGATTAGCAATGCAAATGAACCCGACCCATGAAGCCCCAAATCTTCGATCATTAGATACTACATTAACTTACGTTAAAATAAGACACTTAAGAAGTATCTTGCGGCAAGACATATACGAATATACCATCACTCAAAAATTATCACAGTGAAGAAGGCAATCAATTTGAAGCAGAAAAACTTTAGCTTTCATTCTCTTGGGTTTTTGTGTACACAACTCCACGTACACAAACCACATGTTTTGCTAGCAACACATGCATATTTTCACTACAAAACTTGTATAGAGTAAATAGAAGCAAAATGATAAATGTCATATTATAAGACACTTCTTAAGCCTCTTGTGTTGTTCTAAAAATTATATTACAACGTTTTTAAATTGAAAAAAATGTATAATCGAATAGTGAAAGCATATTAGAACTTATAAATGGTTTGAAATCATATTTTTATCCATAATTTATGATATTTTTAAATTATATATATAATATGTCCTCCTGGATAGGATTGATACGATCATGGTGTCATTTTATAAATGGGTAAGATTGATCCGATGAGAACAATAATCAAATTGTACATTTCCAAATCTCTAGAATTCTCGGAGAAATACGATGCCTCTCCCCCGTGCTATTGTTGTCCGGCGAGGCAGTTTGACTGGTGCCAGTGAGGTTGTTTTGTGACTCCGGTATTGTTAAGATGACGAACCTTTAGTAGCCTAGATGTCATCTAGTGTCGTTACCCCGTTAAGGTAGTCGCACCACCACAAACCTCTCCGCCTCATACGTACAGCCGGAAACTATTTGGGGATGGCCGGAAATTATTGGGCGGCCGGAAACTTGGCCGGGTGTTTGGGTTTTGGGGGGATACCAGATGAAGCCTTCAATCTTATTTCTTTTTTTTTTTTTGTTGGCCCGATTTTGGCTAGTTAAATCACCCTAAAAGAGGATGAATAGGGTGATAATCAGAATAATCAAAATAGAAATGCAAAAAGCAAATGTAGACAAGACACAAGTATTTTTTTAACGAGGTTAGCCTTAATCAGGTTTAGTCTCCGCCTAGAGTTCCCTAACTCCAGGATTAACCCAATCTTATTAGGAGGGATAGTTACAACTCTACAGTACCCTTACTCTAAGTTCCAAGTCACAAGTTGAACCCTTCAACTAAGTTTGGTAGAGTTAACCCTTCAACTCTATAGTCCCACCCAATTACAACTTAAACAATACAAGTAAATTGAATGAATAACAAATCAAGGCTCAATGTATACTTGTGAGTATTGATGTTCTGTGCTTCTCCTGTGTATCCTTCTAGCTACCAATCCCTTTCCCTTTTATAGTCAAAAGGTGTAGAGGGCGTTGGAGAAAAAGATGGCAAAATGACCGTTGCACCTCTTATGGAAAATCAATCTCTATGTCGATTTCAAGGCCTTGAACCTGGCATTTCAAGCCCTTGAATTTCACTGATCTGCTCAACGATTTCCTTCTGATCTTCAACGGCTAGTTTCCTTAATTTTAGCAGAGGACCTTGGCTGAGAATCATCTAAAAGCATGCATAATTTGTAGCATAATCTTTCAAGATATTCTTTCACAAGATATTATCATATTAATAGCAAATCTTTGACATTGAAATATAGCTCCACAATCTTGTATTCAAATTTGAATCACACGATATGATACCATAAAGATAACATATTCAAATTTGAATACTAAATCATCTCAATATATTGTGACAACGTATATCAAATCAATTAAGCTATATACTAGTATGCCAATATCCACTTAGAATCATAACATATTTAAACAATATAAATATTAAGATAATTCTAATATAACATGAAGAATATATCAATTGATTAACCTCCCTTTGTCTTTCATCAAAACATATTAATAAAATATATTGTAAGCTTAAGGAAGCCAACTGTAGGTACTAAAAAACTATTCGTGCCGTACTAAAATAAAATCAAATTAATTAATTGGACTAACCCTTTTAATTAATTTAATCAGGCCCAAAAGACTCTTAAGTCAGGCTCAAAAGACTCTTAAGTTGAAGCTCAAAAGAAGTCCAAATGACTTCCAAGTCAAAGCTCTGACAAAACTCAAGTCAAAGCACAAATCGATGCTCAAGACGACTGCTAAGTCAAGTCACGACCTAAAATCTGAACGACTTCCAAGTCAAGGAGCGGTCGAAACCATGTCAAAGTCAAAATCAAAGCTCAAAGCCTAAGTCAACTGTCAAGTCAAAGGTCAAGGTCTAAATCGACTCCCAAGTCAAACGTCAAACGACTCTCAAGTCAACATCCAGTCAAAACTTGAGGCGACTTCCAAGTCAATACCCTATACTCGGTCCAAGCTCGAAAGACTCCCAAGTCAAAGTAAAAGTCAAAGCAATCCAGGATGAGGCCTAATTGAAATGCCCAAAACCTAAATCAAGGTCCATCTTAACTTTCAAGGGGGGAGGCTTTCCTATAAATAAGCCACTACCTCCCCTTGATTCATAGTTGGAAAATCCATCCAGAAGGAGATAGTATCAAAGGATCATACACAATGTATTCATAGATACTATACCTATATATTCAAATCAATACAAAGATTCAATCTTGTATCCAAATTCCTGTCTAACTTAAAATTTGTGTTTACATTAACATTTTTTTGGTAATTTTTTTTCATTTTTTATCTCCATTGAATGGAGCAAATTTGAGATCCTCCCCAACAAAATAGTTTTTTTCGTTGGAACATATGGATTGTTAAATGGGTGAAGTTGATTGAGATTTATAAAAGTGGGTTGAAGTAGATATTTTTTTTATTTAAATAGGTTGAAATAGATTGAAGTTGGTTGAAGTGGATTGAAGTGGGTTAAAGTTGGTTACAGTGGGTTGAATTTTTTCTGTATCATGGGTAGTAGTTGGTTAAAATAGCAAAAGTGGGTTGAAGTTGGTTGAAATGAGTATTATAATATCTTATGGATTTTAGAAAGTGTAATCATAATTTCAATTAAGTTTGAATAATTCACTAGCTGAGATGAAATCATGACACACATAAGGTCAACATTAAGGAATTCACGGTGATTGTCGTGACTACTATATAGCGGAAATCACCTTAGCCGTTGGCGTGTTTGTGGGGGTATTTCACTGATCTTTCACTCCTTAAAGTACCATTAATTAACACACGAAATGCGACGCAATTGTCAGAACCAGGAGTGACTTAGGACATGAATGATGCACTCTTCTAGTTGTCGTTGAATAAACTAGTGCAACAACAAAAGAAACAAAGCAATAATTTTTCATTTATTAAAAAGGGAAATCATTCCAATGAATATGGGAGGTAACACTAAATCTGCAGTGGTTGCATTTAATAAATCATTGTGGCAAATTTTGAATCCAGTTGTCCTCGTCAATGAAAGACTGTATTGAGTACGAAGTCACATTGGCATCAGTGAGAGTCTTCATCCATGGAACTCGCCCAGAGGTATCAGCCCCTGCCCCTTTGCACTTATACTCTACAAATGTAACATCTGTTCTGCATTTTTAGTTAACACATTAATAGTTAGTAAATAAATATCAAGTAGAAAGTTTATCGAGCGGGAAAGATTATAATAAAGTTATGAATATGAGCACAAATAAAAGTAAATCAAAAGACTTACTGATGACTAGCTTGTTTCCAAATATTCCATCCTTCAGGTTTAATAATGTCGCCAAAATATGACTCTATGAATACAACTGTAGCAAATGCTTTATATGCTCGCCCTAATAATGTTTTTGCGAGCCCAGAAACGTCGCAACTCTTGAAGACAAATCCACTTCTCTCACTGGCCGTAGTTTTCCCTTGCGCTGTAATAAATCCATCTCCTGTCACATTGATTGAACATTTCTGCATCATAACAATCACACACATTAAAACCAAAAAAAGAAATATGCTACATGCATCAAATATATCGGTCTTTTAATACTTTTCATTATTATTGAGTGTGTACATAGATATTAATATCAATGTCGGACAATTTACCTCGTAAAAAGATGCTCCTTCTCCCCATATAAAATCAACTGCCCCCTCGATATAGCAAGATTCAAAATAGTAGCTACCGATATTATTCCACAAGGTGTCTTGGTATCCCTGGAACCCACAGTAGAAAAATGCTTGTTTCTCACCAGTACCTCTAAATGCCACAGCTGGGGTGATACTCGTCGACCCTCCTGGTAGATTGTAACTGTTCTATCATAGGAGGAGCACAAAAGAGAGTGAGAGTAAAAGAGACTCCACGTAGCTGAAGAAGAATCACATAACAAAGGATAGCATACCTGAAAGGTGATTTTCCTTGCTACAAAATTATGAGCATAGACGTCAAAAGTAATGCTTTGCTCTGTATCATTATGAGCATCAAATGTGATCATTGTCGTAGAACGATCTTGTCCTTCAAGAACAATGCATTGTGTTTCGGTGATTGTTACTTGTTCTCTACATTCCCCCCCCCCCAAACCCCAAAAAAAAGGTGTCATTAGCTTGATTAATGCAAGAGGAAGAAATCAAGCAAAACTAAATGATTGAGCAAAACTAGTGCTAATTACGTACTTATATGTTCCGGGCATGAGAACAATTTTAACCCACTTATCATTGTCAGGGGGAATAGAGTCGATAGCCTTTTGAATAGCGGAGAAATTTCCATCGTCAGAATTTGAAACAGTGATGGTGTAAAACACCTTTGATGGATCCTGCTCGTTCATCTTACATTGTACAGGAGCCTTAGTTGCTCGGAAGCAACTGGTTTGGAGGATGAAGAAAAATGCCAACAATTGCAAAAGAAGCTTCATAATTAGAGAAAAATGAACTTTAGCATAGGAACAGAAAAACCTTGCAAAAATACAAGGTAAGTTTTATGAAAAATATGGGTATTTAACTAAATCTATGTAAAGGATTAGGTAGAAAATTAGGGTAATATCAGACAAAAATAGATATCTATCATAATCATGCAAGATTTGTTCATATATATACACAATGGATAATTTCATAAGGAGATTAATCATGTGTACATTCATCTATTGCATGGTATTATTTTTGAGCACTTCCATGTACGTATAATTAAATCCATGGATCCCCTCTCCTAATTTGATTATTTAGTTGGCCACATGATGAAATGAAAATGAAGATGCATGAATACTGAATATGAATTATCAGAAAAGCTTAAACAAGGATAATTTTAGACATTAATTTTCATGCACGATCAAATATGAGGGAGAGGTTGTGGAATCAAATGATTTAGGGAGTAATCGTCTGTCTTGTCCTAGGCCATTTATGTAATAGTAATTGTAGTATTTACTTGTGCAGCATTCCTTCCAAAGGTGATATGATTAATAATGCAAATCGACTAATCATGGGCTCCAAATCTTCAATCATTAGCTATTTAATTGAAGTTTTTTCGATAATGTTTGACAATTAACTGATAACCAGGTGACTATCAAATTAATCAACAAATAGGGTTTCATTTTCTCACTAGTATGCGCCTAATTACACACAAAAATTGAAAAAAAGATCATATATGTTGATTATTTCATTTGGAGGAGGATGTATATTACACTAAAAAATATTCATCATCTACCACCCGAACAACATCAAATCAACTATAAACCAAATAAAATTCAATAAATTCCAGTCAACAACAAACAATATTCTCGATTTTTGAAAAAATAATAAAGTAATGCCTGACATCAAGCGGAAAATTGACTTGTCAAATATTCATAATGGAAGTCAATCTTAAAGCATCCTAAATCAGTAAAACTCAACCTAACACTATGAGTACATACATGATCCAATTAATTGAACAAAATTAAATCACAGATTACAGTCATATAACATGGCAATTTTTGTTGGTTAATAAGGAAGTTTAGCAATCCAACCATCTTGGTCAATAAAAGCCTCTCTGCTATATTTCTCCACTTGACTATTGTCCAATTTCTTCATCCACGGAACGCGTTCAGAAGTATCAGACCCAGAACCTGTGCAACCAACTTCTGCGTATGTGATATCATCTCTGCATATTCAATTTTTTTTTCCACAATATAATTAAACAAATTTATAGATGCTATCATGTTAATACGAAACCGGGATCAATTTTTTTTAAAAAAAAAAAAATCCCAACTCCGCCACTGATTAGTATTGTTTCATTATAGATTCTTAACGAAACACCCTTGGCGAAATTCGAATTGGGCCGGGTAGTAAGAAAGAGGAGCTTACTCATGACCATGTTGGCGCCAAACGAACCATCCTAGAGGATCAATAACATCACTGAATTTGGAATCAATAAAAATAACTCTTGAATAAGGGCGATATGCTCGTCCAAGAAAACCATGCCCTGTTCCTGAAATTTCACAGTCCTTAAATACAAATCCGCTCGGATCATCCTCCGTGTTCCTCCCTTGGGCTGTTATGTATCCTCTTCCCACTATGTTTATGTCACAATTCTACACCCAAACAAAAGGAAAAATAAACCAAAAATTAAATCAATTAGATGAATGTTTCTCTTTTGAAATTTATCTTTTTTCGTGGGTATGGAGAAGCTTTTAAGATGTTTGTTGAAATCAATTATGTGATTCTGTGATAACATAATTGATTTTTTTTTTTTTTTTTTGGTTTTTACCTCGTATATTGATTGACCGTCTCCCCAGATGAAATCCACAGCCCCTTCGATGTAGCAAGACCCAAAGTAATGACGACCTT